>JBAIZZ010000159.1:262342-408773 GCA_037355905.1 Heliconius aoede | reverse complement strand
GTCCGGCATGTCGTTGTAGTACTCGCGCTCCTCGCCCGCCGCGGCCAGTGCTCGAGCACCGTTTATGTTTAACCTATAATGTTTGTAATATAAATTGCAAAATTTATATAAGCAATAATGAATTTTGCTTCGAGACAATTTATGTTATAGTCCTTCCATTCAATATGTAATGTCTCAAAAGTTGGCGGAAAGTTGGAAAATAGAGTGTGTTAACACTAGCTTATCCTGTCATACGGTAAAAAGCGTAAAATTGTTTAAAATATTCATGTAAAATGAAACAAGATATATTTTTATTTACCTCCGAGAGTTGTTTGACATTTTTTTGCAAATTTAATTAAAAAAATAAAATAAATTGCAAGCCAAATCAAAATTCTAAATATAGCATAATTTCTAGAAACTAAATAAATATTACTTCATATAATGATTATATTAATTATAGAGCACTGGAAGTAATTTTAAAATATAGATATTAGTTATATCTATCGTTATATAATTATGTTATAATTAATATCAAGCTTATAATATACGCTATTATAAAGCTATTAATTATTGAAAAGATTATAACACATCTTTTTTGTCTTAATCATTTAAGACCAAAATACTAAGTATGAAATTCAAATTAAATCAAATTTAAAACTAATTTCACTCAAAACTGCATTAATACATAAAAAATTTAATATGTACCAAATACAATGTACTACTTATAATAAAAGCAATAGAAAATAATTTAGTGACCCTATTGCTACCAATCAAAATAGTTCCTGCTTCAAACTGTGACTCGCTGATCATGTTTTCATGCTTATAGCATCATATAGCATAAATCTAGATTACATTTTTAGGTGACAAATTATGTAGGTTTATTTTAAAATTACTAAAATTAAAAAATGAATATTATTGTGTACCTATGTATCTAAATGTGGGGTTCTGCCACTTAATGTGAATATACAATAAATATTTTATTTCACTTTTACTCAAAAAGAACAAAATTAAGAAATAACAAAAATTATATATACTGTTTAGTTGAATATTAAGCCCCTACAAAGTATCATTTTCACATACCCGTGACTCATATGAGGATAAATAAATTGATCAATACTTATAAAAGAATGGAAGTGATAACAAATAAAAGATGATTCACACTTACGATGAGGGTTTTGTAAGGAATTCTTTGAAACGTAACTCAAAGGCTTGTCCAATGGTCGCTATAACATCTTGGGCAAGTCGTCCCCCACACTCAAGGACGTAACAGGCCCGCCATTCGGATGGGGGTGCCGATTTTGCTACATATGCCACAAAGTCTAATGAATCCTGTAATATATTTTTTTATTAACATTTTTTTTTCAGATTCATTTTTAATTCCGCATATAGCAGGGCAGGCTCCTAGATCTAAGACTCCATTCCCCACTTTACGTCCAATTTTGTGAGAAAATGAAAATAATTAATTTTTTATACTTATAATATAGTACTAGTCTTAAAATATAGTAATAATAATAGACACAATGTGTTGTGGAAATTTAATACGTTTTCTGTCCTGTTAGTCAGACATTCTGTAAATTTTTATGAAAATATTGACTGTAATAAATAAACAGCATATTACAAATAAATAATATTATCCTTTCTACAATTGTTTTAGAAATAGAAGCCACTGTTATATTATCATTAAATTTGATTATTATTATGATTATTATATTGAGCTTTATTATGGTTCGAACATGAAACATTTCACAGTAAATGCTCTGATTGTAAATGCTTCAATACCCCATACAGAGAAATGAAAGTTTTTTGGGTTTCCTTATTTCACAGCAGTGTCTGAAACTCAGGCAGAAATCAGAGAATTAAGTGTTAACAGTAGATGTTTTCTAGCACCCTGCTAGATTAATTAGTTCCCCCTAAACCAGCTATGGGGCAAAACAATGCCTTTTTTTGCAATTGCTGTTTTTTATTTAAAAGAATAAAAAATAAAATACCAACATTACAAATAAAATTAATGCTAACTTACCTGGTCACCTCCGGAAGCAAATGAGACTCTAGGCATATCGTGTCTTGCAATAGTTTCCCCTCCCTCTAATGCAGCGAGTGTGATAGCTCTTGAAGAAACAGTAAGAGCTACATTGGAACCAGAGTGGGACATTCTGGGTTTTGCTGTCAATGCATTGGCGGCAGCTTGACATACTCGTCTCTTTTTATCCGCAGATCTTAGTCCAGCTGCTGCGCATACTCTGGCTATACATTCTCTGTAATTTATGAATACTATCATAAATTTTGTGTTCTTTTCACAACAAAAACCATATTTACATAGTATCATAAGTACATAATGTTTACTTAGCTTTAATGTCTTTTTACATAAAAAAAATTATAAATATTTATTTTATCTCTCGAAAGTATTAATAAATTAAGAAACACTACATAGGTATATATTACTTATATATCAATTAAAGTAAACTTTGTGACTAATTAAACAAACTACATATATGAAGTTGTGGCATTTTTAAATCTAATAAATAATATGTATTACTTACTTTGCTACTTGTGATCTGGTTTCAAAATCCAATTTTTTCATAGAAGTAAGAACTTCCATACATCCAATGTACTGAAAGAAGAGCAAAAGAGCTTACATATAACTGTATAAATTGATTTAACAATGAATTAAATAGATTATTTAAATACTATATTAGATGTAGGTCATAAAAATTGACTTTATGACATTAATTTCTGTAATGAAGATAATACAAGAATATCGTAAACTACTAACCCGAACTGCATAAGTTATTCCATCGGTAGCCAGTACAGAGTCTGGATGGAGCCAGCCTCTAGCTGGTTTAGATATAAATGCTCCGTTTTCGGTCATTTTTTCAATTGTAGGATTGTCTTGAGATATTATAAGCCTTTATTTTTTACTCTTCATCCACTATTAGTTATTCAAATACTTTCATTGTGATTCAAATTTCGATTCACTGCTTCCCAACTAGTAAGTATACAAGGTAACGAAAACGACTTGCACTCAATTGTTTTATTTAATTAAATAACTGATTTATCTAACAAATAAATGTGGAATTTAAGATTACTGGTATTATGTTGCTATTTATTACAAAAAAAGTAAAACTTTTTGACAATATCACAGACGATCCATAGACTAATGATCAATGAGCCGTAGACAAGACTTTGGTTTCTGTTTACATTATAAACGTCAATGGCTATTTGGCTAATGTAAAAAGTTAAAAGTAAAATATATGAGTATACTTACCTAGTAATAAAATATGATATTAAAGATTAATGTCAAATTTAAAATCTTTAACATTAAAATAATGTATGTAAATATAAATTTAACAACCCTATGAGAAAAAATATTTAAATAAAACATATATCCTTAGTACTTACATAGTACTAAGGATATATTTTCTTATTAAATAAAAAACTAGCCATTAAATTACATGATTTTAAATCATTTTAATAGAATTATTAAATTTATTTAATATTTAAACTGTAGCCTTAGCTCGCAAGTCTTGTTGCCTACTCAACTCTTTGGCAAATATTATTATTTTGCTTCTAACTTAATATAATACCATCCTATTCATAATATTTCATGTGAACGATTCTAGAGATTCCTCAGAGAGAGAGATCATCTGGACAACCCAATATAATTCTAAACGGCTATACGAAATACTAATAAGCTCACTTACAGAACATTCTTAAAATTACATACTCGTACTATTAAATATTTTCTAATATAAAAAAATACTAACTTTTTTTTAACGCCTAAGTTCGCATAACCAAACTTCATTCCATTCTGTTTGTTAAATTAATAAATAAATTCCGCCCCACAGTCTCACAAAATAGGGTCTGTAAGTACAAAGTAAAATCGTGGTCAAGTGGTGGCAGTGCTTGTTCGCGCTTCACATTATTACACCAGTCATTAACAACATAAGTATCCCCTTAGAGGAGGTCACAGCCTAGTTAAAGGAACGCTGCTCGTTGAAAGGATGGAGCCCGTAGCCCGTAGCCCGTAGCCCGCTACTTATTAAAGTCACCTTGTTAGTGGGTGTTCTTGAGTATTTTTGCGGCATTTCTTTATATTACTTAAAAAATGGACCTACTGAAATTTATATCAGTATGCTTTGTGGTATTATGAAAGACAATTTAATCTTTTGATAATTGCATTGTTTTTTTTTTCAGCTTCACGTTGTATCCCGCACCTACAGCAAGGTAGGCAGAGGGAACATCGGTGTTAAGACACTCCGTTCCCCACTTTGTGCCGAATTCTGGAGGCATTGCGTGTTGAGTGGCAGATCTCAACACCGCGCATTGCCTCGACATCAGAGCGAAGAAAACTGGAAATATAAACGTAAAGAAATATTAAACTTCCTCGAGTGATAATCGAACCCACAACCGTCGCATTTACGGGCGGCACCTTTGTGCCACTACGCCACGACGGCTTCGTCGTCGTCGTTTCGATTTCTTTTAAATGTTTATTTGATTAAAACTTCCGGGAACAGATTGTTTTTATTTCTAGTATATTTAAGGCTGACATCTTTGGCTCCTTTTATTTTTTAAACCTTCATATCTTCTATTATGTTGATAGATTAATGTCGATTTAGACTCGTGTCGAGTCAGCGTGGATAAACGTTTATTTTTATTGCCAAATCTTCCCCCGGACGTTACCGTAATCGTCGCCACGAGACCTCACACGCATTCGTTGCTTACAGCGTATAGTAATCTACAAGGTTTACAATTTTTTTACTTACTTTTATCTTCAACTACTACTGCTTATATTTTAAAAATATTATAATAATAAGACAGCTCTTGCATAGATTACTTAACAAAAGAATAAATATTCTATTAGATATTTATTTTATGCTTCGTTTATAGATTTACTATGTACATTCAATATAAAAATATCTATTTACTTTTTAATAAATTCGTAGAATTATAATAATAACATGAATTAAATAATATGATATCGGTGTAAGAGCACTCTTCGTAGCGGCGTAGCGCGTGGCGTCGTAGCGGCAGGGCGGGCGGACGCGCGTGCGTGCGTCAGTGCTACGCCGGCGGCCGTCGTGAGTCGACGCCCATCGCGCTCGGCATGCGGTATCCAAGCCGCTTGCACCCACCAAATAGACTGTACCGTGCGCCCCTGTAAGTAATCATTCAGTTAAAACATAAAATACGAAACTTATATAAATAAAAACAAAAATTTAATTCATCAATTTCATGTGGAAACCGATTCTTGGTTTACACGTGTATCCATATTCGGCGTTAAGGCTTCTGACGCGGTAACAAATGTGCGGCTCGTTCAATAGCCCACTGCCCCTGTAAGATATTTCTGAGCCGTTCCGAAGGGTTGTACTAAATTTAGATGAAATGCTCTTTGAAAAGGATGTTTTATAATTTATAAGTGATGCGTAAATACCACAGGTACTAGTGCCACAGGCTCTTTTTTTATCATCGCTGTTGTCTATTTAAGCATTCGTCTTGTATCATTTTACTGTATATACGAGTAGCATAGAATTTCGAGAAAGAATTTCTCTTATAATTTATTAAGGTAAATTTAAATTATTACACGTAAATTTCAACTTTTATAATAAATGAAACTTACAAATTATAAACTAAATATTTCATAAAATATGTTTACAAATCAACTTACAATTTTATATTTCCATTCGGCGTACCCCTAAACGTCGGCAGCTAGGGCTTTAGGTCTTTTTACTTCTTTCATAAATCTACCAGGTGATTATAAGCGGGTTCGTCATGAATCGTCAGCAATTAGCCACAGGCGCTGTGGCACAACGTGTTTGTCGTCGTTGAAAATATGAAAAACCATCTTAAAAATAAATGACTCTATAATAGTACATGGTGACTATAAACTAATAATACATATCATTTTGTCACTTAAGTATAGATAAAATTGTATGTATTAATCGCCTTAAGAAAAATATTAATGTTCTTTTAAATGCTGAACTGAGCATGTTTTATATTCTTTTTCTTTTTATCACAACAGTAAGATGTCTGCGACAACGGAGCAAGCACTGACACTTTATTCGGCTCAAATGTATTTTTAATACATTTTAAATTTATAAATTGTAATATTTATATTTAACAAACGCTAGTTTTAATTTAAATAATATTTACATTACATTAATTACTTAGTCATACTTATCATTCTATCGTATATTCTTTCTTACGTCACGTTTTTATATGTGGCTGAATTTACTTATAAGTATAGTACAAAAATTTAATTAAAAAAACATATTTTATTCTAAAATCTTATAAAATATTTTTAAGTAATACTGTTAAAATTAAAGTGTATACATTTTCAATTAAAATTTTATCGATACAACACTATACATTAGCATTGATTAAGTATAAATTGTTTAATCAGGACTCATTGATGAGATATGGAAAACTATCTCCAAACTATAGTGTGGGGCGTGTCCTTTATATTAACTTACATACGAGTATGATGCAATTGAATATTTTATCTTAAAGCAACGTCGATAAAGCTCAAATCTCAACCAATCACTGCAGTCTAAAATTTGAAGACTTGCAGGTAGTTTGGCTGCTATCCAAGGCAGGAAATAATTAAGGCGTTCGTTCAGCTTTATTGTGAAATGGCTGCCGATACAACCTAATTTTATACTCCTATAACTTTAGTATACTGAGCCTGAACGGATTTAATTTCAAAGTTAGCAACAGTTAATTGAATCTGAAGTCTGCTTATTTAAAACTCGGTGACAAAATCTGCTTATGCTAAGTGTTTAATATTTTAGAAAGTATTGGGAAATTAATATTATTGGTAGAGTGACAGCATCTAATAGAAATCTTATATAACACTACAAATCTTATATATTATTATATTAGAGCCAAATTATTAAATTTATACATAATTTATCCAAATCCGTTCAATAGTTTTTGCGTGAAATTGGAAGAAATAGCCATCCTTAAAAACTTAGGACTCACGTAGAAGTAGGCAATTTGTAACTTTAAAAACTGAAATCTATTATGTGAAAAGTCATGAAATATTTTATGTATCCTACATAAGATATGTATAATTTTAAAAATTACACGTTATAAATATAAATAAAATAGAAACTACAACCAGTTTTTTTTCGAATGCATTTTATTTCTGTTGACCTGCACTGGCCTTGACAGCTTCACCGGACGGGAAGCTGCAGTTTTGATTAGAATTATAACTTTTAATAATACTGTGGTATTAATATAATTACAAATTAAATTAATTTGTTTAATTGTTTCACAATAAAAGGTTAAATTCCCTTAACGTTTAAGTTTATCTTTGAAAACACACTGCAGATTCCTTGCGACTACCGGCAGGGGTTGTTTTAATTAAGGCTTAACCACTTGTGAGCATTCATTCTCGTGTAGGTATGTGAAATGTGAACTTAAAATGGAGTGTGTTTTACTTCTGTGACATAAATACACATGAATTAAAAACTGAGGTATAACGCCTGGAGGCCTTCGTGTAACCACGACGGTTGTGTGCGTCGCGTAACACGACGGTTCTGGGGTCGATTCCTACTTTGGGGATCGCAGGGCCGCCAGACCTACATCATTATAGCAGAAATTGAAATTCTAAGGACTATTAGTCTAACATGAAAGAGCCCCACTTTTAAGTTAGTATGTACGCATACCGTCTTAACTACATATTAGACTATTAATCTTCAAAATTTCTGCTTTATTTAAATGATTGGTCTGGGGGCTCTGGGATCCCAGTCTATAATACTAATTGCTAGCAGCTGCCATCGTAAATACTCTTTGAGAAATGCTTTACAAATAATTTTAAATATTTTACTTTATATCTGGCATAAAAATAGATAGATAAAGACTCTACTTATACAAAATCATAGATTCAATTTTTGAACTTACAGGTTGTATGTTACAAATAATTTTATTTAATAACATGTGCAGTAATATCAGTCTAGGGCACGGGCGGTACTAAAAAGCTAACTTAACCTACATCATTTTATATGGGTTACAAGTGTTTACGCAAAGCGGCCATGTGACCGCAGACACTTTGGGAAACCGTGGCCCAAGCTTTATATGAAATAACTTTGGTTAGAAAACAACTTTTTTTTTATATATAATTGTTTTTAACTTAAGATTTCGTTTCGCCTGCTTATATTTTATTTTGAGTTTATAGAGGAGGTCTTATGTTTATAATTGCCTTCATGCACTAGTAGGTGCTAGTTTATTTGCTAGTAAGATAGTGTAAAATCCTGAACATATATGTATATGTTCCTAAATACTCACAGTTTAAATAATAAAAATATGAATATATTTTTAAAATAAATATTTTAAAAATATATACATATATTTTTCAATAGACATACATACATTTTAAATAAACTTTTAATCAGTTTCTCTTGTATAACTTTTGATAAATTCTAGAAATCTTAATTTTTTTGAACTACCACCCTCTGTTCTATATCATTCTTAAATCTTAAATAAAATCTGACAACACTAGTCTCGTAATCCCCGCATAAAGTTTTACTGCCGAACTTTATTGGCTGACACAAGTGTGTTTATTTTGGATTCGTTTAAGAGATACAATCTTATCAGGGAAAATCGAAATTCAGTATTACGAGGTATATTTATCTAAAAGCGGTTATCCAATATTCTGAAATATAATAAAGAATATTTTCCCTGTAAAATTAACCCTTATTTTATCTAGCATTGGTTATGTTAGATAAAATCCAAAAAATGTATTTTTTGTTCTTATTTTATTTTGATATTGGTTAATTAACTTTAAAGATTGAGGCTAGTCGTGGTGCAGGGGTACAAAGTGTGACTGTAAACGACTCCACTCGAGAAAATTAGATATATATTTAAATTTATATTTCCATTTTTAAGCTTTGGTGTCGAAATCGTGATATTTTTTTTTAATATAAGTAGGTATAACCAAAATAAGCAAATGGATGGATATATAATTTAAACTAACCTAAACCGAATGTAGTACGTGTGTTTATTATATCATACAAGTATCTACTTTACGAGCATGGTAAGAATTTATATATATTATATTAGATGAAGACTTTTTCGTTACGGCCAAAAATTTAATATTTATGTCGAAAAATATATATTTTAGTAGAACATATTTTGAATTTAAATTCAGTCATGTAGAGTGATTTGAAAGTTTTTATTGATATTTCAAACAAAACCGCACCCAAGTGACGGGACTGGGTAATGGATTGGGAATATTAGCCAAATCTCTTGAGTTGTACCCTTCTGAGCCTCTATCCATCTTCTCAACAGCTATTCGATTTTATCGTGAGGGTTGAAAACCAAGTGTCGGGTTTTTTTGTATTTCTAAGGCAATTGTCCTGGTTTCCTTTGAATAAAATTCATAATGGATTCTATATTTATACTTTTAGTTTCATGCTGTATCCCACATAGCAGTTTCCCTTTTTGCTGAATTCTCAAAACTCAACGCTTTGTCTTATTATTAGAGCGAGTCAAATGAAAATATTAAATAATTTATTCTATCGAGTTGATAGCAAACGGAGTGTCTTAACACTAGGTTCCCCTCTGCCTACCCTGCTGTATGAGGGCTAAAATGTGAAGCTTAAGAAAATATAAGAGATTTTTATAATAAAATCGTGATTATTTGTATAACCAAAATAAGCAAATGGATGGGTCTATCATTTGGTTAGCGAAGCACCATTAACGTTGTGAACAATGCCAGTCGTCCATCAGCTCATTTCATCGGCTGTAAATGAGAGCGGAGCTAAGTGGGGCCTTTTACGATCGGCGGTGTCTCTTGTAACGCGACACTGCGGGGACAATGCGCTGTTTGTCTATATTCTATACATATACGATACAACCCACACTTCTATTTAGCTGATGGATATTATCTTTCTACATATCTTTGTTTATCTTTTTATTTATTTTATGAAGAGGACATCAGTAATTTAATCACTATATTAATTTTCGTAATTTATTTAAGGAGGGATGAAAGAAACAGTTGTATACCTCTATATTGAAATGAGTGTCAAATGTGAAATAATAGACGAGTTCCGTGTAAACATAACGAATGGAATTAAGCATCAATAGTTAAAGGAAAAACGACAATAGCACTTCAGCGCGAGGGTTGTGGCTTGTATCGCGCGGCCTCTTAGCGACAAGCATCTCTCCGAAATGAAATGACGAAGAGACGATAAAAAATTTTTATGTCACTATTTTTGTTTACTTCAAAAGGAGGGTAGCGCTGACAGGGAGATGGTAGGCGGCGCAAAACAATCGTACGGCCCTCGTGTTGTGTTTAATATAACAGTTTTGTGATCCTTTGTCGTATATAAATGCGACTCGGCTGCGCGTATATGAAAATAAATTTCCCCTTTTGCGCGTTTAGACTACTACTGAAATAAGGCATATATTTTATACATCTTAAGAATAATCAAGTAGATGAACCATTTTATATAGTAAACTTAAAAACCACTATAAACTATAATAATAGTTTGTCTGTTACTGATACTCGGTCTTTTGTGAAGGTTTTCATTTTCTAAACAAGTTTGTATGAGGACAATATATTTGGAATTCTTTGTTAGTCGTTCGCGTCGTCCGCAGGTGCCGGCGGCGGCATGCTGGGCGCGCGGCTCAAGTCATGGATGGAGGCGCAGCTGGGGCGGGCGAAGAAGCGTAAGCAGAAGCAGGCGCGACAAGCGGTGCAGCAGACGGAGCCCGTGCCGCCACCCCACCTGTCCTCCCCCGAGAGCGCCTATAGCACGGGTTACTCTACCGACGGCACATCCCCCGGCGCACCGCCCGCCCAGCTAGCCGCTCCGCTCGTGTCCCCGCCGCCGCCGCCTACGCCACCCACCACACACCTTTATCACGAGCCCGCTAAGGTATTTTATCATAGTATGCTATATCAGATAGAATTGCACTTTTCATGTTGATATTTTAGAGCGAATGTTAAATATTTTCAGTATATATATTTTTTAAGAAGACTGAAATAAAAAATGTTTTAACTCTTTAACCATTTTGTATTTTGGCATATACTTACCGCATACTTTTTTTAACAGCTTCATGCTGTATTCTGCACACAGCAGAGTAGGCTGAGGGAACCTAGTGTTAAGACTCCCTATACGTACATCATTATAGTCTAATCAGTAAACATAAATTTTATACATTTATATAAATAGGTACCGGCGCGTGTCTGGCTTTGCCTTATTAATTAACTAGACCGGACGAGCTGATGGGGGAGCGTTTTATCTGGGCTATATAAAGCTCAGCGTCCATTAACAAAGTTCGAGTAACGTCGTTTATCATTAAATTACGAACATATTTTAGTTTAAAATTATAATTTTAATTTGTAATTATTAATTACTTAAGAGTTGCGCACTTATATCGTTATAAGGATAGTCTTAATTTATTTTATATTTATTATATAGCCTTAGAGAGAAATGTAAATTTAGTTTCAGCAATAAAGGCTTATTATTATTATTATTATATATAGCCTTAGGCAAAAATAAGGGTAGTTTGTATCTTGCGGTTACGTTTATCTAGGTTTTCTTTTTTTTATAGCAATCTTGTAAGAAGCAAAAATGTAGAAATATTTTCTAGAGGGAGAGAGTAAAAAAAAATATATAGAAAATTAAGCTTATTACAATACAATGGATGAATGTCAAACGATGTTACTCTATATTCCCCCGACTACTACATTATTTTAGAAAGCAAGGAAACCTAAGCTGATAAATCACTCCGTTCTTTATTTATTCTTCTCTTATGTAGAACCAGAGTTTCTAATAGGTTCAACGAGGTTGAGAATTATAAATATTTGACCTACACTATGGGTATTAGTCGCTCGCTTGTTCGATGTATTAGGTAATAAAAAGGCCCCCAGACCTACGTAGCAAAATTGATATTTTGACAAATATTAGTCTAGAATGTAATCAAGACCTAAGAAGTAAGAAGGACCCCACTTTCAAGTTAGTAAGTACGCACTTACTAAGTTGAAAGTGGGACCCTTTCAGAGGTAGCGCCAACTTAAGGTACACGCTCACCTACGTTAAAGTAGAACCGCTCTTATTTAAACATGTTTTTAAGAATAGTGTAAAAAAATGTATATTTATTATTACCAGACCCTTCGCGTGAGCCTTTACTCCTGCCAGACGCTGTAAAGGTAGTTTATAATGTGGCAAGCTTTTGTTTTATATATATTATTTACTATTTGTACTATCTCTTACAAGCATCCAAACCAAACCGATGTCTCAATCATCCTCCCAGACAGAGATGTATCTTTATTTGGCACTACCTCTGATAGGGCCCCACTTTCAAGTGAATGAGTACGCATATTGTCTAACTACATAGTAGAGTCCTCAAAATTTCAGCTTAGCTAAAATTACATAGGTATGGGGGCTATGGGATCTTGGGCTATATTGTATGAACGCTCTCTAAACGTCGTCGTCTGGATGAAATTTCCGTACCCTGAAATTCTTACTGTAAAAAATTTAATAATCACCTCATATAATACAGAAAGTTTATTTAAACAATATAAGATGGAGTTTTTGAATTTAATTTCATAATAAAGCGATTGTTTACCAAAACGATAAGAGATGGCGTCACACGTATCCTGAATCGCGCTAACGCTTGTTCTTAAAAAGTACGCAACTATCGGGTGGGTATTGAACCCGCCCTTCCTTGTCTTGGGGAGCATAGTGCGCAGTGATCGTAAAGTGAGAGCACTGATGCTGACACCCACATGTTATCTTGTATAACAGACCCGCGCCCGGCTGCTGAAAGGGAGTCCGAGCGCAATTTTTAAAAGGCCCTTTTACTTCATAAGGGGCTGTAATTAATATTATATCAAACTACATTAACTGTTATTATAGTCTTTTTTTCAATTTCATGCTGTGTCCCACATGTAGTATGACTGTGGTAGGCAGAGGGAGTCTAGTATTCAGAGACTCCACTCGCAGAAAAAAACGCCGCGTTATTACCACGACGCCAACGCGAAAAATTGAAAAATATCAAATATTTGATTTCCTCGACTGGAGATCGAAACAACAACTTGCTGCGTTTAAAGTCATATAGTCATGTTTCTGCCACTGCGCCATGACTGACCTTAAGTAATCTAGAATATGTGTACGAGTATAGGTAGTTGAGTTCACGGTTCAAATTCTGTTTATCAAGATTTAAGGTTGTTATAACAATTAAGGCCGTCGTGACGCACTCTCAACATGCAATGCCTCCAGAATTCGGCAGAAAGTGGGGAACGGAGTGTGTTAACACCGAGGTTCCCTCTACCTGCGGTGTGCGGGATACAGCGTGAAGCTGAAAACAAAAAAATTACAATTTTATAAATAGTACAAATAGAAATGTATTCATTGTTTTATTTGACCTTTTATTTTGTTTTTAAGATGGTTGGCCTTAATAAGGCAGTGTAATATGTAGATTATACTGCTATTGTTCATACATTAACTTCAATTAATGTATGAACAATAGACTGTTCACATTGAATGCTCCCATTTCAATATAACAGATTTATTTTATGGGATTTTTATCAGTATAAAAGTCTTTAAATTCTTATAGTTTTTTATAAGGCAACTTTAATTTTACACAAATAACTACTTTCATGTCCTTTTATATATATTTAAAAACATATAATATCGTCAGTAATGGCGTACAAGTATTCATACTTGCTATTAAAATCAGCGTTTTTACTTATAGGCCCCCGACGTAAGAAATATACTTTTAGATTAAATTAATTTTAAACATGTTCCTAAAATTACAGCGTCGTTCAAGTACAACGGTTCGACGTTGCGTACCAGAGCCAGTTCCGACAATATGTGCCACACCCTCGCCCCGACCAAGATGCAGGATCAGAACTAATCCATGGTTGGGCAGTACATCTCCAAATGTAAGGAAGAGGGGACCACATCTCTTACATCAGCAGTCTTTGCAATGCCCGCCGCCACCTCAGCTGCATCACGCTCCGTTTTCTTTGGACTCTCACCCAAAGTATACTTCCAGGTATGTATTATGGTATGTTCCAGGTTACTTCATATTTAGTAGTTCAAATCAGGCATAGTTGATAGAAAGTTGGCCTTCGCATATATTCTGACTTTTTTTTTTGTGTTCTATCATTAGGAAGACTTACAAAGGTTAACCTTAATACTTAAATTCTTTATTATTTGACACAGAGTCAAATAACAAGCGCACGGCTTATCCTATTATGGTTTTTTTAATAGGATATCTATTTCCGTAAGGCCGTCCTGGCGCAGAGGCAGAAGCGGATCACTGTAACGCGACGGTTGTAGGTTCAATTACTACTCGGGGTACAAATTATTATGTGTTAATATTTTCATATTTTCGCTCTGGTACCAAGACAAAACGTGGCGTTTAATTCCGCCTTGAATATTCAGTTGAAAGTCTATATAAATCTATTTAAATTTTGTATAGATATCCAAATGTTATGATATAACTAGGAATTTATACAATTATATATATTCTTTGATCTCAACAACTCTTTAATCATAATCATAAATCTTTTTTAATATCCATGGCGATTATTATTAGAAAAGGAAATTTTGGAAATAATGTTTTTTCATTGAAATGTTTTTTCATTCAAATGTCTGTTCGTGTGTTTGTTTGTCTGTTCGCTATAGACTCCGGAACGGCCGAGTCGATTGGCGTGAAATTTCGAGGAGTTGTTCGCTGGATTCCCGGGATAGGCTAGATAGATCCGGAATGCAGAAACCCATTTTCTTTAATTTTACGTTTTTGTCCGACGGGACGTGTTTTTTGCCGCTAAGCCAACAGGTCTGCTTTAAACTTCGCGTGAGCGAAGCGAGCGGGCTCAGCTAGTATTTAATATAATACACTATCTATAATAACTACAATGTTTATAATAACTATAACTAAATTTCAGATCACCACATTTGTCACCGCATCTATCGCCACATCTATCACCGCATCTATCTCCGCATATGTCCCCGCGTGTATCTCCGCATTTATCTCCACGTTATTCACCCCACCTGTCACCAGAGCCTTACAGGACTCCTTATTATAAGGGAGGGGCATCTAGTGATGAAGAGTGTCGTAATGTAAGGACAAGAGGCAGAGAAACCGCAATATTGTCAGACGCTGATGTGGATTCTGATGGTGATACTGGCTTGGATGGAGGAGATGAAGATGAACCGGATAGAATCGCATCGCCTGGTCGACGGAGAGCTAGGAGAAGGCGGAATCCACGAAGAACACCTCGTTCTGCAGGTAAAATTATGAATTTCATCAAACTTAGTTCCTATTAGTGACACCCAACCCAACATTTAATTCCATCAAGCCCACATAGGGCTTGATGGAATTAAAATGATCAGCTATTAATGTAACTGTGTATTTTCTTGAATATACTATAAAAAATATAATCTCAATATTTCAGGAGCAACTCCACCCCGTATGCGTCGTCGGAGTCACGCACCATCAGCTCCACCTGTCAGAGAACGTGATCCGTTGCTAGAAGCCGATCGTGAAGCAGAACGGAAATATCGTGAATTAATACGAGAAGCTGAGAAACTCTTAGTCACAGTGTCTAGAGCACCCATTGAACCGCCGCATAACCCTAGAGTTAGGGAGTTGAGGGCAACTGAGGTTAGGAAATAATTATATACCTACATTAAAAACAATTATTTACATATTAAATTAAAATAATCATTATAAATGTTATAACATATTCCTTGTCCAAGCATCTCTCACTAGACTAGTCCCGTGTTCAAAGGTGGAACCCCCACGACGGAGTCCAGAGAGAACCCACCTGACGAACTTCATCCGCGCTAACTCGCCCGAGCCGCGTCGCCCCCCGCCCCCCGCGCGGCGCTCCCCCCTCGCGGACCCTCCGCTACCGCCGCCTGACCCCGCGCCCGCGCCTGCGCCCGCGCCCTCCTTCCGCCCTCACTCTGAACCTCCCAAAAGGAAAGCGTATGCCAGAGATGAGGTAATTATGCACTTTACTCCACATTTATTTACACTCTCATATTGTTATGCGGTCGACGAATCGTGGCTGTTGTGAGCTACGTCGTAATGATTAGGATTAATTTTTAAACAACAAAATAATGATAATATGATTTTAATGATTGAGAGAATTCCAAGCGTTATATTAATTCCCGTGATAAGTACAAATATATGAACCGGTTTCTTAGAAATCACAGTTTCTTGATGGCTATCTCATGAGATAGGTCAGCATTAAATACAGTTTAAGTGTAATAAGATTGCTTCATTCATTTGCAGAATGTAGATAATGCAGAATCATAATTGGTTCTATAATTAAGGAAATTACTGTATAGTTTGTTGCATTCGTTTACTTGTACTGACTTTATTGGCATCTATGACTTATAATTTTTTCTACCAAGTTACTCATGCCGAATGAAGTTATTCAAAAAAACTTCTATGGACCACCGAATGAATACCGAATGAATAACTTCATTCGATATTGTATATATTGTGGTACATAGAAGTTTTTTTTTGAAAACGCAGCATGTTGTGGATTCGATTTCCACACGGAGAAATTGAATAAATACACCGCAGAGTGAAATGTGCCCTGTCACTCTATACGCAATGTCTCCAGAAAATAGGGAATACAGGTGTTTTGATCTCATAAAATTGTTTTTTTACACTTCTCACTTACATACTCATATATTTAACTTTTGTTTACTTAAACATATTGTCAAGATTAATAAATAGTATATTCTTTCAGGTCCTACAGACGTTAGAAGGGCTGCGCAAGAGTCTCCAGCAGCAGTCCGCTCTCCTGGCGGTGCAGCGCACGCGGCTCGACTCGCTGTAGACATTTATAGATCATTGTTTACGGGTTTTCTTTACATATCTTTCCTTATAGTTCTTTTTAGATTACACTTGCGATTACTATTTAGCCATCTGACTACTATTTATATTATTTTGTGCTTAATGAATATAATTATGATTTTTTTGTAACATATTTGTTGAAGTAGTTACGTCAGTAACCATATTATTATAACGCATATATGTAACTAAACATTATGTAGATATTATACTACGAACAATAATATGTTTTTGACAAAACAAGTTATACCTACAAATAAAATAATATTCTCATAGCATTTATTTTATGTTTTGACAATCTTGTTGTTCATAACTGACATTTGTAATGTAGAGAAAATTATTTTGATTTCATGATGTTCTTTCTAAGTATTTTAATTTAAATTATCAATATAAAAAAAAATATTAAATGGTTAGATTTTTAAAACATATTATAATATTGATGGATAACTCATTTAACTATAATCTTATAACCATTATATATAGAAGACAGCTAGTCGCAAGTTAATCTGGTAGTTCTTCCACATTTCCTAGGTAAATCCCTCCAGAGGTCTAGTCTAGTTGTAGTCAGTCTTAGTGTAGCGTTGTTATCGTTTATATAGGCGAGGCCATTATTAACAAAAATACTCCTAGTGTCATTTTATTCGTATTCCTTAAAAGAACAAACTGTTGATTTTACATGACTGAGGATAATATTATAATATAATATAATGACACTTCTATCAATATATATTTATATTTTATCAATCTATATATGGAAAAAAAAATATTAATATATTTTTTTTCCTTTTATTCTTTGCAAACGCATATCTTATTTTTTGCTACTCAGAAGATTTTCATCGGAAACCTTTCGGAAATATTTTGATAACAATATCCATATACAACTATTATAAATATAATATAATGGGGTCCAATTTAAAAGATAAAGCAACTTAGAAAATACGTCCTATATGACCATTCTAGATTTCTATTTTAATACAATGTTTTAATTTTACACTCGCAAAATAAACGCATCTAGTGCTTACGTTATATAATTATTATGCGTAAAAGTACATTAATACTTTTAATATTATATTATATATAACGAGCTTCTAACATTAATATGTTTTAAGGTTTATAAATCATCTATTACCTTTATCGGTAAATTTAAATTTATTATATTATATACCTCAGTGTTACTGTCATAATAGTCTGTTTCGCAAACAAAAAAACAGTCAGTTATATGCACTTAGAAAACATGGTTTGTTTTCAATTCACAGACAGATTCTTCTATTTTATAGAAAAAGACAATTTGTTAAAGACAAAGACAGTTTTACAGGCAATTTTTTTTTTGCTTTTTTAACGTTTGATATGCAGAACTAAATAAGTATTAAATCGGTGTCTTTGCTGGCTAAGCGATAGAAATGTATCTTTTTTAGGAGATAAAAGATAATAATAAGTTCTAAATGACTTACAAAACACTTATAATTTCCGTACAAAACGCGATGAACATTTGTAGGGTATACCTATGAATGTAGTTATAAAAAAATTGTGTCAAAATTTTCCCAGATGATTTTTTTATTGAAGATTTTTACTTACCTCAGTTATTGTAATTCAACAGTTGTTCAGGTTAGACGTTTATTAGCAATATATTTGGTAGCCGTAGAGTAGAAATAGAGCGGTCTCGCTAGGATAAGCTTAAAAGCTGAATGTACACAGAGTATAAACTTTCATTTTATTACTTATCTTTACCTCATTCTTACTAAATAATCTGCCTAAATATTATTTTAAGTTTAAGTATTTATTTCATACTTTTTAAATTTCAACAAAGTGAATTTCATATATATTTGTAATATATTTAAACTGTTTGTATATACCTACCTATAAAGAAAATGGCGGTTTATATTTTGCGTATTTTCAGTAGAGCAACCGTGGCCACGGCGTAAGACTGCATTTATACAATATTTACTCGTTACATTGTGTGCAATCGACTGATGTATGTTGTATTCTAGGAAAAATATTCTAATTGTTATTAGTATATTATGATTCTTTCAAAATTACAATTATTCATTAAAAACTTTTGTAAAAGTATAATTCCTTGTATAACTACCTTCGAATATTTAAAAAAATCATAAGAAAATGCACACAAACTCATTTTATTTATATAATAAAAATGAACAGACATATATTATATGGAAAACGACTGGCAGTTGACGTCAAAAATAGCTATAAATATTTATTTTATAGTCTTTATATAAACAAAATTATTCTGATAAATTATTAATTTATATAACATGACGTCCATCTTGAATGTTTCAGAACGCGCGCTACTACATTATTAAATGTTTTTGTATTCTATATAATAGTTTCTGAACCGAGACGGACGTTTAATGGAAAAAACACAACGGAATAATTGAGGGTATTTTTGTAGAGTTAAAAATGTTTATCAAAAGAATATAATTTACACATGTTAAAAATATTTCATATAATTTAACTTTATTCCCACAAGTTTTACTACATTTTATTTATAATATTTTGGTTTGAAAAAGTATAATCGTAACAAATCGTAATAATATCGCATCCTGTACCTTTTTATATCTTTTAAGTATATTTAAAATTAACGAGACTTTAAGCAGTGTTTATTGCAAATATTAATCACTTATGTATAACATACAGGCTTAAAGAATTAATGTAATGCCTACATAATTAATTATATTACCAATATAAAATGTAAATGTATTGAAATATTATTATAACAAATATCAGTCGATTGAAGGACGTCCGTATATCGGAGTTCTATATTTTGTTAGTGCAATTTTGGATGAAATATGCGTGCTGCGCGCGCAAATTTCTCACCAAGCGTGTACATACCCATGTACTTGTTTATTGTAAGTATAAATAAGATTTATACGTTTAGTTGAATTTTCATTAAAATATTAAATAAAATTATGTTTTTTTTTTGTAAATCACTTCCTATTGGTTTTTAAATTATTTTTTTATTATATTCAGCAGGTTTTACACTCAAAGCCGGATGATATTCATTTTGAAGGAAAAAGTACTACATTGTATTGTATTTGACTTTGTATTAGTTATTTTTTACCGCGAAATTATCCTACAAGAAGCCTACGATGCTTTTAGGCATAGTAGACTTAGCTTTACAATGACATACATGACAATTACCGCCAATCATAGATGGCGCTGTATGTAGAGATTCAAAAGCTCTACCACAAAACACTTGAAACATAGATGGCGCTGTTCTACTCATATTGAACTTTAAAAAGTTCTAGAAAGATCTTAAATTAAAATTCACTACAAGTAGCAACAGCACAATGGTAAACCATTATGAAAGGTTCATTCTAATAATTTTGAATAATATCATAAATAGAAAAAAAAAACGTTCAAAAAGATCATATGTATGGAGGAGCTGGGATTTGAACCCAGGACTTTCAGCATGCGAAGCAGACACTCTACCACTGAGTTACACCCCCGATGAGTTTTATAGTCAATTTTTACAATACAACAAAACAATACGTTAAAAACACGTAGCACATTGCTATCTCGTGATCGACGACGTAAGCAGTTAGAGTTACATTATACTAATTGGTGTTTGAATATGCGGACGGCGCACGAGATCAGGTTGAGATCATATATCGCCTATCAATTATGAGTGAGGCGGTCGTGGCGCAGTGGCAGAAGGGTGTGACTGTAACACGACGGTTGTGGGTTCGATTCCTACTCGAAGAAGTGTAATATTTATTTACATTTATATTTCCATTTTCGTCGCTCGAGGCTGGTGTCGAGGCAAAGCGTGGCGTTGAGTTCTGCCACTCAACACGCAATGCCTCCAGAAAGTGGGAAATGGAGTGTCTTTACACCGAGGTTCCCTCTGCCTACCCTGTTGTGTGCGGGATACAGCGTGAAGTTGAAAAAAAAAATTATGATCGAATGAGTAATACTATATAAACGATACTGTACACAGTTGTTATAACGTCTATTTTTTTCTTTTAACATATTTTTTATTAGATAAAGATTTAAATATATTTTAAGAATACATATTGAGTATAGAGTAGTTCCGTTAGAAAATACGATATATAAGCGTTATTTTTATTCGATTAATATTAATTGCATTCTTCTGTAGGAATGTTATATTAATTATGATTTGCATTAATGATTGTTGCACTATGGAATAAGGAATATGAATGGACGTTATAATTCTACCAGAGTATTTCGCTTCTCGCCAAAGCTTTATAAAACCAAAGAAGAGAATAAAAAGGATTACGACCCGTTTATAGGAGAAATCCATTCTATACTAATATATTAATTTAAATGAAATTATAAGTTTGAGTTTTTCTATGAAATCCTAACAATTTCTATATTTAAAACGTTATGTAGAAAGTTAGAAACACTTGTGCTTTGCGATTAATTATGAACAAAAACCATTCTTAAGTTTTATTTGCTGGGAAAAAAGTCTGATAAGTGCTAAGTAGGAATTGTTGATAAAAATTAAAGAAAATATCTAAGTACATTTGTTTTAAAATAAGATGCGATTACCAGATTACTGTCGTTCCAGATGATGTAACTGCACATCAGGTGATGTTCAATGACACCACAGTTCGCTAGATAGTGCTCACGGTCACAACAATTGTAATACTTTTTTTTTTCATTACACTAAGTTTTTAACTAAAATTTTCTGCTTCCGGATACAACTAAATACTTTTTAATTGCTAATTTAAATATTAATTGCTTAGTTAATGTCGTACATTTTCTTTCTTCTGAAATAAATACTAAATTCTTATTTAAACTAATATAGTATCTGAAAATATTTTTCTTATTAAAAACTTGGAGACTGGAGTAATGTTGAGATGAATTCTGTTTTTTTTTTATTTTATTATTATTATAAAAAAAATATATATATAATCTGTGCTATGTATTTACATGTAACTGTCACTACTTAGCCTTACTTTTGCTTTTCTTATGCTTTTCACACAAGACTGTGTAAAAATATCCAACTTATTCTAATCGTGTTTATATGAAAAATTCTTATTAATATAATAAAACAATTAATTAGTTTTAATTTTAAACGATGAAATAGGATACATCGTTTCCTTCAAATGTAGAAATGGCGGACATTTAGTTGCAGCAAAACATATTACGAGTAAGTACAGTCCATGCGCGAATTTATACCGATTCAAATTGTGAATAATTTTATTTAAAACTATATAATACTTATTTAAGTACTTTATAAATTTAAATAGAATATCTACTATTATTATGGAATACTAGAAAAGAACGATGAAAAAAAACTATCGAAGCTATAGGTATTATAAAAAGGAAAAATGTTTATTTCTTTGAAAATATATTTTATGCAAAACTTTTTAGATTACATATAAAAGTTTGAACGTAAACAGAAAACATGTAAAAAAATATTTTTATTTTGCTTACAATAGTCATCTCGAATGTTTTAATACAAAATATTTCAAACAATATAACTTCAAGGATAATAAAACCAGACAAGTGCGAGCTGGGCTCGCCCACCGAGGGTTCCTTAGCTTAGCCAGAGCCCTTTATCTATTACCTCACTTTAACAAGCGGATTTAATATCAAATTTTGCCACCTTTTTAAGTCTATTTTTTTTTATTTTTAACCACAAAAGTACAATTTTCAGATTTTTTTCCTGAACTGAACTGAGTACAATTTGTAGATGCTAGTTGCAAAATTTCATAATTCTAGGTTGATTGGAAGTACCGTATTAATTTTAGTTCTCTTTATAGTGTCGATATAATGTTGTTAATTATTGAATCAGTGTATATCAAGCATTGCTAGTAATGAATTAATCTCATTGTTACTATACCTATCTCTAGGGTGTTATGAAAGACATAAAAAAGAGAGACACGTAATTCTTACCTCTTAAACTTCTATGACTACTGATCAAAGTGCCGGCGATGGCGATGCGTGAAGTAATAATAAACCTAGCAATATTATCAGGAGATACTCGTATATCAATTCAAGAAAAGGAAACGAACAAGTATAACTTCTTTGCCGACAGTACTTATGAACGATTGAGGGTGAAATCAGTTTTCTTTCGCCTATTCTACGCTAATCCAGACCTTTTGACCTTCTTTTGTTATGTTAAACAGGATTATAATGCTGTACTTTGTCCCACGGTAAATAGTTAACATGTTTATATATAAAAAAAACACATAGGTATTAATTATGCATTATGTACATTCTTTCTTTCTTAATGTATATTTATATAATTGTATTTAACCATAGATAACTAAACTATGTTTACTGTTACAGTATATATATTAATGTTATAAAATATATTAGTATGTAGGTGACATATTTAAGTATAACTAAAATATATATATATATATATATATATATATATTGTAAAATCAGAATTGCGGGAACTATTTTAAGATTTTGAAAAAAAAATAATAATAGAAATCCTTAACTTTAAGTTTTGAGCAAAAATTATTTTATAAGAAAGCTGTAAATTGTTTATAGTAAAACACTTATGGTAAGGCTTACCATATATAAAAAAAACATCTATTTACGTCCACGTAGAAGGTATTTCCAATAGCATTGATTCACAATAATAAATTATTGTGAATATATGAAAGGTTATTCGTGCGAATAACGTAGTATTTGAGTTTTAAAAAAGATATACAGATAAGATAAGGAACCAAAACGAAAAAACTAAACACATTGAGTTTTTACCAATCTATTAATATTTCTCAAATACTCATTTTCTCTATATTCTTCTTCATTTAACTTTTCAAGTTTATTTTTTACAATTTTTCCTATTTTCTTACTCTTTCGTCCAATGCTTATAATATATGTTAAATGATGTAAGTCATATTGACATCTAAAAAGATTATATTTTCTGACACTTAAAACTTTATTGTATTAAACAATTTGCAATTGAAATTTGTTTGTATGAAATTCCCATAGTTGACGTAAGTCTAAGTAATGTGACGCATTCACACTGACGGAAAAAACAATTCTTCTTTTTTTAGTTATTTGATAGTTTCTAAACAATATTAACTAACTTTTATGCATCCTAATGAGTGTGTACTCCCACAAACGCCCACTTGTAAATTTTTATAAATCGTACTTCCCATTTATTTATAATTCCGAAAATTGGTATGAAATCCTCGGTGGACGAGACCGACTCGCACTTGGCCGACATTTTTAAAAATAATGATTTAATTTTAAGTTTGATGAATACTTGTCTTGTCTTGTCTTGTTTTTAAAATGTATACAATATACAATGTATACAACTCCTGATATATAATTTAATTGTGTATGTAAATGATATAGTATATTTAAAATTTATATTGCGAAAATGTTGAAAATATCTTATAAATTAAAATTTAATTTTCTCAGAAAATGAGACAGTTCATAATGATGTATTTTTATACGATGTCTGAAATATAATGAAAACTTATAATATTTATTCAGAGACCAGTGTACACCATTAAACGCGGGAAATGCGTAAAAATTTAACAATGGGACATATTTTACAGATAACATTTATTTTAATGTAGTTGTATATTAAATTTGCATTGCATTACATCCTTTTTTACTATTGTGTGTGTTTTTACTATTATCGTGATAAAACATAGCGGGTGTAAAATAAATATGTTTTACTAGGTTATTTACACGTTCTTAAAATATTTATTTAAGCTAATCTTCGGCATTTACGTCAGAGGTTGTGGATCAAAATAAAGGCTCATTTTTATTTCTGAATTTCCATGTCATCGGCACTTACGCGGGAAAAACCGGTTACCGCACCCCAGAATTTTGCGACAAAAACAAATAAAGCACCAATGGATTCACATTACAATTTATTTACCGCATAGATATCTAAAACAATCGACCAATTTTTCTTAAATACTCTTAAATAATATTCAATAAATGTTAGTATTATAATTCAAGTGATTGCAGCCCGGACAAACAAATTCTCCCCATTCTTCCACTCTCATAATTAACTTTAGGTCCACAGTCCTGATACAAAGTTTATTTAATATAAATATAGTTTTTTTTCTTATTGCTATATAACACTACACATTTTTTATTCAAATATTATAATAATTCAATACTTTGAACATATTTATTGAAGAAACGATGTATATTATACACAAAATTTTGACAGGTATGTAAAAAGACACACTTTATTAAATAATATATAATAGGGGAAATTAACTGCTACTTGAGAACGACATTTTTATTTAGCCGTGTGGTCCCGGCTTAGAATAGGATCTCCCTGGTACTGTCGGTGTCGTAAGAGGCGACTAAAGTACGTGTGGTAGAGTCACGTCGCCAGTAATGGCAACACGCATGGGCAGATTCGACCGGATTTAATACCACCCCCGACATTTAAAACCGGCGTGAAGTAGTGGCTCTTGCTACTGCGTTTCGCATTAGGTAATGCAGGGCCCCGGTGCCCTTCATCTCCACCTTAAAGGCTGGCAACGCACCTGTGGCTCCTCTGGTGTTGCATGGGGTCGTGGGCGGCGGTGATCACTTACCATCAGATGACCCGAACGCTCGTTCGCCTTGTCCTCTCCCATAAAAAAAACAAAAAAAATTTTTTTTATCTTATTTAGTTTACCAAAATGCGGTGTGGTTTTAAACTCTAAGTTTCATTTCCTATGCATTTGAAAAAAAAAATATATTTAAATAATATGTATTACATTTTCTTGTACAATAAATAAAATTAAAATAAAATAATCTATTATAGTAACATACAGGATAACCGCAAAGTCCCCGCACATGTTCTCTCACACGACTTAAACTTAAAACCCAATCAAGGATAACTCAAGTTTCCTTCTATTCATTGAGAGGTATTTTGAGTGATCTAGACACAGAATATAAAGTGTAAGAGAATTGATATCACCTTGTGATTAAAGCCATGAGAAATAAATAAAATTTGGAGAAAAAAACGTAAAGTTATTGTTTAATTGTGGAGGATTTATGAATTATAATTACTTCACTTATTTTTTTATGTATCTCTACGAGATTTTAATTTATACAGAGTAACTGTAAGAAATCTAAATTCGCTAAGTATATGTTTTTGTTATTTATCAAAACCGTTATGTGAATGTTATTTACACTGGCAACACTGACTAATTATAATATATAGTTAATTGATATCATACAAGGCTTGTGAGGACTTTTTCATTAAAAAAAATATTTTGATTTCGAAAATCTGCTTTACATTATTGCTTGCTTCTTGCCTGGATACCAGGGGGAAGAAAAAACAAATATTTTTTTTTTTATTTCCTCGAGTGGGGATCGAACCCACAACGAGTGGGATTTACAGTCACTGTTTGTGCTCCTCTGCTACGACTGGCCTCATGTTTTCATTTAACTATTATATACACTCTTTTCAAATATGTAATACATTTTTGAATTAATATTATTTCTATCCTATATGTTAGGTTTATGTTCTTAGTCCTAGAAGAATGTAAACAATAATAAGTCCTTATGGCAAAATAGCCGCGCTTTACAATTGCTATAATAAAGTATTACCTCATAGAAACACAGTCACATTTCTAAGCAATGCGGTTTTCCTATATTTCTATGCTTTTTATTGTTTTTTTTTTTTCAATCACGAAATACATTCGTGTGGCAGGGTAAGCAGAAGGAGCCTAGTGTTAAGACACTCCTCACTTTCTGACGACTTCTCGCCGAGTCATGTCTATGGATTTTATACTTACACAGTTTTTAAATAAAATTTCTTTTTGGCTTCAAGCTCAATCCCGAATATTTTAATTGGATAGGAACCTAGTGAAATTGTCATCCCCACTTGCCCGCATTTTTTGAGATATTGTGTGTTGAGTGGCGGAGCAGTTGTTAATAAAACGTTGAAATGAAAAAAAAATCATTCACGGGAGTCGAAATAGATCCAATAACCGGTCGCGTCAAACACTGTGCTGTGCCACGACGACGTCAAAATAATTATTGTCATTAAAAATAATCTTCTTAAATAATTTAAATTTTTATTTAAATAATATACGTTTTTATGTGTTCTTGAGATGATTAACTAAATATGCGGAAATAATTTTCTTAAAGTAATAAATAAATAATGGAAGTCAAGGAACTTATTGACTAATATTTTACGGCATGTTGCATACTGGCACGGTAAGATGACTATTTAAATAAATAAACTTACTCTGATATATTTATTCTTCAATTTGATTTTTTTTTTCAAAAAAATTAAGGCAAGGAAATCAATTGTGTTAAATGTAAATATAACAATGATATGATAATAATAATGTAATGTGTATCTGTATCACAAAAAATTAATTCAATTTAGTGTAATAATTAACAATTTTTAACATTATATAATTTTCACTTACGAGTGTGTTACGAGTGTATCTATCTTTTATTCTGTATAATAATGAAATCGTAATATTAATTTCGATGAATATCTCCCAATAATAGCTACAAACAGATTTCGACCACCATCAATTATATATATATATAAATACATAGATACCAGTCTATCATATTAAAACAATAAAGGATTATTTCATTTCTGCGAGCCCACTGGCACTACAGTGTTATAGTGATAGCTGTTACGCGAATTGCAAAGATAACAATAACAAGTGGTTGTCCAGAGAGCTCACTTAGCGTCAGTGTATGTAGTCCCATGTCCAGTGAAGACCAGATAGTGACCACTTGAAATTAAATATTTGACTCTTACTCATTAGAAAGTAGGTAAATAGAGTACAGATATAAAATAATAATAATATTTTAAATAATTATGTCATTATTAGTATAATTTTTTTTTCATCTTCACTGTATCCCGCTTATGTACCCTGCTAGGTACGCAAAGTGTTAGGACACTCCATTACCCATTTTTCGAGAAAAATTGGAATTCAATTCGGATTCGTTCGGAATTCAACGCAACGCTTTGCCTAGTAACGAGAGCGAGAAAATTAAAATATTGAGTAATTCATTCTTCCAAGTGGGAATCGAACCCACAACTGTCGCAATTACAGTCACACACATGTGCCCCTGCGTTACGACGGACTTTATATTTAATATACATATTAGTCAATTATAATGATACAATGTAGATATTATTATTTTGAAAAGCGTTTATGTAATATGTAAAAAATATGAAGAAAAAAAAACAACTGGGTAGGAAACTTGGATTTTGGACTTTATGTCAAGACGCATTTAATCATTTTTTTTTTAACATTTAGGTAATATTATGCGGGCAAAATGACCTAACTAACTGCTACTACTAACTTACCTACTTTACAACTCACCTAAACCAATAATTCAAATATGAAATAATAGAGTCTGTTTTGCATATCTTCACTAATTACAAGTTTATTATGTACTCAATACTAGCCCAGACATATTTAAAGTTTAAAAAAAATTTCCGACATAACACTAGATTACTTAAAAAGATTATTGAACGGCGATTTAATAAAAGAAAAGTGCTAAATATTCACTGGAAGGTCAGCCCGGTGATGTAACGTCCGTCGACATCGTACGATCGTATGATGCTGTTCTAGATGGTTCCACTTCCACTGCAACAATTCAACGATTCGGTGTCGGATTTGTAGCGGCTAATAGGGATGTGGAGCTTGCTATTGTGTCCAAAACGATCTCAGATCTGACTTAATAATCATTTATATTGTACTTTTACAATATATAGAGATAGATATATAATAAATATAAGCAGTTACTTAAATGTTACTTAACGTTTTATACAAATAAATATTCTCTATTATATTTATCTATGGTTCTAGAGTGAATACCACGCCTCGGCAAGCGTAATGTGGGTCGTCCTCCAGCTAGATGAGGTGACGACATTCGCAAAGTGGCTGGTCACGGCTGGATGCGAAGATCTGAAGATCGAGCTCAGTGGCGTTCCATTGGAGAGGCACAAACACAACGTCTTGAGAATTCGGCGGAAAGTGGGGAACGGAGTGTTTTAACACTTAGGATCCCTCTGGCCTTATAGTTACGCGATAGAGTGTGACGCAAAAAAAATAGTACAGACAAATACTAATAAATAAAAGTATTAAATATCAAACATAAAAAAATATGTATCTGACAATCTATAATTCTATTGATTTTCATTTAAAAAACAGATATACTTTTAAAAAAATCTTTATTTTTTTAACATATAGGTAAGTTACTGTAAAAATTGCAACAATGTTTTAAACATTTTTGCTTAACATATAAAAAATATTTTCCTAGTCATTATCTAACGTATACTTTTATAGATTTTATTTATATATTATAATTATTATTAGTTATTAATATAGTCTAATAAGTAATGTTTCGGATAAGTATCTTTATAATACATTCAATTACATATAATAGTCATAGTTATTGTTTACATATAACAAATTAAATGTAATAGAAATTAATCACCATATGAAGTTTCAAATATTTGTGTTATCATGATATTGATAACTTCACAAACGTTAGTCATTCTTTTTATTAGAAAAGTATATCAGGTAGGAATTACTCATAAATCATATATCTACCTAAGAAATATAAATGTAAATGGACTTTTAAAGCCGAAAATCCGGAAGTCATTTTAAGAAAATTATTCATTAATTTTTGTGTCTCATCTCCTACATTTTGTAAGGAAGATAGAGAGAAGTACCAGTTCCTCGTTCGCGTTGGTGTTGAGGCAAAGTGCTGCGTTAAGCACCGCTACTCAACACGAAATGGCTCCAGAATTTGGCGGAAAATGGGGAACGGAGTGTCGTAACACTATGTTTAATGTGCATGTATTAGTTACTATAATTTTTCTATCAAAGCTACTATTACTCGTATGTCACCTGTGACTTTGTAACATCAATGAAATCAAGAATCGTGTCAGGTTTAGAAGAATACAATTAACTCATTAATGTGACAAATAGAAGGATTGTTACATTCAGATTGAGTAGGCAGATCGTCCACTGCGTTCTTAAATATAATATCTGTAGTCATAGAGATATATTATGGATAATAAATACGTAATTAGTCTTTTGACTTAACGGAAATATCAGACATTTATGACACATACTCGTATAATGATTGTTGGTGAAGCATTTGTAAACGTATTTATATTATTGACTGATATTTTATTATATTAAATTAAAATATATAAACAGATATAACAATCTATTTTTAATTAAAGTGTACATAATATATGTCGTATAATATTAATTTTCATACTTTAAAGAGATCTTAGGGACAGATAACATATTGATTACAAACATTTAACTCGTTGTGTAGTTACGTCAACTGACGCTTTAACCGGATGTAAAGAATTTTACAAAAGCGATATAATCAATTACATATTATAGTCACGTACAAAAACTACTTTAGATTTGATTTATATATCTACATATCCTTAAGACATCCTGTCTGTCTAGAAATTATGTAGGTAAATATAAAAGTAACAAAATAAAATAACAATTCTGAAAAATTCTGCTATTAAATTATTTATAGCATACTTATTCATTATACAATATTATTTCATGGTAAAAAACGTATGTATCAATATTGTTTAATAGGTTAGTTTATATAGGGTATTATCAAAATTATAAAAAGGATAATTGTAAAAAACTCTTATATATTTAATGCTAAAATATTGCGCAGTTTCGTAAATTTATAACCTACATATAAAGTCTTATATAATGTATATAATATATTGCAAATTATTATCATTGAAATATCACTCGGTATTTACTGTACATTTGTTATAGACATACGGCATATTACTCGCCAAGGCACCATCCTGCTTGCCTTGTAGTCCAGTTAACATAAAGAAACTTTATTTTCTATATTTTAAAGAATTTATTCATTAAAAATCTAAAAGTGAGTGGCGACGGAGAAAGTAGTTGGCCTCAGCGTAGAAGTTTAAGAGGCGAAAAATTTTTTTTAATTTTTAATAGTATCCATATTATTTGTAATAAAAAATTATAACTATTTAGAAAAATTTAATATATATTTATATATGTGCCAGATAATGCACTTCTTTTCCATATTTACCTACATACTTTAAACATTACACCTTATATCATTTATAATATACAAAGATTTTTTATTATTTAATAAACATTTATGTTTACCTAATAATATATAAAAAAATATTTAAAATCGTCAACATATCTCATGTCATTTGGTTTATATATATTTTATTATATATAATATATATATACATATATTGGTTCGAATAGAGGGGCGCAGCCTTGATGTGAGGACGACGCACGTCCCTAACGTTGCGACATGGACCTCGAGTGTATGACACGCTTAGACAGGTATTTACTGACATCTAAATAATTAGATATAAAATAAATGGGAATAAATATATTACTGGCTATTTTATAACCCATTTAAGAGAACAGACACATTTAAAAATATAAAAAATATAAACACTCTTCCGAAGGTGGGACAAGGGTCCAAACCATGGGGGACTAGGGTTCCAGAGAGAGGAACCTCCTCATGATAAAGACATTATTAGTATTATAATTAATAAAATACATTAACAATAATGAAAAATATTTATAAAATATAATAAAATTAGTATTATTTTTTGTTTCAATGACATAAAATAATTCGAAGCCACAAAAGTTAAGAGGTAATTTAAGCTTACCGCAAAAACAAGAAAAAAATATAGCATTTTGTTGTGGTAAAGTCGACGACGAAAAGTATATATGGATGCGTAATATTTTTATTATATTACGGTGATTTATTATTTACATATTTAAAGTTTAAATATTATTTAATGGTATCTGAATAAAAGTTACATCACTCGTTAACTAAGTATATGTAACTTAATAAATAAAGACAGGTCGTGGCGCAGGGTCACACAGAGTGACTGTACACGCGAGGTTACGCCTTCGAACCCCTCTAGGAAGAGAAACGATGTCGCGTCCCACAACTCAACACCCAATGCTTTTAACACTTGGCGAAATATTTACTATTTTAAATATTAATTTTGGTGTTTTTTTTTTGTTAGCATTTGGAACAGAATATGAAGATAAAATTTCACTTAATAGATAAAGAAGTAATTTTAAATTAATGACGAATGTTATTTTAAAAGTACTATAGCAAATAGTAATGTAAAATAAATTTATACAAATTAAACGTAAATAACAATGTTTACATGTTATTTTTAATAAGAAATTTCCAGTAGAAATATATAATTTGGACCAGTTTTAGTTGTGACGCACGTATTTTTTGTTATATCTCAAAAAAGTTAAGTTAAGTAAAGTTAAAAGATGTTTAACAAGTAGGATACGTTTTTTATACATATGTTGATCGGTTACTGTAAGCGCGGGGCTTGTATTTTTCCATGGCAGTTATTTGAGTATAAATATGTTTTTGTTTTTTTGGTGCCATTTTCTAAAAATTGTACTCATTTTGACGTTAGCATGTTTACTAGGTGTAATATGACCATAATTTTACGTGATTTTTTTGTCCTCGGTCTAGTATTCGTCAAAATATACATATATACTGCGCACGATTCAAAGTCCAAGTTTTACTTTTATTACTATATATTTTCATCAAAATAATAATACCTATCAAAATATATATATATTTTACTTATTTAAATCCATAATTTTTTTTTATATTTCAACAATAATAATAACTTTGTATTGTTCACCCAAGAAAAACAGAAAATAAATAAATAATAATATTATACATGAATATGAATGTTCAAAATCGGTCTCATTTCTTAAAAGAAATCTCAGCTATGCATATTTTTTACTGATTGTATTAAAATTGACGGTATATATTATTATTATTATCTATGTGTTGTAATGTAACTGTCATATGTCACGATTTTCACGCAACATGGCCGTCAAGTAAAGTAGCTGTTTAAAATAATTTTATGTTTACTTTATATCTATTGTTATTCTTATCATGCTTTTCTAAGTAATTTATTTAGAATTTTGCGCACTTGTTATTTGGTAACACAAAAAATATAATTTTAGTTATTTCCTCGTTTACAATTCACTCTATATGAGGATATTGACGTTGGTTGATTAAAATATTTACATTAAACGTAATATGAAATTAAAATTCTCGTATAAAAAATTAAACGAATTAAAGACTCGTTTTATATTGTTGCATTTTAATTTGTAAAAAAACCATAAAGATCTGGTAATTATTATCAGACCTGGTTTTACCCAGGTCTTGAAGTTAAGCCTGTAAAATGTTAATATTATCTTTAATAATTTTTAAAAAAGAATTCCTGTCTATTCGTTGTTTTTTTAATCTTTATAAAACTAGAACGAACTTACTTAACTAACTTAGTCTTAAAGTTATTTACTACATGCAACCTGATTATTCGTGTGAAATTTTATTTATTGACACTTTAGTACTAGGTTTGGTATTTTTCTACGTATATTTTACGTTATACGACAGCGTTAAGTTCCGCCACTTAACACGCAATTTAAGAGGGCAAAGGAAGTGTCTTAATGTGGAACGGAATGTATTAACACTAAGTTCACAGCTCTCTTCTGCCTAGCCTGCAGTTTGCGTGGTACGATGTATAGCTAAAAAAACTAGATTAAGCTGTTCATTGACCTAACAAATTTTAAGTTCTTATTGGTAAGTTCTTACATATATATAATATATAAACAAGAAAACTAGGAACGTATTTCTTCCAATGGCAATTATTTCCTATATTTATAAAGTACTAATCGCATAATAACGATAATGCTAAATTATATAGACGAACACGAGCTTTTCAATGAGGAAAATTTTCTTGTTTAACATAGGTGTCACACAATTCCAATATTTAAAGTAAATGTTTAACATTATAATAGCATTAACAATATGTCAATAGAAAATATACTCTTTATTAAAAATGTCAGCGCGGCGCTATTAGAACGTGCGATGACATATAAAAAGTAAAAGTTAAATCCTAATGCTAATAATGCGAGATGGCTTATTTCTTATAGTGGTCTGGTATCAATATTCAAATTTAATTTAATTGAAAAAAATATATTATAATCATCTAAATATTGACGGCTAAATACGAAAGATTTTTGAATAAAAGTAATTAAAATATAGGCTGTAAATACAACGGTAGTGGGTTCCATACAGGAGGAAAAAAACTTAAAGCTGAAAACTATATACTATATATTAATATATAGTACATAGTTTTCTGAATAGCCACCACGTGTTGAAATACAAACGTAAATCTAGTTGAATACATGATAAAACTAGCTTGTCTAGTTAGCGCGAATATAATAAACAGATCGTTTACTTTGACAGAATTTCTTAAAAAAACACATGACTGTTGATTGTAGGCCAATATTTGTCAATGGACGTGAGCCACTGTACACGAGTATTGCTTTATATCGTCATTTGTATATATAAAAGTACATAATAAACATATATATTTGTATATATAATAATACATAATAAATATATATATTTTGTAGTAGTACGAAAATATTTTGAAGTACTTTTTTAAAATTTATCTCTATTAATAGTTAACTTGGAAATCGTTAAATCGATTACGTAACCCACGTAACGAACAATCGTCGGTTTGAAGTTGTGACAGTCAGCGTGGTTAAACACTGGCACATCTCAATTTGAATATAGACGTATTTTGAATAGAGACAAAATATGACATGTACATGAAGAGATTATTAATTTAACATTTCTTAATAGTTTTATTTTCATTTATTATATTGATTACAATATTTTCTATTTTTTACGGTCGAATTAAATAAAAATATTTGATTATTTGCGACGTCTACAATGCTAAAATACGCAGCAAACGAATAAGAAAGCCTTATATTATTACTTTTTTTTTTTTTTTTAGAGGAGAGGACAAGGCAAACGAGCGTTTGGGTCACCTGATTGTAAGTGATCACCGCCGCCCACGACCCCATGCAACACCAGAGGAGCCACAGGTGCGTTGCCAGCCTTTTAGGTGGAGATGAAGGGCACCGGGGCCCGGCATTACCTAATGCAAAACGCAGTGGCAAGGGCCACTACTTCACGCCGGTTTTAAATGTCGGGGGTGGTATTAAATCCGGTCGAGTCTGCCCGTGCGTGTTGCCATTACTGGCGACGTGACTCTACCACACGTATTTTAGTCGCCTCTTACGGCACCGACAGTACCAGGGTGATCCTATTCTAAGCCGGGACCACACGGCTGAAAAACGAAGATTTTACGAAGATTTGATTTTACGAAGATGACAATAAATAAAAAATAAAATCAAATCAAATTCACAGTTATGTGTACATTTTATTGAGTTTATCAAACAAAATATTAGCGAGAAGCAAATAGTGATGTTTCCGGTACAAGTCTATATTGCGTCTGTGGGGTTACAGAATAACTACGCAAATTGTGACCGTCATCCATTGTTTGAAGTAATATACGTATGACCAAACAGTTTTTTATTATTCATCTCTGTACATAAAGCACAATGGACTTTATACTCTAAACTTTGAATTGAACAAAGTGTATTAGAAAAATATATAAATAAAAATACTGATGGAGTAGATCAATTTACAACGGTGTCAATGTTTGTTATAATTTTTGTTTTTTTTAGCTCCAAACTGTCGCTGCCATACAACAGGGTAGACAGAGGGAACCTAGTGTGAAGACACTCCGTTCCCCTATTTGTGGGTAATTTAATAACTATTATATTGTTCATCCAAATAAGATCCAAATCAAAATCCTCACAGACGATCTCGCTGATTTGCTATGGTCTCAATTATACCTAATTGACAAACTAACAATAGTAATGCGACTGGTCAAAAAGTAAATATTAATATCTTTTGTATTAAAATGTTGAAATGAATCCATTCATTTGAATTATATACTAGCTGCTGAGTGTCAAAGACCTCCTTATATTAGCGTGTGTAAATTAAGCTGTATTTCAACTAAGCAACATTTCTATTGATAATATTTGAAAAACATTGTTTTCACGTGATATTTTAACAATGAGGAAGTCAATGACACCAGAGAATATTATAATAATTATAATTATATTGTTTTTGTTAATTTTGAAATTATTTAAAAAATAAATGATTTTCTCAACTTTCATTGTGGTGTCCGTTTCAGGGCTTGTCTTGGAGCATGATCGGGGACTCTTCTTAGTCTGTGCCCAATCCAAGCCCACTCATGCTGCTGTCACAAAATTCATTAGGTTACAAATGTATGATATGACAACAAAAATATATAGCTATATATAAATATAATAAATAAATATATTTTTTATTGTTTCTCAAATATTATCTTATGTTAATACATACTTACTGACCGAAAGTATTTTAAATGATGGACACTATATCAATACGGTCAATTAATTTACCGAAAATACGTAATATAATATTCAATAATTTATATATTTTCTAACATATCTAAAATGAATGTACCTACCTACATTACTCTACGCATATGATTTCACTTCCTTATTAGTTCCGGCGAAGTGTCGGTACGCAGTATGCTGGACGACTCTCAACAGGATATCCCAAGGGATACGCGAATACTAATCTTAATACACTAATAATACAGTACAAAATTGTATTTATATTTTATAACACGCATATGTTTACAGACTTGCCATTCGATTCTTTGTTATTAACACATCTCAACTAAACAAAGAATCTAGCGTGCATAATCAATATAAGAATAATAGTTGACTTATGAATGTCTCGAATTTTTTACTGCAGATAGAGATAGAGAGATAGTAGTTTTATTGATTAATGGTGGTATATGAGATTATATTTACATAATATGAGTATCAGTGATCTTTAAAATTAAGAAATATGTGAAAGTTTTTGAGTTATACATAAAAGTATTTTGCGCCAAAATAGGCGTTAAGTTAGCTAAGTTTTGCTAAGTTAGCGATTTTATAACTCTCGACCTCTTCGTGCGAGGAGATCGTAGCGCAGTGGGACATCATATTTGTTAAGCGAAGACACTAAATACTAAATATTTAAAGAAGTTACGGGCTGCCTCTACTATAATTTAAAGATACAATTTTTATTTAAAAATAATAAAATCAGATAACGAAAGTAAATAAGCAGTAAAGATATTTTAAGAATTTAATTTTCTTAAACAAGTTATTTATTTCAGTTCAATAATGTTTTTTATTTTATTTACTTTAATGCACGAGTATTATCTTAAGGTGACTATTTATTAATAAGTTATAACCAGTCTTAAGTATTTTTATATATACTTCATTTCCTTGTATCTGCATATATATTATAAGAATGGCAACGGTTTATGGTAACAAAATATAGAGTTCCTAGAGCTATAAAAAATCTTATATTTTCCTACGTGAAAGGTAGAAATCGTAGTGATTTATCACTAAGATTCTTTGCTTACCTGGAAATAAGGAATAAAAAGGTGGACATTGTAACATATAAAACCATTTATTTATTTTATTTTAAGATACCATAAACAGAATATCGGTTTTCGCTGAGAGTACTTGAAAAAGTAATTTAATTTCATTATATTTTAAGTGTTATTATAAATAAGTGTATATTTAAAGTTAATTATTTTAAATTATTTTATTTCTCTAATAGCATTAAAAAATTGTACAAAACTCCGCCCGTTTCGATATGGACTAATTAAGTTTTTAATTAATTTTTAAAAGACTTTGACTTCACACTCCATCCCTGGCGGGGTAGCCAGAGAGAACTTATTCAAATGACATACATATTATATTTGAAACGTGACTTATTCACTTTTAAGAATAAGAATTTTATTCTAAAAAAATAAATAAAAATAAGAGTTTTAAACCACACCCTACAATTATTGTTTAGAATATTATAAATTTAACTAATATTTATCGAATGGGTGTATTATAATATTGATGTCATACTAACTTACTTCAGAATATAAATTTATTTTCATACATTAATGTATTGAAATATAAAATTACAAATTATCGCGTTGAATCCTACTTGGATAAGTTGGCTGTTCTATGTGTGATCATTGCATTTGAAATAATATTATGAAATTACTCAGTTTATACTCATGTATATGTATTTAATCACAAGCATTAGTGTGTAAGTGCATAAACCATTCTGGCGTAATGGAACAGCGTCGTCTGTGACCGCGATGATTGAGGGTGCGATTTCATTCAGTGAAATGAATTATGAAGATGAAATAGAAAATTCTAGGCTCTGGCCAGACATGATGAACGCAGTGTTTTAATACAAGGTTCTCTTTACTTATTCTGCTATAAATGGCAATATATAACAAGAAAACTTTTCAAGGGCGAGTAAGATTCACCCACCAACAGCTCCGTATTAATTTATAAATGTTCACTAAAAGAAAAAAAAACATGAAAAGGAAATAAACTAGTTCTTCTTCTACAACTATGTTTTTTTTTTGTAATAGAGATTACATAAATCCATAGAGATTTATTATCTCGAATGTAAAAAATTATATGCTGCGCTAGGAACTTGTTTAAATCTAGGCCTGTTAGAGACAACGGTATCACTTTTATGAAGTACAGTCAGCTTGGCGACTACCAAACCTGTTTCTTTTGCCTGTCCAGAATAGCGAAATAATATTATAATTTAATAAATAATATTATAATTTATCATGTAATATTTAATTAACAAACAAATTATGAAAATGCGAATAAGCTACAATTTGGAATTTAAGTTATGTAAGTAATACTAATGACAGCTTGGTACAAAACTGTGAACCGAGGGGCTGGACGTTTTAATTTTTCAATGAAAAGATAATATTTTTACAACATCTATAATATTAAATATACATTTAGTTTAGTTGTATCAATTATTTTTATCAATAGATTCTACGTTGTCTAGAACAGTGCCCTATTTTGTAAGCAACAGGCAGTATTGGTTTGGCACTTGTAGTGAGTGTTCTATAAGGATATTGATTTTTTCGAAGTTGGAGCGACGCGTTATTATGACTGGGTTTGTCCAAGGCGTATATATGCCTGTATGTACATACGTGTGCCTGTTATATAGGATTTATTCCTCAAAACTGGAACTAGAAACTTCAAAATATGGAAAGTTGAGAATAATATTCATAAAAATATTTTGCAATTTAGTTTTTGTTTTATTCACGGTATATGAATAGATTTTTTGTGTTAGAATTACTTTATTATTATTTTATTTAATTATTTCTATTAACTTTGCAGACGATTAGAGATTTGAAACAAGATTAGACACTTCGTAATTCTTATTATATTTTTCTTATTCTGATAATGATGGAATATCTATTGCCTATTGCTTAAAACAAGTTTGTCATTCAAAGATAATAAATCAACATAACCGTATATGTCCCAATTTTAAATCAATTGTAAAATTTATTATTTTGTCTATTAGTAATTAAAAAAAATAAGTTATTTATGTAAAATTGTAAAAAACGAGGCGACGATTAAGAGATCAAAAATTTCATAAAATTGTAAAAACCAAATGAACTTAGCTCAATTTATTTTAAGTAATAACAACAGATAATAAAATATACAGATAACAATTTTTTTTATCATAACATATCAAAGTTCATAATATGTACTTATCGACCGGAATTAAGAACGTGTTGGAGGCGTGCAGTGACTCCGTAGCGCGCTCGATACGTAATGGATGACATCGATTGTAACTTTTATAATAACTTTGGATATTTACCTCTTATGACTTATGACTAGTAATTTAGACAATTAAGTAACATAACATTTATATAAATACATACGTTGTGTTAGAGATATAATTGGTCTTTGTTTCATGGATTTGCTTCATGATTAAAGACGTGGCATATATGTAAATATTTTATTGTACGATTTTAAGTTGTAATTAAATGCTTTACAACAAAAAGCTATAAACAAATAAAATGAGAAATTAAAATATACTTATTTATTAATACATTCTTGGAATTTAAAATGTTTGCATACTTAAGTATCCAATTGTATATGATGTTTATCAATATTCGTTTTTTATTTCCTTCTCGTATGTAAAACGGTGAAATAAAAGTTAAATGTAAAAGATTTTACCTAAATGTCATAATTACGCGCACTGTACAAAAAATAAACAGTATTTACTTTTCAGTTGTGCACATATAACAGGGTAAACAGAATAAACAGAGTGTTAAGACACTCCGTTCTACATTTTATGATATAATAATGTAGAAACAAATTTATATTGGTTTATTATTTAAATGAGAGAATATGACGTAGGTGGGCCAAATGGAACAAATAGAGTAATTAATATGTTTATTGTATTTCAAAGATTATTAGATAAAGAGATAATTTTGTCACGTGTAAATCTAAAAGGTGTATCTCTCTTGGGGGTGATTGAGAAAAAACATTGTTTTAAGTTCTATTAAGTGATAATATCACTTTTATTATGGAAGATGGTGGAACGAACCAAGGTGGTTTTTGCCTGCCAGGACTGGTTCAACTCGTTTTGCTGTGCGAAGCTATAGATATGCCCCAAATGAATTGTATTCGCAGTAATGGCTTCGAAACAAGCCGTTACGACTTTCGGCGTTGTATATATATTATTGGTGTCAGTCAGGGTCGCTTGATTTCTTATTTATATTCTTGCAAGTCTAGAAAAGTAGAGTCTACCCTAGAAAATTTATACTTATTTTTAACAATTATCTATATAGTCACGTTATTAAATAAATTTAGTTGCAATTTGCAACTTAAAATGATAATCAAAAGATAAAAAAAGTCGATAGTAAAATTTAATTTCGAATAAAGAAAATCGGTTTTTATGTAAGTTTTTTAAAGTTATGAAATTATAAAAAAAAGTTTATACATAGAAGTTATTATAAAATTATAGCGAGGCTTAAACTGGCAACCCTGTAATGATGACGTCGTGGTCGTACGACTTTACGGTACAGCGTTTACTATCACCAGGCAATTCGCGTATATAATTACGCTTTGTAATATAATGACCTTTTCTTTCTCTTAACGCAAATTTTACATTTTGATGGAAAAAAAATAATTTATGACAAAAATTGGTTTTGTTTTATACTTGTTTGGTGGCTGAAAATTTTATAAGAAAACCTGGTCTCTTTAAATACAGCTTAAATTAATAGTGTTAACGATTGCCATCATGGACTCTCGGCGTATTTGCTGGAATAAAAAAAATAATTAATGGATCATTAAAATTATTTTCTACTGAAATTACATATCTTAATAAATAGTGATTATCGTAATGCAGGGAAAGTTATACCCTGCGTTTCCTTTAATGATGATGATTTCAGAACTTACATTCATTCGGAGAATGAATCATTTTCGCTTTCGAGTATGACAACATGCGTCATTGAGTTCCATCATTCAATATGTAATGTCTCAGATTTGAGAAAACAATCTTGTTATACGAAATAAAGTGTGAACTAACAAATAGTTTTAAGTTCTTGACTAACTTGAACTAGCCATGAGTGGCCAAATTTCAAGTCAGTTTCTCTGGGATCTAAGAATTCGAGGCTTAGGATGTGAACTGCACAACCGTTGTAGTAGTAAAACCAAGTCCCCCACGCGGTCGTGGCGGTTTCGCGACACATGAACTCACTGCCCTACTACAGCGAAGGGGTAGACGACGATGAAAAAGACTAATCCATAACGTGTAGTTTTAAAATATTATTAATTTACAACTATGATTAAGAAGAAAAAATAGAAAGAATTTCAAATATAATAAAAATCGGTTCTGATTTAAAGATTTTTTGTACTAACTTTCAACACCTACTCACCTCTTCAGGGTTAAAATTTAAGAAAATCCCTTCTTATCAAATGTTCACATTATGAAAATAAACATATGTTCAAATTTTACGTTTCTACGCACAGGGGTTACGGCTGTGTGTGCGTCTTACCTCAGTCAGCGGGAACGTCCATTTAATATATATTATATAGATAAGAAAAAAAGTACTATCAGTAATTATTTCTATTATTTCATTTAATAGATCCTTAGTTTTCCAGAAATTAAAGTTCATCTAAACACATTTTTACATCCGATACAAATTAAAACTGTCGTTTTAACTTACACACTCATCACATTATATTCTCATTAAACCGATAAATGTTAATATCAGCAATTAGATAACAACTAGATAACAATTAGATAACACTAGTTGTTAGGTTGCGGTAAGCGTCACGACAGCTATCATAAATGTAACATTATATATATATTTTATATTACATATATATAATACATACAATATAAAATAAATAATAAATATATATATATATAAATTAAATATCTGTTTGTGTGTTTGTTTGTCTGTTCGCTATAGACTCCGAAACGGCCGAGGCTTGAAATTTCGAGAAGTTGTTCCATGGCTTCCCGGGATAGGTTAGATAGATCCGGAATCCAGAAATGCATTTTATTTTATTTTACGTTTTTGTCCGACGGTACGTGTTTTTTGCCGCTAAGCCAACAGCCACTAAACTTCGCGCGAGCGAAGCGAGCGGGCTCAGATAGTTATTTATAAATAATCTCTTAGTCCAAAAGTAATGTTTTAAGTTTTTATAAGTTATAATTATTATTCCTCGTGGTGCAGGCTGACAAGGCTTTTGACAAGTTGTGGGGTTTGATTCCAGAACGAGGAAACGAAATATTTAATACTTTCCTTTCTTCTTTCTGTTCTTGCTTCGCTTTTCTTGCCGGAAAAAAAGTTTTTTTTCACATTACTTTCAAACACGTTCCAACTACGTCACAGTGACAATGTCAATGGAGTGTCGGTAATTTATTATATAGCAAAGTTAACATTTACCGCCATTTAAAGTCCACCAATGGCTAATAAATAACAAATTAATTACTTCATGTTTTATATGCATACGTAAAATATACGATAAGTTTAAACTGAAATTTTATTTCAACATATCATGAGCTACTTATTATGATTATTACATATATTTTAATTGTTTCAAAATTGTGCAAAAGAACAAAAATTAAATGCCCATTCAATGATACTCCACTTGACGTAGTCGTTATATTTTTTTATTTTTGACAAAATGGCGACTGGCGGTCGATATGGTGAATTTTGATTACTGCCATGTCGTTAACACCACATAAGAATACATGCATATCCAGACTGATAAACACATTACCCTCTTTTGCCACGCGCAGTCGGTTAAAAAACTGGCTTATTAAAAGGTTTATTGTCCACTCTCAATTACACACAACATTTCAAACACTGTTTCGTGTATCGTGTATCGAATACTCGATATAATTTCTTATAAATCCAGCAAGTAGACAGCTGAGTAGATAAATAAATAAAAAGGCAAATATGATGAATAGCTTAAATAAAAACGCAACGCAGCTAGATATATTAAATATGCGTAGTACGTAAGAAATTACAATAAAAATGCCGCGTTACACGTCTAACGATTTACAAAGAGGTCTTGAGTCTTGACACAGTACTGCGAGGCCAATGTCGTGATATACCTTCATTACACATATACATTATAAAAATATTTATATAGTTTTATTTTGTCTGAACTGATATCATCATAATTTATGTTAAAATATAGCATACAATTAAATTTGAACCCACAACTGTCTTCGTGGCAGCAAATACATAAAGACTGCCAACATCACAAAATAAATGTAACCAGACTGGAGTCTGTCAGAATGCTTGTAGCTTTCTAAATGTCTTCCTATCAAGAGGTACAAACAAAGAAAGTTGTGATAATATATAATAATTTTAACAGTAAACTGCAATACTAGCACTACTAGTTACAGCTCGAGTAGAACACTTGGATGAAACAGACGGCACTAACCAAAGAGGCGTGGGTTCAAAATCTTAAATTATGTTTAAATTTAACCACTTTTTCCAATAATTTATACTGAAAAAAATTAATAGTAATTTTTATTCATTTTATTTCCATAAAATGTTTTATACATCGTTAATCTTGACCTCGTGTGTCAACAGTTTATTACCATTCCTCCTCCTGCGTGATAGACACGTGTAATATTTTTTGCAGTCACTCGAGTTATCAGTACTTTAGCTAAATTAAATTAGTAAAAAAAAAATGCTTACCACATTTTGCATTGTTGTTACATGCGCAAACGCCGAATTTATTGTGAGCCAAATAATAATAAAGCCAGCATCAATTAGAGAGAATGAGTAATATATTATAAAGAAATAAAAAAGATGTTAACAGTCACTTTGGGTTGATCATTATCTTAGCAATTTTTTTTTAATTCAAGATATATATTTTTTAATGAAACTTGATTTTACTTCTTTATATACTAACTATCTATGCTAACATTATAAATTTAACGAGTTAGTTTATTTGACCACGCTAATTCTTTTTGTATCAATTCATTTGTCGAGTATGGCCGTCACATAAGGTAGACTGTACCTCTGGTCAGAATAACCTCGAGCACCTAAATATTTTTTTTTCGTGACACATACATAACTCTTAGTTATTTCCATTTGACAACGTGGGCGAAGCCCTGGATAAGACCTTGTTAATCATAAAAAGAATCAATTCTGCATAAAAAATATTACTAATTCGTTATCTTTTTAAGAGATATAAATTAATTGCAAGTCATATTAGGAAGTCCTTCCTATTTCCGGTGTCGTATTTTTTTTGGAACTGCTGTATATTTATGGCGTGGTGTGAGTGGCAATGGTAAGAAATAGCTGGCCAGCATTTATATTGTCACAACATAATGGCACTGAGCAGCTCAGCTACGATTTTTTTAACTTTTAAATAATATTACAATAGTAATAACAATTTATTAAATTGACGCTGATTTAATTACTGCATGAAGATATTTTTTTTTAGTAATTTATTTTTTTCTCATGCAATTTACGCAATCTTTTTAACAAGCAATATAGCTATTGTGTCTTTTTAATCACATTTACTTTATTTTTCATTGAAAAACGATAATACATGTATGTATACTGTATGTATAATTAAAAAATAACGTCAAACTTTCCCTCATCACTAAAGGTATAGATTCTTTGTAACTACAGAGCTCTACTACCTAACGTGCTCAAAATGACGGTGCTGTCATTACTCTACGTCATTAGTCTCGTTCCACGATAAGAGGTCACAGTACTTGTCACAGTGCCAAGATTTGTAATACTCTGTTTCTATTGCATTAATGAATGAATAATGCATCAATATAATAATTAAATACATCATTAAAATGAAGAGTATTGACAGGTTATCGTAAACGAGAAAGTGCGAGTAAATGTTATTTGTTGTCCGAGGTCATGCATGATAGTATATAATATTTGCTAACAGGCCTACATGCAAATATCAAGATTTTTAAGTTATTTAAAAAAAAATGAGACTCAAGATTTTGATATAAATTTGAAATTGGTCCAATCGATAAGAAATGTGTAACAAAAAAAGAAGCCAGACGGATGGATGGACGTGTTTAGTCTGGTTAAATTGAAAATTACATCATAAGTTAATAGCTTCTGAAAGTAACTGAAGTTTCTTTACATTTGTATGAAACACATATAAAATTGCCTTTTTCTATTACGGAAATATAGTATTTTTTTGTTTATTCTGTATTGGTTATCATGTATTTTTTTTTTCATATTACCACGGAAATAAATAATTTAAAATGATGAAAGATGAAGAGATACTATAACGATTAACAACAATTTAATTTTTAATTTATATTTCTTCCTATCACATTTATATTCAGCGTTACATTTATATACAAATCGTATATCGGTTCACCAACCTCCGTCATAGACCTGTTGCTACGAAAAGTATATTATTAGTATATATAGATACTTCTAATATTCTCTTAAATAATATTTATTACAATTGATTTAAAAAATAGTATTACTTGAGCGTGGTTCAATTCCCACTCGGGAAACGAATTATTAATTATTAATATTTTCATTTCTTCGCTCTGGCAACAAGGCAAAGCGCGGCGTTGAGTTTCTCCACTCAACATGCAATACCTCGTAAATTCAGCGGAAATTGGTAAACGGTGTGTCTTAACACTAGATTCCCTCTGCCTACCCAGCTATGTGCGGGATACATTGTAACGCTATTATCATATTTACAACATAATATCAATTGTAGGCGATGTTCCTATTACTTTTTAGCTAATGACGAATTTTCGATCCACGTGGGATGATGTGACACGACGCATGCGCGTGACTCGTGTCTCTAACGATTACGAATGCCACAGACTATTAAAATTTGAATCTGCGGTCTTCAAATACGCATGAGTTTCACACCTTATCTTCGTGATAACGCGAGGATCGTGTAATAGTAATTTGTTTGATCTACCCTTTGTTAGGCGTCGATTAATGTTTTTGTAAATAAAAACACACGTAATATTATAATGGATTACACCAGTACTTAAGAATAAATGATATTATTTGACACATCAGTAGCGTTGTTAAATATGTTTTAATTCAATTCCATAATTACGGTTTTTAGTACTTTTTTAAATTAAAAATAAATCAACTTCACGCTGTATCCCGTACACAGCAGGGTAGGCAGAAAAAACTAGTGTTAAGACATCCCGTTCTCCAGTGTTGAGTGGCGGAACTTAACTGCGGGCTTTAGCCTTGATGCCCGAGTGAAGAAATCAACATATTAATAAATAATAATTCATTCCCTAGAATGGGGATCGAACTCACAACAGTTGTGTTACAGTCACACCCTAGTGCCCACAAGGGCGGGCCACGACGGCCTCAAATACGGCCTTTCTTAAATGAATCAACAGTAATATTATATTTGTCTATGTTTGCACCCAGAAGGCTGTGTCAACTTTTAACGTCATGTTTTAACAATAGATCATTTTTTTTTTAACTTTAATATTTTTTTTGATTTTTAATTTAACTATTTACTATATTTTTTTAATTTAACTATTTTTTGGAATTAGTACTACTATTACGGCGACGCTATGTTTTTCCACTCAACTACTGTTACGAAGTATTTAAAGGTATTTTATCTTTCATATCGTTTGGATCGAATGGCTAATAATGTATTTTGAATTCATTTAAATATATTAATAAAGATAATTTCTATCTTTGAGTTGTCCTTTTTGGATTCGACGTTATTTAATGGCTATCATGTTATCTTTGTTCTTTGCTCTATAATTCTTTAATCCAATATTAACGAATGACTCACAGTTATACACAGAGTTATCAGCGTTGATATAAATTTATATCTGTAATCTGTTTGATATTTATAATTCATTTCCTAATTTATGGTAGCACACAAAGTGCAACGTGTCATTTTATTTATTTTTTATACAGGGGCACGCTAGCAAATTAAAATCGTATTTGAATTTTGAATAATAAATATAACAGAAAAATTGTTTCAAATTTTCAAACATGCGGGATCAAGTTATTCAAGAATACATGAGTTAATTGAAATATATTAGCCGCTTGTTACACAGTTGCTGAGGGGAGTCACCTTGAACTTCAATACGCAGAGTATTGCCACGTTCCCATCTCATACGGTCAACACTCAAAACAAAATAGCATTAATTCTATTATTACGATTATTTATTTGTTTATTTATTTTTGTATTATTAGCACAATAAGTGTTTCATTCGAGACAGAAATGGCTAGTACCTAACCAAAAAATTGCAAATTATAAATTTAAGTATTGGAAGTTATAAATTATTGACAATTTTGATTCGATATATAAATTTTGTTCCTACGAATTTACAGTAATCGAATAAAGCATTATTATATGAGTACTTAATTTTTTTTTAACCCATTACATGTACGGTTGTTACGGTACATGTGAAATTTTAAGAATTTTTTTTATTAGGAATTTGTTTATAATATAAAGACTATATACGATGTAGGACACCGTAAATAGTCTCTACATATATATAAGTTGAGTTGAGAGATACATACATATGTAGAGCAGTATAACAGTGACATAAAAAAACTGGCTCGCCCACCGAGGGTTCCGTATAAAAACAATAAAATAAATACGGTAAACTAACCTGCATATATAAATACTTTTTAGTAAATAAAAATTTAATGTAAACAAATATTTTTATAAAATCGATTCTGTTTTATCAACAGTACAATCAAATCGATTATATACAATTTGTATAAATAAGTACGTAATAAAATCGATAATAGTGAAGTGCTTGATGGTGGGTTTGATCGATATGATATCGAGGTGGTCGCTATGTTTCATTTTAGACAAAAGTGTAAGTGTATAAAAGTGTATGTAAATACGTAATATTTCTTCGAATTATAGTGAAATTATCGCAAATATCTTCTTTCACAACTGGTTAGACAAATTGCAGTATATATATATATATATATATATATCTAGTATGTATGATGATATATATACTAGGTATTTGTTAAATAGCCTTAGGTTTTGCCAATTAAGATAATGAATGGAAAAAAGATGACGGAGTGTCGTGTCACTTATTGGCTAACTGAATTGCGATCAATTGAGAAATATATAATGACAGAAATCTTTTTCTTCTTTTTTTTTATTTTCTGAGAAATTTTCAAGTTTCAACATATGGAAAAATTATCGTAAATTATACTTTACGCCCATAATCGATAAAACATTATCGATAGGTAATATGGTATGGTATGCATAATGAATGGCCATGTAAACAAAGTCATCCGTAATAAGAAGTTAAAGTAGATACATATTTTTTTCTTTCAATGAAAAAAATTAAAATAACTTTGACCGTTTTGTACTTTTATATCTGAAGATATTCGTAAGCTGCCGCCGATGATGCCATAGAAACAGCGATCCCTGCTTGTCAACAGTTATCGATTTCATATCTACAGATAATATATTTGTATGAATAAAAAACATCAATGTTTGTTTACTTATTTCGTTTCCTTGAATTCGTATCTATTAAAGTATTTAAATGTACCTGTTGATAATATTGTGCATTATACAACATAATATGTTAAAACAAAAAAAAATGTCTATTTTTTTTTCATTAAATATTCATTTAAGTATCTATTTATAAATTCCTAAATCCAGTTTTCACAGTACTACAGGACTACCACACGTCGTATCATGATAGTGATGACGTGGACGCGATGTCACATCGCTTTGAGAACATTTTTATTTTCATCCGTGAAGTAAGTACAAAAATTAGCAGGTAAACCCAATCCGGTTTTGATTCTTTCTGCAAATCGTGTTATTTGTTAATTTTTTTTTCTTTCTGTAGTTCCTTCCTCCACCATGATCCAGTATTTAGAATTTTTCAGTTTGTCCACATTTTTAAAGAGCAACTTACTTGTGTATCGAAGAATATAAAATAATTATTGAAGAACAATCGAGATCGCACAAACAGTTCCTTGTATATTAATTAGTCGTGTTAATATATTATGATATACCCGCCGTTGGATATTTCCTACATTTTCTTTGTTTCTTGTGATTCCTATTTAACTACAGATCGTCGATACATGGAATTATTAGATTTTTTAATTATTTTTCTTTTCTACATTTTTCTACGAATTATATACAATTTTTATTTAATAGTATTGATTCTATGGGGTATATATAAAATAATCACTATGGTATGTATGTATGGTTCGTAACATGTTTCGTTGGTTGTTACGTCATTACGCAAGAATGGTAAAACTAGTTTAGATAAATTTTGGCAAACTTTAAGCCATAGATTACATTCATGGTGTATCCTGCATATAGTAGAGTAGGCAGATTACCTAATATATAAGACAATACATTCCCATAAAGACATTTTCATTCACAATCAGCTGAGGTTTACCTTTTACCAGAGCGAAGAAATGAAAGTAAGGTAAATATATGATTTCCTCGTATGCGAATGAGATCCCTAAAATGTCGCGTTTACAGTCGCACGCTTATAATTTTTTTTTTCGATTTTTTTTTACACGTAAAGATGTGGTACGTTATGAATTATATTCTATAGATTTAAATATGTAGGGCTTTCTTGTAACTTAATTTTTAACGATATAGGAACCTGCGATAAAAGAGAATATTTTGAGAGTAAAATTTTACAACAAAGAGATTTTACTAATGTTCTCGTTTGTCTCGTTTGAATGAAACTGGAATGACAGGTTTTATTTGCGCTCTTTTATTGTACTTACATAGCAATAAGAATTATAATGCAAACGTAGTTACATACATATAGCTGACAGTAAAATAAATTTAATAAAAATATACTGAGTTGAGACGTGGAAGGAATATAAAATTTCATATTCAATTTTTTATATATATATATGACATAGGTAACTCGTAAATAATTCATTAGAAGCCGCCACATGCTGGGTGCCCACCACTGGGCGCACGCGCTGGGTTAGGTTAGCCATAGGTTCCACAGCTCAACTCTATGGGACATATTTTTACCATTTACTCAAAAACTACAAATACAATTATCACCAATCTACTTCGCTGACATCACCGTGTCAACTAGTTAGTTACTTGTAGACAAATTAAATATATTGGTGGGTTCGAGGGAGGGCTGAAGTAAGATAATAACGCTTTAATACCCTTATCGACAACTTATTATTATTTTTTTTTATTGAAAACAGATTAAATTAATACTAATTAAGAGCATTGACCACTGACGTATATTTTCATGTGATGTTTATCTCTTTGTGTTTTTTATTTATATTTGTACTTAATTGAATGTAAATAATTTTCAGATATAGGTGATAAATGTCTGTTATAATACATATATATATATTATATACACGCCTCATTTGACTGTATATAGAAAAAAAAATTATAGAAGTAAGTTTAGAAAATATGTTTTTCTTAGATTATCAAATAATGACTCTTTCTCGCGTTCAAGCTTAGAGCTTTAACTCCATACCCTTCGTTCAGAAATATCTTCTCTCCTTTCTAGACAAAAAAAAGAGAGGCTTCAGAGAGAGAAAATAGGATATATGAAAATATTTTCATTTTTACAACATTAGTTACATAAGTACAAATCAAAATTGCATAATTTTATTCAGGTAAAAAAATATATAAAGACAATAATATAGAAAAACAAGCGATTGACATTATGTGTCAGTTATATGTCGTATCTAAAAACTTGTTATACAACATAATAATTACGTAATTGATATAGAACTTGTATATTTTAGCTAATTAAAGGAAATATTTGAAAAGGGCCACCGTATATGTTTATTAGTTGTTAAATTTGTCTATCGGTCGGTCGATGAACTTGGCTGGTTACAGATGAGTCAGTTATTTCAAACGCAAAATGACAGTGTCGTATTCCCATGATACCATAACAGTTTCAATTTATTTTACATATTATCATATTAGAAAGTACCTACACAACTATAAACTATAAAATAAACACAATAATGTCACGAAATAACAGTTTCCATTATGAAAATTTTAAAAGATAATGTATTCATTTTAAAATATTTCATTAAATACTCTAATCTAAGCTAATATATTTTCAAGTAAAGTGACAACGACCACTATGAACGTCACAAATTTTCGAACATTATTTCGTTTATATAAAATTCTATATACTTTTACGTAGTACAATAGTATAGTATAATTGAATTCAGATATAAATACGTAATGATACATAGATTAAGCACGTTTATTAAATATCTGAAAATATGTAATTTTGATGAAGAAAAATAAAAATTGTTGTTAGTTCATTCACGCAATACAATCATAGTGATTTGCGCGTGCCGTTGTCGAGATGCTAAAGCGCATGTCTGCTGTGGAATGTTCACAAAGACCGTTCCGTTCGTTACGTCACTGCCGGTCGAACGATCGCTAATTTAAAGCCTCATACTAAAAAAATCTGCACTAGGATATATAATTAATATACTTCTCATGTAATTTTATATATATATATATATGAAAAAAACAAGTAGATTTTGCGTTTTACATAAGTTCTATTAGATAGAACAAAAGATTCGTAACTTTATACATGAAAAAAAAACAACAATGCACCATTGTATGTATATTAGTATGTTATTAGACCTTATTATATATATAAAAAAAAAATTGTTATACTCAGTCTTGGGTAAAGATGCATTATATGTTCATATAATACCTATTATATCTGCATCATGTCAATCACAAACAGCCATTGCTTCAAATGCTCGGTGAAAGGGTTTTATTCCAAGAATCGAAGTGTTATAATTCGTTACGATAGTAACAACACTGGCCTCACCTTTCCCTTTATATTTCTTTAAATATGAATTATATAAATAATTTAAAATAATATATTTTTACGTAAATATATCTTGCGCGGTGTCAATAAATAGGTATATCAATAGTAAACAGCTGATGCGTATAAATAGCAAGCGCGTAGATAATTGCGTCGGAGATATAGATAATATTATTTTAATACAATCATAAATCGTTCAATAGATTAACAAATTATTTATATAGAATAATCAGTAATTATTCTATTTAAACAAAAATATTTAAATCGTTAATTAGACTTTTTATCACAAGAATAATAAAAGGGTGTACTCGTGTTAACAAAGTCTATTGACATCACGTAGAATGCGATTTAATATACATTTATTTAACTACATTTTATGAGTGAAAAATCTGGATGATACGTATCATCACGTACTAGACTAGTGCATAATTTCTGGCATATAAATATACTTGATATGTTATGTTAATAAATAAATTTAATATTTCTTGTAATATTTTCGATTTGTCTAATCTGTTATAGTTTCGAAATATAATATATATTAAATAACTTATTGATTATTCAAATAAATATAAAATTGTGATTACTTTAAATAATGTTGTATTATATATATATTAATAATCGAGTAAAGAATAATCGACACGCCTAACTGTCTACAAACTACAAAGTCAAACGTAACGCGAGGACTTTGGGTGCAACCCATTGCGCAAAAGAGACGAAGGCCGACATACGGAAACTCTATCCAAATGGATGTTAATTTTTGTGAGACGCATTCCACTACGAAATCAATTAAATGTATATAGGTTACTGGTTACCTAATTATCCTCGTACACTTGACATTGACGTAACCTATTTCGTAAAAGCATCATTGGGAATAGACAATGGCCGTTAAATAGTTAATCTTAATAAATGCTAATAGTCTCGAGACAATGTATAAACAGTGAGAACAAAGATTTATATTAAAGGGATAGTTTTATAAAGGCAATATTATAGGAAACCTGAATTTGTTATAACTATAAGTAAAGGTTATCTGACGCAATAACAGGTATGAGGCGTATGCCAGTCAATTCACACAATTAAATATTTTATGAATATAAAATATACATATTTATCTGTATTATCTGTGACGTTTACATACAATTTGATTGCATATGATTTTGTACATAAAATTTTTTGAAAAATATATTGAATAACTTAAGATTCTAAGTAATATATATATAAGCTTATAAAATAATTTTATCTGCTGTCTTAGAAAGTTAGCAAATATACAAGTATAACGTTAGTAGGCTAAGGACGTACCTACTTCACGGTTCACCTTCTAAGGTGCTACTATAAGTATGCAGTGAGCAATCGGAAACATGCAACGGAATCATGAGGTACATGTGTCCAACGGATTTGTAAGTCGACGAAGTGAATCAGAGGACTTTTATATTATATGTATAGTACTCTTAGAATAAATGTAATATACGTAGACTCTAATCTAATATTTTAAAACTTTTTGTCAAGTATCTAATTATTTGTTATGTATGTAGTTCTCGAACGCGCTATTTTTGAATTGAAATAATAAACGCGATATAAGTAAACGTACTTCACTCATTGTCATTGAAGAATTTGAAGGTAAAAAAAATTTATTTGGTGTATTTTTTTTTTGGTCAGTAAATATTGCTACCAGTAGTGTGTCCTTAGTTTTTACGTAATATGTTAAAAAAAAATTATATAATTCTTGTTCACCTTGTTTTAATATGAAGTAATAAAAAATTGAAAAAAAAAAAACATTCCTCGCAAAAATATAAGTAATTGGTTTATTGTAGGTGGTACTTAGTTGTATGCATATTTTATTAAATTAATACAAAGAAAAATATTTAACGACGACGCGGCAATTACCTACATTATGGCAGACTTCCTAGAATAAATAAATTTTTGAAAAAAAAAAAATTGCAAATATTTTTACATCCAAATATAAGATGCAGCAGCGTATTTCAACATAAATAAAACATCGTTCTTAAAACATAGATTGTTTTAGACCCATTTAATGGTGGACTCACGAAGACACAAACAACGAAGGTCGCGAATTCAACTCCCGCTTTTGCAAATATTTGCATCAACTACGCATTTATCGCAGTAGCATGCTTCTTAATAGCTGTATTATGCAAACATGATTCACATCTTATCACGAGGCCTAGTAAAACTCATAGTAAGATTTTATAGTAGTATTTTATACATTCAATACACTGATATCGGTTGCTAGGTCATTCGTAAATGCAAGTACGTACCAAAGATTATATAGACATCTCTTCTGTATTTGATGACGTATGCATTACTTAACAAGGCTTAAGCGTAATTGGATAAAGCTCGTCTGTATAAGTAAACATGGCGAGCCTCCGCGACTCGGCCTTCTGACCGGCCTTTTGTAATCCAGATATGTTGTGGCGGATTGGAACTCCGACTAGTCAACTAGATGTGGAGAATAATATTATAGAGTCGTCAAACATATGACTGTCGGAATATGGAGATGGAATTTTTGTTTTATATCATATTTTGATATCGTTTGCATTTCGTTTATATCAGTACTAAATTATGCAGTCATAACAAAATAAGTATCTTATTAGAGAAAGGACTATATATATATATATATATGAGATTGTATAAAATTATAGTTTTAGAATTTTAATTTAATAGTATTAGTCATTTTATATAGTTATAACTGGAATGTCGTCATTCTTGTTCATGTGGTTTATGAATGAATACCCTTAAAACCCCCATTAGGTTTTCCGGTTGCAGTAAGTTATAATAATATTTATTACTATTGTGTAATTTTATGTCTTACAATTATTATGTTATCGAAAACCCACATACGAGTGTTCACATTTGAATCAACGTAGTTAAATTGTGAGGGTAAATACCGATGAGCTTGTTTTGATGAGGTTTCCTGTCGTAATGTTATGACATCAATTCATCTAACTAGGTTAATATTTTTTCTTTCTTGTAGTGTGTAAATTTTAGAAAATATGGGAACTAGGCGGAGTTGATAAGCATTTCTGTGTTTTAACAAAAAATTTTTTTATGTGGAAACTAGAAATTTGAATACAAAATATATCTAATGATAGCATTGTTTTTTATGTATACACTAGCTGAGCCCGCTCGCTAGTTTAGTGCAGTTACCCGTTGGCTTAGCGGAAAAAAACACGTCCCGTCGGAAAAAACGTAAAATAAAAGAAAATTCGTCATCCCGGGAAACCAAGGAACAACTCTTCGAATTTCCACGCCAATTGACTCGGCCGTTTCGAAGTCTATAGCGATCCGACACACGAACAGACATATATATATATATATATATATATATATATTTAGAATTACATTAATTCTCCAGGTGTTATGTTTACAATAGATACAGTTTTCTGTACAAGTGAAAACCAATCGCGGATGGTGTTTCACGTGATTACGTTTGACCCATTTGGAACAAAGAATATTTACTCTGAATAAATGAGAAGTAAGTCAGCGTAGTCATGACCTGTTTCGCCAGTGCCACCACTAACACTTTTCTTAGTAAATCTAAATTTCTCAAATTGGTAACCTGCCAATATTCTCTGAATGGAAGACATTAATATTAGATTAGAGTACTAGGTAACAGTATATAAGTGGAGTAGGTTTATATTTATATATTATGCATATTTAAATATATATATTTTAGATAATAAAATATTTTAAATAATTTTCGAAAATACATCTTCAAGCATTGGCAGTCAAAGATAGTCAAAAATAACTTGAAAAAAAAAATATTTTGTGCAGAGTGCAGCCAGATAATGTTATCTTCCTATTTATTATCTAACATTTCAACGATAACCCGAATATATATATAGTCATTTCCGTTCAAAAATAGTTTTTACAAATTTGAAGATTCGAAATTCAAAGTACCACGCCTCGCCCACTTCGTTTGCGTGATCCTTTGTGAATTTCACTTCCATTTACCACCCGTTGTTCATAATTCCAAAGGAAACAATGACTAGTAAAGTAATATAATAATTCACATCGTGCTTACGAAGTTTTCTTCAAATGATATATTAATTTAAAATATATATATGCAGTAGCTTTTGCATCAATCGCAAACAACAGTAAAAAAAAACAAAGTCATATTTTAGATTCCGGTACTTGTAAATACACCCCTTGGCAGTATTTTTCTTATACAGAATTAGTCAGTTGCCAGCTATAACAGATTTATTTACATCAAGTTTATTCCTAGATTTGAAAAATTGCACACGTATTTTATATTTAAATATATGTATAGGTATTTACCATCCATAGTGAGAGGCCGTCGTGGCGTGATGGCACAAGGTGTGACTATAACGCGACGGTTGTGGGTTCGATACCCACTAGAGAAAATAAAATATTTGTTTAAATTTATATTTCCATTTCTCGCTCTGGTGTCGAAGCAAAAACACGGCGTTGAGTTCCACCATTCAACACAGAATGCTATTGATTTTTGCATATGTGACGCTATCGCTGCGCAATCGTCTATTCTCAGTTCCCACCCGCAGAAACGTGTAGTTTTTTTTTCCTTTAAGGTATTTGTAAAGTTTTCCCGTTATCGTTATACTAAGTTTGGCATTAGGTTCCGTTATGGAAGGTCTTAAATACATAAAAAAAAAAAGAGAACGGAATGTTCCGATCAGTTTAATTATACATGGCAATGTTTAATTATTAATTTCTAACTTTAAATTAAATATCATAGCTGTATATTATTCATTGTATGTATAGCTACATAAAAAAATGTAGGTAAACTGGCACTACAGGTACTGGTAGCACAATTTTCTTTGGCCGGCATTTCTAGAAGCGTAACTTCTGCTGTGTTAGTTCACGGCCGCACTTGTTATAGAACTGAATCGATACCAGACAGAGACACGAGCATCTAGTTTTCTATGTGAAACAGAAAGCTGGTTGCGTAATATGAAATATTCGCTATAAACGAATATCGTACGTTTAACGAAAAAAATTAAAAATGAATCTTGTATGTGAAGCTAGAACAATAAAATTACTAGACTATTAACTATTTTTTAGATTACTAGACTATTAATTTTTTTTATTTATTTTATTTCTTGTACTAGATATTTGCAGATAACATTTCTTCAACTCATCCAAGAGTGTCATAGTTCAACCTTATTGGACTATTCATTATCCAACACATTCGGACTAAATGAGAGGACAGTAGAGAATAAATGTATCCTTACAGATTAAGGCAACATGCATCAATTATAATATATTTTACTTTATTTTATTAAATATTTTTTTTATAATGGTCACATATAAGTTTACAGCATTTCCATTTTGGTGTTACCTAGTTCCACATCAATTACATTGAAACTATGCTTATGTGTGAAATTATTTGTAAACAGGTTTAAAATTTGGAATTAACATTCCTCAGATTGAACAGTAAATAAACTCAATTATTTTATCACAATCATTACATAATAGCTGTAATTAAAATTTTATTCATTAAGTAAGAAACAAGACTAGATGCATGTAGATATTTTAATAAGGGAATTTGATTACAAAATGTTAGTGTCTTTTGAGTAATAAATTAATTAGATTGAAAAGTCTCATTAACTTTCAAGACAATTTAAAAATTGTTAAGTTAATTAAGTTACTTTTAGGTTATAAGTACAATTTGGCACTAAAACTTCTATCAATAGTCATCTATTATCTAGTGCAGCAAGTATATCACACTCGATTTCCTTATCTCATATATTTATTATAACATCAGCTGACCGCTGTTTATATTAATATTTATCTCCAACAGGTAACATTAATTTTATTATAATTTTTTCCTCTTTAGTTAGCTATATGGGTCGCAAATAGGTATACCTCATATAATTGAAAATCATGAAATTGTTAAAATCGTCATTATAGGTGTTGTTCATTGACCATTTAATATTTCCCCTCTTCATTTTATGCTTAGAGGCAGAGACCTGTTCGTGATAACAATATCACATTCAAAATTTTCAAAATACAACCAAAATGAAAAAGGAAAGTTTTTTGAAGAAAAATGTTAACTTTAATTTTGAAATTTTAATAAAGAAAGATGTATTCAATTTATTTCCAATAGTCTAGTACCTATAAAGTGTAACTGAAATGAAACCATTAATTAAAGAAAATTAAGTTTATTTAAATAACCACATAACTTACTGAGATTCCACACACGCTCAGCCCTATAACTCTATATATACAGCACGGGCCACTTAAGTCTATATGTACAAACGTGCAGGAGAGGCTTCAATCACAGGCAAGGAAAAGCGTTTATACGGGTGCTCCAACTTCTTCTTGATAAGACCTCGTCAGATGGTTGGCGGCCGCGGTCAATGTACGGAGACAGTGGCGGAGCCCGCGTAGATGACGCCTGCAGGCAGCGGCAGCACGGGCGGCTGATTCCCTTTCATCTTCACCATCAATACCAGAGTCTCCCGCTGCACTGGATGCATCACTCTCTGTGTCACTGAGGTCAGATATACGCCGTCCACGTTCTACCTGTTCCTCAGTATCCCCTGCCCATAGCAATTCAGTCTTCAAAGCATTCAGCATAGCAAATAGGCTGAACGGGTCATCATCCCCCTCTTGTGGTAGGTTCATCAAACGACTGGGTACCAATACAGTTTCATCCATAGTAGTGACAGTTTTGACAAACCTCTCCATATCATTCAAAACACTCTGTTTAGAAAATTCTGTGTTGTCATTTCTGGCAATCTTCTTTAAACTGTTCCTGTAACAAAGAAAATATACCTTTTAGAACAAGTATTACTTATAAAGAAACTATGCTATTGTCTATAAGTAAATAATGATTACAATCATGTTCTACAATCACATAATAAACTATAATCATGGTTAAGTCATCATGAAAACTAATAGGAAAAACATTATCTTGAATTAAATGGATTATCCTCACATAATTTTATTGTAGCTGCAGCTGCACATTGTGAAGTAAAATAAATAAAAACGCATTCCATATATCAGGTATGTACCCCGAGTATATTTTAGTTATAAATAATTTCATGTAACAAGTGACATACAAAAAAATTAAAATAAAGATATCACTATGAACTTTATTTTTGACGAAGAATTATCTATTCTTCATTTCTCATAAATATTTTTAGTGTTTAAAATTATAGATGTGAACATGTGAAGATATCGACAGATAATGTGAATGGTATTTGTTTTGATTATATTTAGTAAAGAAAGGAAGACTATAATAAACACAATCTTAATCAGAATACAGAAATGAAAAACAATAGAAATTGTTCTATCATTTCAATAAGATTCTGTTCTAAAATATATGGATATTATGGAGAATAGTTAACATAGTAACTGATCTATTTAAGGTAGAATACTGAAAATCTTATTTATTAAGTTTAATAAAATTGAGTATTCGTTTATAATTATTATAATTTTAAAATATTGAGATTGTGTGGCATTAAAGATTATATAGTATAAAAAATTGCATATAAACATAAGAACACGATATTAATATGTGTTTTTAGGTCAAGCAATGTAGAATCTACAAATTATTTACTTCTGAATTTTAAGTATAACAAACCAATGAAAAACATCAATCAACTATCTCTTAGTTTTGTGAGGTTTGCTGAAGTTAGTCAATTGCAACATTACATAACTATGTAGTTACTATTTTATTTTGTCATAATTATCATAAGAAGTATTGACGAATAAAGTAACCAAATGTATGCAAAAACGGCGATTCAGATTAAATAAAGGCAAAAACATGTGATCTCTAATATGTATGTCAGTTGCATCAGTATCGAGTGACTAAATCACTATTCATTGCGCAGCCCTTTAGAATCATCTCCATTTGCAGGTAAGATCAACTCAGTGGTTCAATTCGTAGCTAAGACAGCAATATCTATGTCAAAAGTGACTATAAAAATGATGTTTATATTTCATAATTTTAAGCAAATATTCTGTGTCAATGTGAAAGGAATGTCGAAAATGATTGGTTTATTACTTAGTTAAACAAAATGTTATTAATTTCTATATCAAGTCGATTTTATGTAACCCAAAGCACTACACACCATAGAAAAACATGGGGAAAGCTTGGAGTCACACAAAACCGTTGGGTGTCGAACCATCATCGGCCATTACACATCAGATTGTTCCGTACCTGCTGTTCTCCAATTTAGTCGATATATCGGTGTGGAAAGACATTTTCACGTATTTTTAAACGATTCTAAATATCACTTGAACACACACGCCCTATATTTTGTCACTGAAATTGACGAGCTTACGAAACGCCACGAACGTTAAAACAGAGCGCCAACGACCGCACGCTAGACTAAAGTTTGACGTTTGGTAAGAAGTGGGGAGCCCGCCAGCGTTTTTATATGACTCGATCGTACGATGCGGGGGAACCGCACTGTGAATATATATTATCGTGAATATATATTGTTATTGAATATGTAAGGAAGCCAATAGTTTTATTGATTCCAAACTGTATATATGTAAATATTTCACTTTGTCTAGCTATCTGTTGATTTTATTTATTTCAATTTTTATTTCATGAAAATTGAATATTTCAAAGAATGCTAGTCAGTGGCCAGGCGCGTCCCACTGAAGTCACACCACCTTGCGGCTCAGGGATTGGCTGTTTGAACCTGTTGTGTTCTACCATTGGTCGACCTTTAATTTGGATAGCGCGGAATTTTCAAAAATAAATGCTGTGTAGTTCTTCGAAATATTTTGAGCACCGAAATGAAAAAGATAAATAAGAATAATATCGTAAAAGAGGTAAATTAAAGTAAAAATATATATATATATACTAAATAAAGAATATTTAATCTACAGATGCTCGCTAAGATAATTTCAATTTGAAAGTATAAGGTTATTTTACTTTCTAAGACTACAGTGAGATTCTATGTATTTTTCATTTATTAGAACAATGTGCGGGCAATATAGGGCATTTTCGACAACGAAACGAATAATTTCAACATTAAAACACTTTCTTTTAGTAAATAAGGTGAAAGATCATGAAATAAATTCCAGTCTCCATTATGTGTAAATGTGTTTGTTAGCGTATGTAGGCAGTATAGATTATATATTTGAATTAGTTTATGTACATGCCAATTAATTTAGTTTACAATTTAACGACGTTGAAGAGCCTTTCACATAAATAAAGACTTCTTTGTTCAGGTAAGACAATGTTGATCGATAACTGCCCTGGAAAAGATTGCTATAAGATTCTCTTTGTGGTTTCAGTTGACTTAAAATACGGAATGTCACTTCTTAACAGTGAGTAAAAACAAATCTTCCATTAATTCTGTTTTCCTGTAAAAAATATAAAGAAAGCTTAAATTAAATAATTTATTTACATTTGAATGTTTTTCCATTATACGATTACGCTTCTTATTTATTACAGTCTGTTATGAATATGACGCGGCGTATCGGGCGAGGATTTGATATTATGAAAACGACACACCCACGAGCGTCATGTTCGTTTACAGAAAAGATATATGCAAAAACATGTTTGTGAAAGAATCTTAGTTACTGTGGTAATAAGATGATACAACATCTCTATCTGGAAAAAGAAGTTAAAAATAAATATATATTAATTTCAACATAACTTCGCCCAGCTCCACCCAGACAGGTGTCAGGACTCAGGACTATGATTGTATTATTAAGAACTTAGATATAAGTACATATACTGATTAGCATCTGTATCTAAATTAAAGATGGCAAAATAGGAGTTATTCAAAAAATTGTGTTTTTGGGAAATTTTTTTTTCTAGTTACCACGTTGAATAATGTACTCAATTCCTTGAAGAATTGCTAATTACCATGTGAAAATGTTAACTCTTTAAAAATTAAAAAAACAATTACTTGGAAATCTCACAGAACAAAAAAAAATTAATTCAAAAAATAAATTGGCTAAAGACAATATCTGTGGTAAGAACCGAAAAATGTTTAAAAATATTTTTAGGCAGTTTCACTTTACATCACAAAAAAAAATTAAAATTTGTTTTATTATGTCACTTTTGTTATTTATTAGTGAATTGCTAATCAGATTTTGGTTAAGGCTTTAAATTTTTTTGGACAAGCTACATCCTTAAAATCTCTCGTTTTAAGTAATAAATTAATAAATAATTCATATTTTTACTTATAATCCAAACATGTAATATATAAAAAACAAACTGGAGTAAATTAACTATTGTTAAGTACCTACACCTATAAAACCACCTATAAAAATATAAACTTATAAAATAATAGTTAAGCAAACCTCTTTTTAACATTTTATTATTTATTTTTCATCATTCAGATATATAAAACCTGAATGCAGATAAAAATCTTTAAGTCTATTGTTGTGAGTTTTTATTCTTCTTAATTATTTCTTACGTTTTAAAGTTAATTAAGTTAATATTTATATATCTATTGTACATTTTCCATTAATAAAATGTATACCTACATAGATATATAAATATGAATGATAGAGGCCCTGGCAATGTTTAACTAAATTATTATTTTAACTCTGGACATATCAGGTCTATAACTGATAATGTTCCTGAACTCTCTGATGCAATCTTTCATCTTAAAAAAGACGTGGAACGTAAACAAGTTTATGTTTAAAAAATAATAAATATTTTTCCCGATGATAGATATTTATATCCCGCACACAGCAGGGTAGGCAGAGGGCGCATAGTGTTAAGACACTCCGTTCCCCACTTTCTGGCGTATTCGGGAGGCATTGCGTGTACAGTGGCAGAACTCAACGCCGCGTTTTGCCTCGACTTCAAAATATAAACGTAAATAAATATTTCACTTCGCATAATAATAATTTAATCTAAGTAAATTATAAACTTTCACATCATTGTCGTAGCGTAGACTTGGGTCTAGTTGAGTCTTGAACGAAGTCGATAAATATTTCTTGCATTTATATCTACCATTAATAGAATAATTATAATAATACTGGAGTTCATCGTGACGGTCACGGTGGGGTCGACATGACAACGTGCACCGTTAAGTTCTGCTATTTGTGGGATATGGCGTAAAAATAAAAAAATAAATACCTAAAAGATTTTCCGATTTTTATTAGAAGTGTGGTATTCCACGAACAGACAATTTGATTTATATGTGTGGCATATCATGGTTTCTTTAATCATTTACTAATTAATCTTAACGTAGTATACGTATGTACAGATATAGATGGGAATTGAAGTTATAGCGTTTTTAAGGCTTCTTCCCATCGTCTCTGTTATTTTATTGACTAAGTTGATGTTGAAAACTGCAGATTGAATGGGTGGGGAGGTTTCTTCAGCCTATTTGTGGCAATAATAAAATATAAACTGTATATTCTATAAACTGTATAAATGGGAACTGGGGAAGGGAGTGTTAAAACACTCCGTTTCTCACCTTTTGCCGTTCTGGCTTTGTGCCCCTGCGTCACGAATTGCCTCTACACTATAATGTGGTATTTTCACTCGAAGCGACATCTTGATTTTAAGTTACTACAACTTTAAAAATGATCAGCGGGCTCTATAGTAAGATTATATCACAGTTAAAGTTGTTAGTTATAGTTTACTAATATTCCAATAGATGTCGCTTTTAATGTATATAATTGTGTTACCACTAGATGTCACTAGTACTGAGCCCAGCAATATATGTTAACAAATATATTTAATTTGAAAAGACAACAAAATGATTAAAAGAAACTAGAAATAACCTGATTAATGATTAAAATAAAATATAGATCAAGATCATCAACGACAACAAATTTTCTATACCTTCTGTTATCAGATAGGAAAACGTGTGCAATTTTTGGGTAAATCCCAAGACAGAAAGCCCTGCAAAATTTTCTTACATCTATTATCCTATATTAAAAAAATATCCTTTCCTAAAATTAAAAAAAATAAAGTATTTTTTTAAATATACTCGTAACATTTATTCATGGTGACAAACTTGTGTCTTGTAATCCTATATATACCTTTTAACAATAAAATGAAGGTCAAAAGGAATACTATAGATTTTAATTTGTAATTGTTGTTTATTTTTTTTTTTGGATATCTTAACATTTTATCCCACATATAGTGGAATAGGTAGTTAGAATCTACTGCTTTGATTTTGACACCCCTCAGATATCTATAGATATAGAAGGTAAAATTATTTTAAAAAATAGTTTTATTATTTAACGTGAATATGATAAAGTTAACTATACCAGAAATATAATATACCATTGTGTTATAATATTATTGATATCGATGACTTTTTTTAACTAACGTCAAAACTGCTCAAAATGTATAATTCTAATTGAAATATAATATGAAATGCCTCAATTATTTTAACTAAGTAAACACATATTAGATTAAACAGGTAAAATAGTCAAAGTTTGCGGCGGTGGCGCGCGGCGACTGGAGAGCGCTCTCACGGCTTGCGGCCGCTAATCAAATTAATACGGGATACTAAAGGTACGTTTCATGGAAATGGACTATTTTATTTTATTTCATTTTCAAATATACATTATTGTTACATCGAATTCGAACCCACATCCTAGTCGCGTCTACAGTCACACCCCCGTGTCTCTGCACCACGATTGGCCCCAATGCAATATAAAAATATTATCGTTATTATTTACAAACGAATAAATCTTATAATACTTAAAATAACGTCCGTCTATTTTATAAACTAAGTCTATGTTAACTCCGACCGTTTTCGGAGTCTTTATAACGCCCTAAAGCATGTAAGTTGACCTATCGAACTACTCAATAAAGATAAAGTTCATCGTTCACGAAGTATGTTAACACTACATTATTTTGGTATATAATGTGATGAACGAAACTTTAAAGAATTCAACTTTATTCTATTAATATTATAATTTTTATAGGTAGGCCTACTACATATCTAATATTTAAAAAGCGTCATATATTTGCATAAGATAAGTATTGAAATAAGATAAGTATTGAAATAAAATAAATTCCGCGTATTAAGAATAATAAAATAAAACCGGATACAGAAGGCAGATTTACTTGACACGGCACGTATTGTGAGGAGGTTACTCTCTTTGGAGCCCTAGCCACCGATGGCTTGGACCCTTGTCCCACCTTCGGAAGAGTGTTTTTATATTTTTAAATGTTATTATTGTATTTTTTTACAAGAGGAACGCCATGATGTCAAAATCAGCAAAGCCATTTCCTGTTAGATAAATTATGTACTTAATTTAAAATTTTCTATTTAGTATATAGGTACAGCTAATATTTGGAAATTAAGTAATTTTTTTACACCATTTCATTAAAAATAATTGATATTCTCAATTATATTAGGTATGTATATTAACTTATATTTAATATAAAGTGTCCTATCGAAAAATCAATAAAAACAAATGAATAAATATTAATTGAAAAAAAAAAAAAACTATTTCCTTAATATCGTATCCCGTCGGATATTCAGGCGGTTATACCAGGGTGGGATATGAACGAGTGTGCAAACAGGCGGCTCGTTTGCGCGCTTTGATTCGTCACGAGGGCCGCGGCCCGAATGTTACGCTTTAATTAGATAGAACAAATAATTTGCCAATTGATACGGCGTTCACTTTTAAAATGAATTGAATGTGTCTGCTTTAAAATATACCTACGTACATGAAAAGCAAATGTATAGTCGGGGCAAAGCGCGTCGTTGAGATCTGCAAGTCAACACCCAATGTCAATAAAAATTCGGCGGAGAGTGGGGAGAGAGTGTCTTAGAAGTAGGTTCCATTCACGCTTTATCGGGATAGTCAGGGAGATCGGAGGTTAAAATGCTACGGTTTTTGCATACATCTTTCGTCTCGTTCACTGACATCCATAATATTTTTGACGTCAGAAAATATATAAACACACTTTTTTTTATAAATCCCTCTGTACCTCTTATTTCTATGTTATTTTAGTGTAAAATAAAAAAAAATTAATATTTTTGAACCAAACTGGCCACAATACAAGACTATAATGGAATTTCATTGATTTCATTCAGTATAAATACCAAAATTATTACAGTACCTACTTCTATCAAATACTAAAGTACTGCGAAAACGGGAGCTAAAATTACTTGAAACAGTAGTACTATTTATCTCAACAATATTATCTAAACGAGAAACGGAATAACACAGTAAATTAATTATTCTTCGTTCTTCGAGGGCACAACGCGGCTACGCGAGGGCCTGGGTTTAGAGACCAGCTAAAATGAAATCGTCTCGGAAAAAGGGGTTTATTTTAATGCCCATCACAGAATAAATGATTGGGACAATAATGTGGGATTCGTCGCTGGATATAAATTTTCTAATAAAAATACTCTTCTCCGAGTCAAATGGGCGTTTTGTAGAGCTGTGCTGTTGTAAGCGAAGTTAAATAAATATGATGTAAGTTATTTTTTATTTTTTAAATTAGATTATTTTTCAGATTTTCATAATTTTAATATACTTATATATATGGACTTACTCAATTTATTTTACTTTACATATTATAATTTGTCAGTTCTTGTTTTCATTACTCACTGCGATTTGACGTTGCTATGTTATAAACAAACAAACAAACAAAAAAACAAGTAAACTATTTTTATTAGCGTTTAGCGTGATTATTTATCATTTATTATATATATTAATGTGAATATTAAATCAAAATATATAATATATAATTTGCACCATCACTACAAACGGCCGCCGACGAAAGAGTTGCGAGCTTAAACGTAAAAGCTGGATGGACAAATGAATGAACTGGCCGATCGATACTAAATATCTTAATGCTAAGAGAAGCCCGACATTGTTATTGTACTTTGTCTTTTAAGATGTCGAGTAAAATTTTATTTTTATTTTCGCTATAAGTTTCATTTTATTTCAGCTTTATTTATTTCATCAACAGTGTTTCGAAGTGAATAGGTTTATAATGACTGACATTTAGTTTAATTAAATAATTTATTTGTTAAGCTTTAAGCTAACATTAGATATTATAGAAATTACATTAATTGAAATTGAATATTCTCTGTAAGTGTAAAAATGAACAGATTTTTTTTAAATTTTCAGTTTACAAACTTCATCTGTTACAAATAAATAACAAAAAAGTTGGTCTTGTGCTCAGAAGACTCTTAATTTTTTTTGCATTTATGTAACACAATTACTACGTATATCTTTTTAGCTTCTTATGCCTCGGATTTATTATAAAGAGTATTAGGTGGGTAGTTTATACATATCTATGTACGCCGCGACTTCCCTGAACGTCCCTACAGTGTCTGTCTCTACCTACAATCTAATCTTCCAAACGAAAGAACAATTTAATTCGCACCAAACAGCGTTCTGTTGACACAGCTAAGTAACCACGCGACGCTCCGCTTCATTTGCATTTCTCTTAATCTTCGTTATGAATAAAGAAAAATTCGTGGAGATGTTTTTAAGCGTTTTCCTAAGCGGCCGCCTAATGAAGAGAACCGGGGGATTACCGCCCGCCCGCGTACTTTCGCGACATTACACTTTTAATTTGAACGAATCTTATTATTTTCTTTTGTTGATTTAAGCCCCCGTACCGGGAGACGGGTCGAGACGTGACCTGCAGCGGAAAAATGCGATTGCCATCTAAAGCCAACCGTTTAAATGAACGAGATTGGAGCTTAAAAAGTATAATGGACGAGGGGGTGAGGGGGGGGGATGGGGGGTAGGTCGATCCCGGGGGCGCAAGATGGCCGATTTGCGATTGAGATGAGACCACCCCGCCACCTTCCAGATCAAGTGATATAATTAACTTGATTTATATTTGCTTTTCAGAAATGGATCTATTGAGTATTTGCTATAGATATAGATATAGATATATGTAGGTGCTTAAATACAAAACACCAATGGCTCGAGGTCTAGTGCACTCGAGTGTGTCCATCCATCCATCTCTATAGAGAAACTCTATTTGACAGTTTATATGACCACACTGAAAATTATATTTATTTAACTTTATATATAAAATACTCAAAGATGTCGTAAAGATTAATAAAATAGATTTTTATATGTATATTCTTCCATTGCTACAGAATTTTTTGAATGTGATTTGAAATTTTAATTTTGGAAAGATCGAAATTAGTTACTGACTCGTCATATTAATTGACACATATGTATGTATATGATGATTGTGGAAATAATTATATACTAAATAAAATACCGACTAATTTGAAACTTGTTAGATAATTTTTCAATTTATAATTTAAAAAAATATATATTATAATTTAAATAAAGATCATTATGGACGATTAAGTGTCATTTGTGACCTTTGCTCTTTAAACAAACTTATTTTAAATTATGTAATTATGGAAAATTACAGTGATCTCAAAAGCTCCTAACCGTGGACCGCTAATGATCTTTAAAAAAGACTATGTAATCGAAGACAAAACTAGACGAAAGGATTCCTTTGAACAGTTGCAGAATAAGGAAAAGTTGAGTGGTATCTGGGGGGGGGTGCGACCGCAACCCCACCACCAGGCTACCAAAAAATATCGCATAAATGAGCCGAGGGCCCGCCTCCTCGGCCGCGACATTTCAGCCATACTTCCAAACCTATAATCCCTTATAATCACCTTTACAAAGCAAAGATTAAAAACGATTTTCGCCCCAACCTGCCCGCTTCCTCTCCGCCTCCTCTCCGCCTTTATATGCGAGACGGCGAGAAGTAAGATTAAATCATTATTTTTCTTAAGCTCCTCTCGTTTTTTCTCCGTTCTAGTGGAAGTTTTTTCCTGGACTTTTGATGCTGACGATCAAAGACTTGTGTTCAAATTTACATAACATTCTTAAATAAATTGTGGGGAGGCTGGGGTGGCGCGGTCTAACACGAACTCAGTGTATAAACTTATTAATGCGAATACCGCGATTGATGCTTAATGTACTATTAATTTATTCTGAGGATTACTTCGGTGTCAACGCATAATTTTCGAATTAAAATACCATATCTTTTTGAAGGCAGAACTATAAATCTTAACATTTATTTGATTTTTTTAGGTTATAATTATTTACTGCAAAACCGCTACAAGTAGCGCTACCTACTAAAATTAATTTTATCAAGCGTGTATTACGCATATAGACATAATATGCGAAAATCATGAGCAAAAACTGTTCTGCTTTCTGATTTATTTATAATATTTTATCTTTATCATATCCTTATCTAAACCTAATGTAAAAATCTAAAATATATAAAATCAGCTTATACTCTAATTAAATGTAATATAATATAAATACTCCGCTTTACCTATGAAGTATTCAGAGTGCGTCCGTTTTCAGTAATACTTAGATAATGACGGAGTTACCTAATTAGTGAATAAGAAATGTATTTAAGTAGATAATATCTTATTAATTAATTGTTATTAATGAACTTTGTTTATATTGTATTAAAAACTCGATTCAACGGACTTGAATATTATTTTATATAGCAAAATATACAATAAAAATGTATTTTTTTTATTTTTAAACTTCCCTATTCATTAAGTTAATGAACATTATTCATATATGCAATCTCTATGTACATATTATAAATATTTTTTGCCTCGGTCTTCCTAACACGAAAATATTTCTTGTTTACAAAAATACTTGACTATTTTCGTAATAATATACTAATTTCGTCTAAAAATCACATAATATTATAGGGTGTTTTTCCTCCGCTTCATATAAGCTGTCAACCGTATACATATGGAGCTGAGTTGGCGGTAATCTAGTGTCAATACACTACGTGCTGGGATTTACGCTAATTAGAGATATCGGATGTTGAACATCAGAATTTATCGTCACACTTTATTACCAGCGGTGATTGAACCCGCAACCATCGCGCTTAAAGTCAGACCGGAAACCTAGTGTTGAAACACTCTTTTTCCATTAAGATACTTCAGTTTTCCACTTTTCTCTAAATTAAGGAATCGCACCTACAACCATCACATTTCCAGCTTCCAGCATGCTTGTGCCGGCGCCATGACTTCTACATTTATATTTTATGATAATTTTAAATCACGTTACAAAATTCAACACGTTATTTACACCGCTAAGTTATCTTACATAATCTTAACTTAGTATTTAGTTAAACCTGAAACCCCCGCCTTGTTTGCACCTCAAGTAGCTGTTTGATTGTTTTAGGCGGAGGTAGTAAAGCCCACATGAAATATATCGTTACTTACTGTTTAAGCCGAGTTTACATTCTCAGGTTAAGTTTTACAACTTGGATACACGGGCACCGCTGACATATACGTAGGTACGATACGTGTAAGAAGCATTAGAGCATGTAAAACCTTATATAAATATTAAGATAATATAATGTGCTGTAGTTTTAAATATCTTATCTGATTAGTGATAGTGAGATATATTTTTTTTTAAGTGTAGATAGAGAGAATCTAGAGACTTAGTGTTAAGATACTCCGTTGCCATTAAGAAACTTCTAGAGTTTTCGAATAATGTCAACGGCATTGTGTGAATGGTGGAGCTTAATGCTACGCTTTGTCTCATTATCAAATCGTGAAAATTATTAATGGCTGATTTTTTTTTGTGGTCGAATTATTATACATTATGTAACGTTTACAACCTTTACGATTTAATGTATTATAAAAAACTATTATTTTCTTAATTTCCATACTAAATAATAGATTTAGTTTATTTATCAAGTAACTGATAAGAGCCGATAACAATATATCAAAACAGCAAGACGATTATATCTAATTATAAGCTAAAATACAAACGTATAAGGTCGGGGCAAAAGTATTTTTGTATTGTTTATACAAAGGAATATATTTTTTAGGTGTAATTTTTTATTTATTTATAATATGTACGTGCCGTTTTGATTGAAGACTTGTTGACATCTCATGGGTAGTGCCATGATCCATGATGGCTCTCATCTTTCACACTAAAATATCCAGATTTGAAAGCTCAGCTACTCTTATTGATACCGCATCAGGTCTGTAAACCGCATAAATTTTCAAAGTTCGCGGCGTTCATCGCATTTTTACAATATATATAACTTTTGCTCCAATCTATTACAAACATCTGAATATCTTAATTTCTGAATATTGGAAACTGGCGTCCAAATGAAAAGAACCGTATTGATTCAAACGGACGACACCGTCAACATAATAAAACGAGACCGTCTCGCGTAAAACTTACCCGATATCGTCACACAGCGGGGTTTTAATTTACAAAGTTATAGAAGCACGTCGATTGCCAATAAGTAAACAACTGAAACTCGGAGTATTTAACTTAATTTTTGAGCTTCCAGCCGGTTAATTGGCGGAGGCGTAGCGGAATGTCGCTCACAAAAGAAGCACTTAGAACGAACGAAACGTACAGCGGCACTCGACCGGCTCAAAATAAACTTATCTCCTTCGGGCAAGGGTTAAAGTGATTTGAGAGGAGAGAGAATTCAGGTGGGCCGCGAGGGTTGATACATGATTCAATCAGGAGCTGCTGTTCTGCTAATGACGTTGCTTATTGAGTTTTTGAGCGCCGGATGCTCGTATGGTGGTGGTGGTGTACCGGCTGGTCTGAGTGTACTATAACTATGTATGTCTATGTTATTATAGAGTACATAATTATTCAATATATTTCATGTGTATATCTTCGTGTAGTCTTTTTTTATAAATTCCAGTCCGTCTTGGTACAGGTGTGTAACTGTAAACGAGACGGTTATTTATTAATATTTTCATTTCTCCGCTCTGGGAACAAGGCAAAACGCGGAGTAGAGTTTCGCCACCCAACACACAATTCTTCAAAAATTCAGCGGGAAGTGGTAAACGGGGCGTCTTAACACTAGGCTCCCTCTAATTAAAATAATTAATACACATTTAATTGCGAAAGTCCCGTTTCAAAACCTTAACATGAAATACACAACTTATTTGAAACTTTAGTTATATTTATTATCTATATATTTAAGGATTCATTATTGAGATGCTGCAGCATTGCCCCAGAATGAATATACATAATAAATCTGTGGTTCAATCAATCAAGCAAGTTAGTTGGGTGACTTTTTTAATGGGCTTCTTAAGCTCCCGCCTTAATTTAAATATTTTGTAGATATAAAGACATAAAATTTAAAAGGTTGCTATTTAATAAGCAATTTTCTGTACTTTTATTCCTACAGTCAACATAGAATATTAAAAGAAAAAATTCTACATAATCATGCACAGATGTGTATCGTTGACGTCGTCGTGGTGATTTATGAGATTTGCATTTACCCAGTATGTATATGTGTAGAGGTAGAGCAGCATTGGGTTCTACTCAGTGCCGTCCACTTCAGGGTTTTTGGGCTGACAAAATGTGACAAACTATATAGCTGATGATAGACTACTTCGTGCCGAAATGGGACAAAAATGAAAAATATACTATTTGGTCACCTATTCTATCCTGATGCGCTCTTAGTATGGAATTGTCGTAAATAGAGATAAAAATAATTTATAAGCAATGTTTAATAAAACTTAAAATAGAGCTGGAATCTTGTAGATTATGCTAAAATGCGTGAAGCAATATGTAATGTAGAGTAGAACACTGTCACTTCAATATATTTATTTATTTATATTGAAAATATATTAGAGTAACTTAATAGTGAAAAAACAAAAACATAATTAATATTTAACACAAATAACATATAGTAAAAAAAAGTGGGCTCGTCCGGGATTTGAACCCGGGACCTCTCGCACCCAAAGCGAGAATCATACCCCTAGACCAACGAGCCACCTGAGACTTTCACTTAAAGTATAAGTTATATGAATAATCATACAACGCTACGTAAATCATTAGTGTTTTTTTCGTAACCCATTACGTCACACGCCACCTGAACTAACATAAAATATAATATAATAGAGCCACTTTTATAGACTTTACTATTCTACAACCTGATATAGAAATCGTTATCATGCTTGTGTATCGTAATGCTGAAGAAACGTTAAGAAAAGCTATTATCATTATTTTAATTTTTTTTTTACGTAGTAGGGTAGGCAGAGAGAACCTATCCACCTAAATATGATCTTTTCTTTATATCTTCTTCTCGTCTGTCTAGTAGACAGCGACAAGTATATTGACAATCGGCTAACTATATTTCGCTGCGTATAGACTTTAAATTGTAATCTACATTTATCATTAGATAATTTATATAGCCGAGGTACATTAGATAATGAAAAATATTACAGGCACAAAATAGAAGCCATTATAGGCTTCTCTAATATTTTTATTTTTAACTGAATAAGTAGGTCGAATAATTTTGATTTTTATCACTGTAGCTGTCTTTTTATAATAAAAACCATAGGAATTAAAGCCTACATATGTGATCGTTTAGATGCGTAACATTTAAATGGTACGTACCAAAAAAATATGTTAATAGTATTTGGAAACGCGCTTCACCGGTTTTTAATCTTTATGAATGAAACTATCAAACCTGATTCTTAGCAATTTTCGAGGATATATCTTAATTCATATCTATAAAATACATATTTATTAATGTATCGGTTATTATATTAGCTTAATACAGCCTAATGTACCTAGCATTAGGTCAACGACAGGATTTCACATTAAATTTAAATTGTAATTGGTATAAAATAAAGAGAAAAAACTCATTTCTACTTTTTTTTTAAGCAATTATATTAAGATTTTTATTAAGATTGAATATAAATTAACGGAAATTTAAACATTCACGAATATCAAAGACATCGAAGATAAGAATATCTACTTATTCTTTAATAAAATCAGATTTTTTTTCTTAAGCTTTATTAGTATTAGATCCAAGAACGAAGTAGGATAAAAGAATTTAGTTGTTAGAAATTTAGTTTTTCACTGTGTCAGAATGTCTTCAATGATTTATGTAGAGTTATCAATATAGGTTTAGTGTTTTACATGGTTTTAATTTGTTGCCAAAGAAATAGACGAAGATGCAGTTTATTTCTGTATCATCATATACCTTTAACATACCTAAACAAAAACTTTATCAACATCACTAAGTATTAGTTATATAAGATTTTATTTCATATAAGAAAATTATATTAAATACAGTAAATTCACGAGCCACAATTTAGTTTCAAAATTATGAACGTCGTAGAAGCTCCAAGAAAACGAATACTATTTAAGCTATAGAATTTTCTGTTGGCGCTGGGGCGGTTCATTTATGTAGTTTTAATTCCGCCATTCCTTAGCTGCGAGCTGGGATCTTATTTCATTAGCCGGCCGCGACGCTGCGCGCTGCCAGCCATTTAGCTCGGAAGTTAACGAAATGGGTAAGGAAGCACATTCGTTGAGACGACAGCCAGATGTTCTTCATAGATAATTGAAGATCATTTCAAAAATGTTACTTTCAGTTTTGTTTTTGTATAGGTTTTATATATTTTATTATATTAACAAGCGGCCCGCCCGCGACTTCGTCCGCTTGTGCTACATTTTATTCATTTATCTAATCAACAAAATTTACGGACAAACTATAATTTATTTTAATATACTTCTTTATTACTTTAATCTGTAATCTTCTAATACGATTTTTTTACTACATTATCATAATTACCTTAAGAATTTTTGATTGTTTTGAATTTAAAAATACGACCAATGTCTTGTCATGATATTTATATATTAATAATATACTTTGAGCATTGATACGTAAAGCTAATTTTTTTTATGCGTATATATTTTTGTATATGTACATTAAATTATTTTTACCTATCTTATGTACGTGTTCTCATCATTTTAAAACTCTATTAAATGAGTTGAAATGAACAGTCAGTGAAAATTTTAATTGACTCCTCCAGAAACAGCTTTCAATGTTAAATTATTTATTTGGGTAAGGATTCAAAATATTCTTCGTAAAAATCTTTATATATAACTTTTTTTTTTTAATAAACTGATTTTGATGAAACAAACTTGAAATGGTTTGTTGAGTCAAAACAAAGTAATTTGTGAAAGTTACAAGTCAAGTATTCACAGATAGAAAAAAAAATTCTATTATTCTTTTTAAATGTCCCTTTATCCTATTCAGTAGAAAATACTAAACGTACAGACAAAATATTTTTACTGTTTTATTATATATAAGAGGAAATAGTAGTATGATTTATGTTAAATATATTACTTTTTATTTGTTATTTATACTCACAAATTCTATTGAAATTTTATTATTTTTTTTAGCTGTAACTATTTGAATATTTATGATGTATACTATCACTGCGTTAAATATTTAAGTGAGATTTAAGCAAACTGTCGTGGAGCAATGGCACAGCATCCGACAGTAAACGTGATACCTCTAAATGCCCTGCTGCATGCAGGATACATCGAGCTTATAGACAAACTTTGACATATTTATTATTATCGTATTGAAAATATACGACATGATATAATAGATAACACAAACGTATCCCGAGCTGTTTGATTAGAAGCCAGTCATATCTAATAAGTATCAACAGCGCAGCCAAGACAAATATATAATAAAATACTTATCAATATTTAATTATTGAAATGAGAGGCTAAAATGAGAAATAATGTCGCCACCGACATAAAAAGATAATGGTGAATAAGGTCTTACTGTAACCATTGTGTATTTAAGAACCCTGAAGATCTTTTGATTGATGCTTCTTTTAATTATATCGGAGGACATCAAAATCATAAATCTTGATGCTTATTATTTATTTCTATGCAAATGTGGTTTTTAGAGCTTTTTTTTTTGTATCTCAAAAATAGGTTTTTAAACGAAATAATCTAGAGTTTTTTTATGAAACAAATAAAAAAAAGTTAAGTATGACAGTTAGATTAAGCACTGTAGGAAAATAAAGCGATTTTAAAGATAATGAAGTATTTATGATCAATAGCAATAAGTATCCCATGAAAAAAAATAATGTTAAATGAGAGCCAAGTTAAATGTTTATCGACAAGAGAATAGAAGGTGTACATGGGCGCCGAGTACTATGTTCACCTACAAAAATAGCCGAGTCAAGTATAGATTTGATTTTTATTTGTTGATCAATCAAAATATCAACCTAATAGTTCAGTACATGTTTGTACTTAAAAAAATATAGAGGGAAATATATAAATTGTATTTTATTTAGAGTGAAAACAGAACTGTGAACCTTTATAGATCTCCTATTCTTTTGTCGGTGAACATATAGCTTGGCTCTCATTTCTTATTAATATTTTTGATGTTACATGTTACATCAATTATTGGTTCAGTTGCTATTTATTAAGTATATGAAAAAAATACAGCAAAAGTCATTTTATATACATTACTCATGTGGCTCGTTGGTCTAGGGGTATGATTCTCGCTTTGGGTGCGAGAGGTCCCGGGTTCAAATCCCGGACGAGCCCTTTTTTCTTATCACGCGTAAAATAGGCATTGAGATTATTATATTTTTACTCATTTTCAGCATATTTTCCAAAGTCCCGCATATGATAGGGTAGGTAGAGGGAGCGTTAATTTTCGCTAGAAATTATATATTAGCGTTTCGAGTGAGCGCTTGTTCGCAGCTCTCCGCTTTTTTACTTATTTTTTCTTGTTATTAGAGTAAGGAAATGAAAATAGTTCACAAGTCACCACGGTCTCAATAAATTGCTATATTTCTAATGTCGAAGTAATACTCAAATTTCAGAACAGGCTAAACAAAAACGTTTTGAGTTTTATTAAATTAATATATTTAAATAGGTCTTAAGTATGATAAATATACTTTTAATATATATTTGTATACAAACCTGTTTTACCTTTAAACAATTTCGTACCAATGCAATTAAGAATTCATTTAATTTCTCTATTCCAACTGTGTATTTTAATTATGTTGTGTATATCTGTCTCTATTTCATATTTCTCTCACTTAGAACTTGCATCAGTGCTATTTTCGTAATTATTTTTATTTTTTTGGAATATTCTAACTTAAGTTATTGATGTTTTCGGTTTCACCGCAAGGTCGTTAATTAAGTTTATAGGGAGTTTTTTGTAAGTACATTCTGTAAGTTTAAATTATTTGGATTAATTTAATTATGAGTTAAATTATCTATTTCCAATTTTTTGTTAAAAAAAAATAGAAAATGACAAGTAATGATGATATGGAGATAGGGCATAACTGTCATAGAATAGACAGTCAGCCTAAGAAATGTGGTGGTTTGAGGACTCTGAGGTTACGTCCATGTATGCCAAGGAACTAGACAGACACTAGACAGATATTTGTCAGGGTACCCACTGGAGAACATAACATGGACTGGCGTGGAGTTTAAATCAAATTCCATTATTTCTTCTCGATTATTATTATACGAAAGCGTATTAATATTTTTATTATTGATTTTTTACGTGAAAAAGAAACTTTACGTGGAAAACATACTCTTGGTTTCTTCCTCGACCCACTTTAGAGTGTTTGTATCTACTGAATAACATAATTTATAAAATTTATTTTTTTTAAAAAAACGTTATATCCCGCACACATCAGGCTACGCAGAGGGAACTTAGTGTTAAGACACTCCATTCCCCACTTTCCGCCGATTTTTGGAGGCATTGCGTGGGTAGAGTGGGTTAATTTCTCAGGGACAGAGTACAGTACCCCCCTTACGACGATTTATCCGAAAAAATAAAATAAATAGACGTCATATTTAAAACATTATTATAAAATAAATAAAATAGAAACAGACCAAGAGTCCCCATCGACTTTTGCGGGGATTCGCCGGCGAAATTTACGATTGTAAATAGACGCGTTTCATTTGTTTACTTATGGCCGAATAATTCGGTGAATCCGTATAATTACTGGCATTAAGATGATTCTGTTCCCCCGCAAAACAAAAGGCGCGCCAAGTTAGATATTTTAAGTAAAGTAATGTTAAAACATTCAAATGTCCGAATTCAAAGTCGGGCCGGAAAGTGGTTGTAAATTATGTTCAGAGCTGGTGGGTGTAAAAGTTTTGGAGGTTCCAATGGAATTTCGTTGTTTGTTCTCAGTTTTCACCCATTTAACAACAACAAGATGTAGTGAAATATGTATTATTATTATTAAAAAAAAGGAGTCATCTAAACATTGATATATTCTTTATTTTTATATTCAGTTCGTAGCAAAAAGCTGAAACAGAAATATTAAAAGCTTATTGTTGTTACAACTCATAGAAAATTGTAAAATTAATATATTTATTATAATTTCTGCACTTATAAGTATATTTCTAAAACTCAATCCAACAAATAATAAAGAACCGATAACCAACAGATCGTTATATTTAAGGCTTCTCAGAAGCTGATGTCAGTTGTAACGTTCACGATTGACAGCATCCCAGAGGAAAAATGTACCGGCTAATGATTTGCTAACGACGATATTTATATTTTAATGCAACAGGGAGGGGAGGGGGGGTCTATGTAGGGGCAGATTATTTCCTTTGAGGGTTTTTGATCGGAACGTTACAGGATTCGTTCGGGTCGTCGATTTCTCATTTGTGATCTCTTTAGATATTTGAAATAACTTAATGTGCTCCTTAAGTGTTTGTAGATGGAGCAAATGATTTTGATTACGCTTATATATATTCGTTTGTTTAGGTTCACGCTCTCCTGAAAATACCAGGCTAGGCAGAAGGAACCTTGTGTTAAGACACTCTGTCACAGTTTTGTCACAATTTTTACAGTCACACGCTTGTGCCCCATATAATTTAGTTGAGCTATTAGATAATTATTGAATTAGTTGTTTTCGTTGGATATGATATTATGCTCTTATTGTTTTAACCTCTAAGCTTACGTATTTTTTTGTACAAACTGTCATTCCTTATATCCATGAGTGTAAAATCCCAAAAAAAATTGAATGAGCATGAAAAACACGATCTGATGTCAAACTTATAGACTTCGACTAACGTAATGACATATTTAAACAGCCTTATATTACGTATATAAAATATAGGTAACATTTTACTATAGTAAAATTAAAAACCCATGTCATGCGGCTCGTTGGTCTAGGGGTATGATTCTCGCTTTGGGTGCGAGAGGTCCCGGGTTCAAATCCCGGACGAGCCCTGCATCTCTTCGGGATGTCCTTTTTTGTTACATTTTCTATTCTCTCTTACTTTACCACCCTTTTATTGGGATGCTACTCTTTAACGCCAAGTATTACCTACTTGATTGCAAAATGAATATTTTTTGTTTGATTTAAATGTAAACAATGTTTAAAGAAATACAGTGAATATCAATATATTCGGTGTATTTTGTGTATCTCCTATAACAATGTGAATTTAAACAACGAAAACCACCTGATTAAATGATTTTCAGCCGTGAGGTCCTGGCTTAGAATAGGATCTCCCTAAATAAACTCTAACACACGCATGTCTTCCTATGTCACGACAGTGTTCCTATGATTCAGAATGCACTTAATACAAGATGATGATGATCAGTAGTAGTCGGCTCGTTGCTCTATAGGGCTTGGTTCTCGCTTTGGGTGGCAGAGATCCCGAGTTCAAATCCCAGACGACCCCTTTTTTCTGTAATTAGCTGTTATTATCTAATGTATACTTATACACATGAATTTATTTTGCACATATGTAACTTTTTATTTTGCAGATAATGTGTTGTTTTGGACATTCTCATATTTATTTGTATAACTCGTCGCTGTAGTTAAAAAAAAAACTTGAATTATGATTTAAAAATCTTAACCAAATTATAAAATTAGCCTTATTTAAATGTCGAGATGAGCAGTAGAAAAATGGAGAACGGAGTGTCACTGGGCTCTCATTACATACCTAAGTACTCCTAAAATCCGAAACAGATACGCTTCAGAACAATTTCAGCGAACGTCACGTCCCGCCTTACATAATTCTATTAAAAACTCACAGGTATCTTATTTAGAAGTTGTAAGAGAAAATTCCTATTACCCCTCATATCGGTCCAAGGCGTCGTATCTCGAAATTATTTACATCTCACATCTGCGCCCGCCCGCTTTTAGAAAATAATAAAAATCGTGTTTAAACGCAATTCGTATGAGATACAGCGAATGGAGCGTAATAAAAACGTATAAGAACGCGAAATATACCAAATAGAAAATGTACACTCTGATGAATTCGTTGGAGATTCGAGCATGCCGTTATTGGTTATTGGTAAATTATGTAGAATGTGGTTTACCTGTTTGTTTTTCCTTTTTTTTTTTTTTTGAATGTTTTTCTTAAATTTTTCGTATTTTGAAATTTAATTTATTAGTCATTTAATATTTTTTTTTATATCTATAGCAAGGTAAGACAGAGAAAATGTAAATGCAGACAGAGAAGTGTGAGAAGATTTTACGTTCTCCGTGTAAAAAAATGATGCACATAAACAGATGTCCGTTTTATGGGAGCTAGTATGTTTGTATACCTAGTAGTATTGTATATTAACACTGTTGAAGTGTCGAATGGAAGTCTTAATGGGAACAGAGTATTTTAAAACCAGGTTCCCAGGTTCCCTCTGTCTACTCTTCTATTAGAAAGTGTTAGTAGCTCCCTGTCAACAACGTAATAAAAACAAGATAGTAGCATATAAAGTAGGTATAATGATTCAAAAATTCACAATAAGATACTCAAATGCATTCAAACTATAAATAACTTACTATGAAATAAGATTTTATAACATCTTGAAACCACTTAACTAGAAAATATTGCGTAGGTGTCGGCAATATAGAACCTTCGCTTCCGCGAACTGGTAATCGTAAGTCGAACGTAAACGAAGGTATTAATTTAGATTTGCGCGGTCGCCGAGTATTTGCTCAAGGGTGGTTTGGATGTAATCAGAAGGCACCCTGGTCAAAACTCAAAAAGCAAGTCATATGAACACAGAGTCAAGTAAGGGTAGAGAGGTTACTATATTTAGAACATTCTGTATGAAATGTTAGTATGTAAGTAAGTTGTATTTTAAAGGTACGAGGTATTTTAAAGCTTGTTTAATCAAGATTTTCTATTCTTTGTTTTTAATATATTATGTAAATACTTATATTATTATTTAAAAAAAAAACAAATCAACTTCACGCTGTATCCCCCACATAACAGGGTAGGCAGAGGGAACCTGGTGTCAAAACACTCTATTCCCCACTTTCCGCCGAATTCTTAATTAATTATGAATACTTAATTAATTATTAATGATGATTCATAATAAACACTAGGATAAAGCTAAATTAATAAACTAAATAAACGTAAACTCCTGCCGGCTCTATTACTTTTCCTATTCGTAAAATTTACCTGTAAAAGCAGGTATTCACGCGGGGAGAATTTCCCGGAATCCGGTGATGATCCGACGCATTCAGCCACAGTGAATCTTCAATATTAAAGAAAGTAAGTATTTAAAAATAATAATTAATCCATATTGAATAAAGTTTAAAATAGTTCGTTCGGTGCTTTAACTATAGCCATCATAGTTTCGATAAGATTGATCGAGTGGGGTAAGGACAGATAATCTAACTGGTTTGAAAAAAAAATCAATGACTTGTCAAATTCGTCGCATTCTAAATTCGAAGTTTAGATTAACCGATGTTCGTTTTAGATTTCGAACGCGTTAAGTGAGACTAATTATTTTCTTTTGGGTTCGTTCAATACAAAAAAAATGGAGATCCCCTAAAACAGTTTTCGTTATATTTAAGTAACAGTTAGTAGTAAACAAAAGTTAAAAATTAAGCAAGTAAGTTGTAGTACAATAAGTCCATTCTATTATTACAAGATTTCTCGTACTTAGGTCGTAATCTTAAACAATGTTTACAAATATTTAGAGTTTTAATGTGTAGTCCGGCTATTACGCCATAGATCAAAAGTAACAAATATTTACACTTTAAATGATTTATTTTGTGTTGCCTTCTTTTTTCTCCTCTTTTCACACTTAGGTACGAGTAAATTGAAAGTGTTGCCCAGACGTGACATCTATTATAGTTTGGGATGCGACCTTGATGCAGCTGAGATGTGCTCCACAGTTCACTGAACGTGGAAGTGTGAACGTGGAACGGTGGGTTCCAATTCCATAGCAATAGGCATTAAGTCTTCATCAATTCTACGTTGTATAGTATGATTTGTTTTATATTAGGTACTTATACAGTGTTGTGGTACAAAATATGTTCGTCTATATTCCATAAACTGTCAAATTTTAGTTGAATATTACAAAATTAGTCGCTCTCGGCTGTTTTACTGCCGGCAAACGGTATAGATAAATTATATTAATAGTTTATATTCATATATTTTTCTATTACATTATTTATCTCACTTGTAAAAAAAAAATCATGAAAAACGAAATGAAATTCTGCCAAAATTGTGTGACATTTATTCATTAATAATAATCCTAAAAGCGTCCCTACGATGATCTTGCATTCGCAGCGGGGCTCCAGGTGGACATGTTACCGAACTAAACTCTATTATAAAATGATAAAGTTACAGTTCCAAATGATAGAAATACTTTTGAGAATATTAAAGATTTAGTTAACTGTTAAGCCATTTTTGTTTGGTTATTGATGGTTACTTTCTTTATTGTGGGATTATACAGCAAATTTTTGGAGCTATCCTGTTTGTTTCTTGCTAAGGTAGTCGCTGGATGCGAGAAATCTTGTAATCTGTCATCTTGAAGATTTTTGGGAGAGGCATATGTCTATCAGTGGGTGTCCAAAGGTAGAGTATGATAAATGTTTGACTAGTTAAGTAGTTTCTGAGATTAGTGTTCGCAAACGCACAGACAAACAGAAAAATCATTAAAAACCTGCTATTCTGCTCATTCATCCATATCCTAGGCAAGTAATGTTTGTAATTCGATATGTATGTATGGATTAATTTAACCTAATTAACTTAATTATTCTAAAAGTAGTAAGTTTCAAAACGCGCCATGACAAACCAATAGCAAAAATGTAAACAGACGTTTCTGTGATGTTTATAAATACATAGACGAGTATATAATAAAAAATAAAAAAAAGAGTATATAATAAAAAAACCTTCAAAAACAAAAAAAAACACGTTAAAATTAACACCACAACTGATTTATATAGTCAATTTTCAAATCAGTTCACAGCGTCTATCATGTCGCGGGAATTAATCTTCCATCGTATTACTTTGCAAGATAACAAATTTCTATCAGAGGGAGTTCGGGCGCTCCGTACCTCTCTCTACCTCTCTCTCCTCCACACACCTCTCCCTCCATGGACCTTTAATAAACTAGTTTAAAAGACTCTAAGCTTTCATGACTTGAAATAACTTATACCATACTATAACTAATATACTTGTACTAAGAATATCATAGATATTCATGTATTTATGGTTGTTTGTATGTTTGATTGATATAAAAATTTGTTAAATAATTCTGATAAAATATCATATAGTTCACATAGATTTTTTTTCATTCCTCATAGACTTTCTAAAATACCCTTTTTCTATTATAATTTTTGAATATTTATAGACTAAATTTTTGAATATTTATAGAAAAGCTAAGTTAAAGCTATTAAGCACCACGTTGATTTCTGCAAGTCTACACGTAATGCCTCATGATTCATAACAATAAATTCCCTCTGCCTACCCTGCTGTTTGATATGGGATACAGCGTGAAGATGCAAAAATAAAAGAATAATAAGAAAAGAATAACTTTCTTAGACTATAATACAAGCAGACGAAATTTAATAGCATATGATATGAAAATATTTTCCTTTAAGACGTAGTAAAAGTATGTACAATATATATATAGGGTATAGAGTATTAAGTAGAGTGTGTCACCACTTACGTGTAGTATGAAAGTTCTTTTAAGTAAATTATAAAAATACTGACTTTAATGTTAAAGTCCTGATATAGCCTCGTATCGTGGGAGGGCACCTGACCCCCCCTCCCCCTCCATTGTCTCGCGATAGAGCTCTCTTGTACGGAGATTAGAAATGAGCTCGTTACAATGACTATCTAAGGTTGTATCTTTACTACTGTTACACGTAAATACATTTCAAATTAGTTGATAGTTAATTAATAACTATTAAGTAATATATTAATTAGTGATGTTTGTAATGTAAACTAATAATAAGTAATATTTGTTTAACTTGTACTAGTACATTTGAAGTTATTGTTGTTTTGAGGCGTATTATTAATACGTGACCACAAATAAGCAATCTGAAATTTATATTTTTATTTCAAATGCACCTGTACCCTATAATAAAATTTAAAAAACCCTTACAAAAAATAGTTGACTAACAACATATTTATTTCTCAATTGACCTGCATCAAACGTGACTCAAACCACTGTTCGCTTGAACAGCTGTAAAGTGACGTCACAGAGTTACCGGTGCTTATCTGTGTCTGTGACCGGATGAGCGTGCAGCGTCTCCGGCAGATAACGGCACAATGAGCACAGTCTGCCGCCGCATCGACCGGTGGGCGTGGCCCGACCCCGCCCCCCGCCGCCGCCTAATCTACGGATCAGGATAAACCTAACCCGGACACACCCATTGGAGGAGGCTTTACCGAATAACGGAGAGGCGAACGCTATTGGTATCTCGGATTAGGATATGTGGGGTATTATGTATCTTTCAGTTTTCAGGCGTGGATTTTCTATATAGATTTACATAACCAGCTATATTTTAAGGCTCTTAAGAGTTACATGAGGTACCTAGAGAGTTACATAAGATACTTCGTGACGTATTGAGGTAACTGACCTCGTTACTTAGACAAAGTATAATATTGACTAGAAAATTAGCGCTGAACTAATTTTATATATATGGGATAATATCATACATGTGACTCACGAGTAGTAGTTTCCAGACTAGAATCTGTTTATGTAAACACACGTAATGGAAGGTAAGTCGACTACGACGTCTTAGTTGAATCTGTCACATATTTGTTGATTTTATAGATTTATTTCTGCCATTTTCTATACAAACATACTATTAGATACATACTTACATATTTATATTTGTGGAAAAAACCTGGTAACAAGTGAACTTTAGACCGCTTAAGTGTTCAAACGTCGCTCTGTTTTAGACGGTGTGACGCTTATATAATTCTTATTTCATTTGAAATAGAGTTCAAAACGGTTTAATTTATTGATTAACCGATTTAACATAAATTAGAATAGATTGTCGCTAAATAGATGAAATGCACATTGTGTTAATTGTGTATAAAAGGAAATATTTGTGCTACTTAAAATAAATATAAAATATATGTATTTAAATTTAAATGCAGTAATATAGATATATACCTATTTCCTTTTAGGCACGTATTTTGTTGACAAAACAAGTTCTTAATAATTCATTAAAATTTTAACTAATTTATATATAATTGTGATGAGTGACGCGAAGCTAAAAATCAGATTGAAAATTGGAATAAAATTACTTTTGAACGCACTTAACATATACTTAAGCTATTACAGGTGATTCTTGGACTGTTTGTAAGTAAATAAAAAGATTGACTTTTTTTATGATTATTTTATTTCAAACTTTTATTTTATAAATATGACACCATTGTGACACGTTTAAGATACATTTTTTGTTATTATTCTTTTTAATATTTATATAAATGTAGAAGGTACATAATATTTCCTAAGTCTAGCTACTTTAAGTCGTTTATGAAAAAAATAAAATCAAAAAGCAAACATGGATGAATAAATACGTATATTAAGACTACTCGTGAATTCATGTGCTGTTTTATATTAAGTAAACATGTTGCAAGAAGAAGCAATCTTCGAATCGCAATCTCTGAAATACCAAAAATATATATTATAGTATTGATTTTGAAATCCGAATTGGATTTCCATTTTGTGACTATTTTGTTATACCAGGCTGGAACCTGAAGGCGCCCCTGAAGTCTACACCTACACCTGTGGTCGCAAGTCCCAGGCACCATACTACTATCCACTTTTGATATGTGTTCAATAGGATAACCCTCTTATTATTCGGTCATATATAATTTTATATATGCTTATATGTATATATAAAATAGGTAAGCTTAAACTATACAGCATTGGCTTGTGCTATAAAATATATAAAGAGTGAGCGAAAGCTCGGCACAGACAGCTTTCATATTTTCCTCTCGTTCCGACATCACAATCGCTTCGATACTTAAGTTGTAACCATTGTTTTATCCACAAAGAAGTCGGTCGATACAAAGCCTCCGTTGCCCCATTTATTGGGTATACAGTTAGTTTGTTTTGTTTTTTTTTTATCAATGCTTTATTTATTATTATGAATACCGATCTTCTTAAATGTTCGGTAAAATTATAATTTGAAACTTATATTATAGTACCTTAAACGTAGTCTTTATAATATATTTAGACTGTATAAACACAAATCATGCATTAAATTAATATAAAAATAAAAAAAAATGGTAAATACATCAACGTTGACTAATATTTTATCAACAAAACAAATTGCCAAAGAAAATTTTAATAAGAAAAACCGTTTCATAACCAAATGTGCTAAGTCGATCGTTACAATTTGTCAGAGCCAGCATTTAATATCGTAAACGCTTTAGAAATTAAGATAAAATGTCGCTCGCCGGAAGGTAATACCGCTTAAACGGCCACGTACAAAATTATAGCAAGCCGTGACAATTTTTTCTCAAAACGCGGAGAGTCGGAAAGCCCGAGTGATTTATTTAATGAATAAAAATGCCTCCCGGCGTCGCCCATTCGCCATGTTAGTTGCAATTAGCCTTTTTTATAGCCATCTAAATTGCAAAATTTAGTAGCATATTCGAAAAGTAATTAAGTATCAGCCGTTAAATTAAAAAAAAATAATGACATTATACCTAATTTACGTATGCGTTTAGGAAAACTAGTTAATCAGCGAACGATAATTCGCAACAACTAAAGTATTGTCTGGTACAACGTGAGGCAACCTACAGCCGCGCCGTATCTGGACGCGCCTCGATCACGTAACAAGATAACCGCCTAACACCCTCTCGAATCAAGAATTGAACCAGTAAGTAGCTGTGAATTACAAGTGTAAACAACGTGAACCCTGAAGGCCGCCCTGCCACCGTGGCCCACCGTGCAGCGTGGGCTGGGCTTCAAAAAAATAAAAAAACATCATTAAAATATCGGCTTAAAAAAGAAAAGCGCTGAAACGGGAGGCTCGGATGGTATCGGTTTTTCTCGACGCGGGCGGTTCGCTGGGCGGGGCCGAGCGCCAGTAGCGCGCCGCCGGCCGGCTGGAGTTGACGTGTGTTGGTGTATCTCCGCCGTGGCGGCCACATGTGAGATATTTCGGTATGTTGATATCGTGATCCGTAACAAGATGGACTTTCAGAGTGCTATGGAAACTTTCGCTGAGGCATGGGCAGCGGCTAACACTGTGAAGTCGGAGGCCCCGAGCGACCTGTCACAGGTTAGTTTCGTATTTACCTCCCTTTCGTGGCTTTTTTTTGTGTATTTTTATTTCTGGGCTTCTTATTTTTTACCAAGTTATAATGTAATAAAAAATTAAAGTAGGTAATTGTAGTAAACTTAAATATTAGGTTATAATAAAAAAAAAACCACCACATGTCCGATTGTTTTCCTTCGACAATAAGGCCTATGCCAAGTTCATCTTGATAAGCTTAATTTGCATAAATATAATGAAACACTTACATACATTATTGAATTATTAATTTAAAACAATAGTTATTGATATTTCGGCAAGGTCCCCTACTAATTGTAAATTGAGATCTGTACATTAGATATATATATATATATATATATATACATTACGTTATATTATCAGCTTTGTATGTTTGATCGCACGGAAAACATTAAATTGAATGTTTACATTTGTTAATAATTTGTTTTTAAGATGTTATAAGAAAAAAATAAAAATAAACTCAAAATATAACGAACAGATTTTTTTTCATTGTTTCTATTAATATTTAATATTTTAATAAAAAAAAACACTGGTAATTGTACTCGGAAATCAATATATATTTTTTAATATGGACATAAATTAATGTACACATTTGTATAATATATACGAGATATTAAAGTATACACGAGCTATTAAAAATATTTTATATAAATATTAATGGAGTTTTTTTTTTGTTTGCCAAGGATTAATTTGAATTATTAATGTAAATTTTACAGTTACGGCAATCATAAACCAGTTTCTTCTTTTTAACCTTCAAAGTGTTAATCCATCTCCAATATTTTGGTTTTTAATAGAATTGATGATCTTTAATAGTTTGATATGAATCAAGTACAGAATTACATACCTACACATAGGTACGAGGTTTTGGGCGTGTTTCAAAAACAAAAATCAAGTTTCTACTAAATTATATGAATAAAAATTTATATGATAAGTCGATTATGAAGATATCTAATATATTATATTGAAATAAAATATTTTTTTAAAATATTTATTTAACATTTAACACACAATAAAAGTGAGGGATAACCAGAGTTCAAGTATTTTTTTTTTTTCAATTTAATTCTGATAAAAAACGTGATAATTTGCTTACAATATACACGTACGACGTAAATTACAAAATGTACCTATAATTGTTTTTTATAATATTAATGCTGTCTTAATACACAATGGGCATATAATTTGTTCATTTTCTTATCATTAGAAAAATGAAGCTTAATCATTCCGCTGCTTAAGTAGGGGGTAATAGGTGTTCTAGTGGAAAAAAAATCTAATTGTTACTTTGTGCAACGCTCTAAGTAATTATGTAAGTATTATTTGTATGAATAAGTATGTTTTCATAATAGGCGTATGTTTATTTATGTTTTTCTTAATTTGCAAAAATGTAACAAACAATTTGTATATTTTTTATTGGTGACCAATGTAATTTTTCTTTGATTAATTACAGACATTGTGCGGTATTAGAGGAACCACGCAGTGTCTAAACTGAGGTATTTTTTTTAAAGTACGCTTTCACCCTTCTGGAATTTGAATACGTGTAGTCAAGTTTTTACCCTTTTTGGGTAAAATATTGACGTTATAAAAATATTCAGATATCTGTTATCAATTATAATTAAAACATTAAGCAAAGCTCTTAAGCTAACTTAACACAGTTCAAAACTTGAAATTAATGAAAAGAAAAAGCAGCCGTTTTCAAAATAATTACATTTATTTTCCCGTATGTAGCCAATATATGCAGAGGGAGCCTAGTGCAAAGAAATATTCTCTGCCGAATTCTGAAGGCATTGCGTGTTGAGTGGCGACACCCAACGCCGCACTTTGATTCGACACCAGAACGAAGATATGAACATATTTAATTTCCTCGAGTGGGGATCGAACCCACAACTTGTCACGTTTACAGTAACACGCTTGTGCCCCGGCCTGCGACGGCCCTTACAATAATTAAATTATCTTAACTTGTGTGAAATTATTTATTTTAACATTTATTAGATGTACTTATGATGCAAATTGTTACGCATATGATCGATGTAAAGCTAACGATATAACACGACCCTTTCAATGTGATCACGTAAAACTGTCACCATATGAAAACTCATTTTAAAATTTTGAACGTATTATACTGATGTGTTGGTGTAATTTAAGAGATTTATTGAAATCGATCTGACGGATAATGTCAATTTATTCCATTTTTCGTGCTAATATTTATATTATATTTTTACAATCTTGAAGCGTCTACCTATTATAGGTAGCTACATTAGGTTACAGCTTAGGCATAAAGGATCCCCGCCAGGGTACTCCTGACCTGTGGCGGTCGATGAGGAGCACCGCGAGGTTGTAGTGGGTAGTGTGGGCGACCTACATCCGCCGGTCTATGCCCCACATAGTCCACTCGAGTTGCCTTAGGCCCGCATACTAGTAAAAGGCTTTCTTCACGTTAAAAAAATTGTTCTCCATTCTCCGTTACTAAGAGTATAACAGGCGTGTGTATCTTATAATATCGGTGGATATAGAAAAAATAATTAAAACCGCCCATAATTATGTACTCGTATAAAATGACATTGACTTTTCACTGTAATAGTTAAACTTAACTTAGGTTCAAGCTTTATCCCTTGCGGGGTAGTCAGAGAGAACGGAGGGCCAAACGCTACGGTCCCTACATACTGTAATAGTTAAGTCTATTATTATAACAAGTAGAAAAAAGTTTCTTCGTTTAAATAAAAGTAGGAAAATAAATAACTATATTCAAAGATATGTACCTAATTATAATAACAAATAATTGATTAATAATATATAAGAGTACATCTGAAGAATAGAATATATTTTATGTAAGCATTTCTATTTCATATGAAAAAAAGGTGCCGTTTTATACTGTACCTACTTTCTCGTTTAAATTCATACAGTTTTTTTCTGTTACAATATTAATAATTAGTTTTATGAATAGTTTTTTTTTTCTGTAAATTGATTTTATTTCATATTTTTAAATGCAACAATTAATTTGTTTTTAAAATTGCTGTATTCGAGAATTTTACTCAAGATATTGTACTAGCACAGATAAAATATCTTTAATAATTTGCAAAATATTTAGGTAATTGTGTATTTATTGAAATCGTAATATAAATATGTTTTATACACATCATCATACTTATAATATTATAAATGTGAATGTATATTTGTTTGTTACGCTTTCATGCCAAAATTACTCAAACGATTATCAAGTAACCTTGTGTATATATATGTACAAAATATTCTTAGAGCTATAAAGATAGGACATAGAATATTTTTTATTAAAAAAATATATATTATCTTTTGGCTATAATATATAAAAAAAAAGTTTAAGCGGGCGAAGCCGCGTTAGTCTCAAGTCATTTTAATAAGAAAATCTATGACTTCTGATAGAAATGATTTCATACATACGTTATATAGTTTAGGGATTAGTCGATAGCTGCGTTTATAAATATTCACCTGCGCGTTAATCCGTTATCGCGGATTATTGTTCTGCGCGATAACGGCCACCTATTACTGATATCGCGAACGTAGGTATGTATTTCATTTATAAATTCCATTTCAATTCAAATATATTTTCTACGTCGACATTGTTGCAAAATATGTACACATATGTATACGTATATCACACATTCTAAATCTGTCAATTTAATAGTGATTTATCACTTGAAGAAATTATTAAACTGTTTTTTTTGTTTCTGAATATTTTATACAAATATACTAGTTAAATGCGAAAAATATGTCTATAATAGGTCGGGGCAAAAGTATTTTCGTATTTTGAATGTATTATTAGTAATCGAATCTTTTTAGGTGTATTGAATGTAACTGGCTGGTTTTAATACTATTAAATGTGACATTCTGAAAATGCAATAAATAAAAAAAAAAAATAGTTCGCGCTATTTTTCAACTGTTTCTCAATTTTTAAGTCTTATTACAAAAAAGGTAAAAATGCGACGAACGCCGCGAATAAAATTTATGCGGTTTACGGAGCTAATGAGGTAATAACCTAATGAGGTATTAATAATCACTAAGAGTAGCACAAATGTGGTTCAAGCGTTTTAAGTCTGGAAATTTGAGTGTGTAACACTGGACGCCCTGATCTAATAGATAAAATCACCGCCATCTTTGAAATAGTGGAGCAAGATCAACATATTAGTTGCTACGACATTGCTGAAGAGCTGGACGTTGATCATAAAACAGATTTACGTCATTTACGAAAGTCTGGGTACAAGAAAAAACTTGACATTTGGGTACCACATGATCTCAGTGAGAGAAACCTAATGTAACGTGTTTCCATTTGCTATTCTTTGTTGAAACGTAACAATTCCGAACCATAAACAGTTGATTACCGGTGATGAAAAATAGGTGATTTATGATAAGAACGTGCGAAAAAGATCGTGGTCGAAGAATGGATCAGCCCCACAGACCGCCGCAAAGCCTGGCCTGACTCGGTCAGGTGATGCTATGTGTATGGTACCCACCGGGTACAACTATCGGTTCTGACCTCTACTGTCAGCAACTGATGAGATAAAAAAAGTAGTATTGAGAAAAACCGGCCGGTCTATAGGAATGAGATCATGGTATTACCCATAAGATGGCTACAAATCATCGATCAAAACAGCACTTATATATTATAAACAAATAATAAATTATACCTAAAGAAAATATTTCCTTTATATGAACACTACGAATATACCTTTCGCAGATCTCCGAAATTGTTAAAAGTGAAAAAAAAAAACGTTAGTGACAAATCACTCCGATCTCCAGTTTCAAAATAATTCAGATATTAACGTTGAAATTATACAAACATAACTCACGAATCGAACCATACTTATCGAGCTCCGTTACGGGTGTTTCAACGATGACTTGGATATTGACTCGATCGTTCTCAACAAAAAACCGTCGACAAATTACATCTTCAGATCGTTACATAGAAAGCGGGCGCGTGCCAAACTAGCGATACAAAAAGTGGAGTTTATAGGTAGTGGACAAATCCGTGCAATTACACACGTACGCGGCTGTCAGGTGAAATATTGCGTGGTCCAATTTGCCTTGGATTCGGGTACAATGTTCGAGTTCAGATCTAATTACTCGCAACGCGCCGATACCTTTTGTGATAATATAATCGATCTATATTTGACGCGGATCATTTTTTCATGGTTTTCGGTTTTCAAGTGAAGTATCATATTTTTTGCTCCCAAAACAGCAATAACTTACTTTTGGTCTTGTTGCCCCGAAGTAGATCGACTTAAAGATATTGTAATGTGCTGTTTTTGTGGGCCTCCGCTGTAATCATCTTTTGAGATTTGCCACGAAAACTGCCAATCTCCGGGAAACTTACAAACAAAAAAAGTGAAAATAATTAATCTATATTTTGATTAACAAATCGATTTCCACATACTTAGGTCTGTTTGTCCGTCGAATAGCCTCGTCGCTGCGGCTGCGCCCGCGTCGCGCCGCGCCGCCTGCCGCCGCTAATGGGCTCTCTGGCGGATAAAGCAGCGACACCGTTACCTTTCTCAAATCACGTACACTATTGTAATATCCAATCGGCCAGAAATGAGATTGCGGCTAACAAGTTATTTACATTGACGTTTTAATATGTTGAGTGACTGAAAAAACTATTTAAAAAGGTAATTATAAAGTGGTGTCCGTAATGGCCCCCGTACGCGCCGGCACGCCGCCTTTGTGACGCAGCTAAACCCTCCAGATTAATTTTGGCAGCACAATGAACGCTTCGTAGTCAAAGTATAGCTTTCAATACAAGTTGCGATATCAGTTTGTCAATTGTAGTGTTACGAAAGAGTTTGCGCGAGCGCTCGACTATATCGCGAGATAGGATCTTTATTATGGTTCGTTTTTGGAAATATAATGAATATAAGGCATCGGCGCGGACGGATAAGTAGTCAAGATTGACGAAATGATGCGAGGTCTGTGACCGGGAGATGGGGGGGTGGAAGGAGACGCGGGGTGTGGAGGCGAGAAGCCGCGAGGCAGCATTGCGCGAACGTGGCCAAAAACTAACCATAATTTACGGCCTACTTGCAGGACGGCCGCCGACGACACGCGCTGCACTTTTTTTCACAGTGCCCTGATCCTGTTACAAAGTCAATTTCTCACGAACATGACGAGCACATCTTTGAGGAATTGCGCGCTAATGATGTTCGAAAATTAAGAGCGACCGCGAGTTGTTTCTGATAAAATTTCGGGCAAATTTGCGTTAAGTATTGTCATTTTCTTGCGCGAACCTCGACTCTGTTGCTTTCGGTGAAGTTAATATGTCTTATAAAGAGCATAAGGCTTTTTAAATAATGACGGAAGATAACGCGCCGTAACAAAAAGCTGAAATGGTCCGCGGATGTGGAATTTCGGTAGCCCACGGCGAACTGCTTACGGGGCTGGACTTCGCATATGAAACTCTCATTATAAATCTTTTTTACTTAATAATAATAACTCGGATATTGGACAGTTTTAGAAGAAACAAATATGGAATAGAAAAAGCAAATATGGAAACTTGAAAAAATATACCAAGTAAGCATATTCACTACTTTCAGTATCGAAATTATATTTTTGTATGAATAAATTCATAGATGAACAAATAAATATACGAACTTTTATAATTCTCTTCTATAATTCCAAAAGAATATTTTTAATGTATTTAAAGTTTTAGCTCAAAACTTGTCGAAACAGAAAATTTAAGGGTGCCTGCAAACGGAATACGATTGTCCATTTTAACTTGATGACGTGAGAGGATTCAATTCGCATATCAGGCCATCATAATATCTGCGTTTATATTATATTATCATTTGATATATTCATGCTAATATTACATTCGCACCTCAAAAAGACTGTGTCTTTGGTGTAGAAAATAAATAAGCAAGATAACAGTCAGTTTTCCCATAAATAAAAAAATATAACATTGTTAAAACATCTACATATGCCAGTTCATATGCGCATATAAAAATTGCCTTTCTCAAGGGGAAGGCGACGTGCAATCTAGCGATTACGTGCCGTTTTTGCCCCCCTCATTATGCAGATTCTGGCGAAAAAGGAATAAATTTAATAATATGCGTTCGTGCACATGCGTTATCGAACGCACTTGCTTCTGATAATCTGCGCGCGCGCCGTCCGCAATTATAGCGGAGAGGGGAGGGGGAACGAGGGGGGGGGGGCGCCTGAACATGGTGCGGCGAGCCAAAAGCCAATTCGATTTTTAATTTACCTCTCGCAATTCCTAGCAGTTTTGCAATCGCTGTTCAATCTATAACTTATTACTTAATCCGCTCTATTAAGTTTCGTTGTAATGTTAGAACTTATTTGTTATTCTATTGAGAAAAGTGCATTCCAGTAGCTAATTGGTATGGCATACTTTCTGTTAGTATAATGTATATTTAAATAGCTGTCAACAATTAAATTTTTTCTGTCGATATTTGTAACAGCCCTATGTATTCGAATCTGATATGCATATGTACCTCCTATATTAAATAAATATATTTACATATAATATAACCTATTCGATGATTCGGCGGAAAGTGGAGAATAGAGTGTCATAATTCTATGTTCCCTCTGCCAACTCTGCTACGTGCTGGTACAGCGTGCACTCCAAAAAATACATACTGTACGTCGCAAATGAAAAAATATATTTTCTAAATCCATTCTCAACATTATATTGCATTTGGTAAACAAAACGTAACTAATTTAGGATTTTGTCAATTGAATTAATTACCACAATTAAGATTATTAACGTTAACCCTTTCAATAAGTCCCAGATCGCACGAGGCCGTGCGTCGTGCATGTATGTCTCAGTCTTGCGGTAACATAATAAGGATAATCTTCGCACCTGAGAAGTGCAATTAATAATGGACGAGCTTTCTCCAGATCTACACAAATACTGCTGAGATTATGATAAGAGTTGAGGTGTTACGTCTGTGTAGAATAATGGATAGGACAGACTTATAAATTAATTATACATTATAGATTATGTGTACTTAGTTTATATTAAAATTATTTTTTCCATGCTATAAAACACTATATAAAATAAGCGAAAGTCATAAATTGATAAATCACAATAATTTTCCTCTCAATGTAGTCGTTTGCTGGATGAAAATATTACATTTCATCTGCGAAAATCGAACCCACTCTCATCGCTTGTACAAACATCGGAAATCGCTTGTACAAATTAATACGATGGCGTCAATTATATTAATTACATATTTTTATAATTAATTTTAAATTTGCTAAGCTACCAATAGGTATATTTGTTAAAATGCGATCATTATATATAGGAGCAGCAGTGAGGTTTTGTCATGTCATGTCTCCGGGAGTCCAGGCGGTGCGTTGGCACGTCGCGGGGCAGGGGTGTGGGATCAGGTCCACCAAAAACTGGCCTTAGCCTTGAATGGCTTAGCCCTCTGGTCACGAGCAAATAGCTGACGTGGCCCGCGGCCAGCCGCGCCCTGCATACGTAATGCGTGTGCAAGGGAACTGGGAGGACGTGGAGTCGAACATGATGAATATATTTGATGGGCAGATAATGTATCGCTTAATTAGAATATATGTGTGTGGTTTTCTTACTGAATATTTGTATATAGGCGTGTGTTTGTAGGTATATAGGGTAACTGGATTTTCATTGTTATAAATATAGCGTTGAAAAAAAAGTGGGGAACCGAGTGTCTTAACACTGGGTAAGTATAATTAATTTCCATTTTATATAAATTTGTATTGTTAAGCATTTATATGAGTAAATTAATGTACTTTGTTCTATTAAAATTGTCCAAAAAAAGATATCAGCATGGTTTTCGTTTTTAAAAATTTTTAAATAATGATTGAAAAATAAAACATGATTCGAATTCGCCCCACCAAATTTTTATGTGAAAGCCACCCAAGGTGACACACAAGAAGAGACTTGTACTCAATAGCTTTTTTCATTTTAAAAATGTTACAACAATTATTTTAAAATTTTCTAGATGCCGTCATGTTTTGTACACATGTTTAATGTATAGGTTAATCGAATACTCTACGGTGTTGTTTTTTTATCGATTCCCGTCACAATGTGATCTGACCACCTGGCAGAATGCTTGTCAATCCCTCATACTTGGATCCGAATCCTATAATATCAGCTAAAAACTGATCACGTCAGTGAAAAGACCACTCCATAGCTGTCGGCGTGCCGGTGATGGAGTATTTCGTATTTGTTTCATTTTTATTTTTTGTCGGTTCGATTACGCGAACGCGATCTCATCATCTCTCTGCGAAATTCGGGAGCGTCTCCGCCGTCCAGCCTCCAAATATTAATTATTGATTGACGATAAAGCATGCGTAAATATCGCATACCGACTATGATTATGAACCACTCTTTTTCATTACATTACCACACAATATCACGTAATTCTACGTATTACATGACGAAATTTGCTTTATGCTTTACAAATATAGATTTTTAGATAAGTAATATATAATGAAACTGATAATATTTACCTAGTTATTGATCCTTGTTAGTGACGTTTTGATAAACATCTATTAGATACACACAAAAGGATACGTCAGGGTCGTTAATGGGTAAAAATCGGCTGTGAGAGACCGCCGTCAGCTGTCGTCTACGTTGGTATAGTTTGAAGAGCTCGTACAGCGCAGTGCCCCCACAGTATAATCCATACTTAGCGAATTTTTCAAAACTAACCGCTTATTGTTTATTTTTCTAATGTTTTTTTTGGCAACTCAAAAAGCAATGTCTCCAGAATTTGGAGGAAAATGAGAAACGGAAGTGTTTTAATGGGAACGGAGAGTTTTGATACTATGTTCGGAGGTTCCCTACTGCCGGTCTACTCGGCTATGAGCGGGATACAGCGTGAATAAATATTGACAAATGAGAATTTAAATTAATAATAATTAGTTTCAAATGAATAGAACTTTCACAAAATAATAAAACAACAGTTTACAATCATTATGATTGCCAATCAAAACCACCGATAGATAAGCGGCATTTGTATCTATATATACATATATTATATACAAATTCGATTAAAATGATTAAAGAAAAAAAAACCTAGTAAATAATAATCAAAATGTTGTATAAAGCTCAAACGAGGGGGTTATTATTCGCTTCGTTCACAGTTTAAGCGGTGGCACACCAAGTGTGTATTGTGGTTAAAACAAAAGGTACTCAGTGGTGCTCCAGCTTAATTTTCGAGTGCGAGTTAGTATTTGAATTGGTTATAATCGTGGGATAAACAATGGCCGGCGACGCCCAGCCCATGTGCGTTCGCGTTTACCGCTCGTTGAATTAATTTGTATTGTAAAATTAAACGTATTTAAGTATTATTTAATACGGCTGCAATATTAAATTGTCTAGACATGCATTTTAATATATATATATTTATATTTTTTTTAAATTTAAAATGGCTGTTGAAAAAACAATTAGGTCGGCTTTTGTCAAAATTATTATTCTTCACGTGAAATTAATTGAAGGGGATTAAAGGTGTTCTCGTCGTGTGGTTACAGTTATAGGTAGTTAGTTATATGTTAGAGCTACGGTGAATATTACTTTAATGGAATTTGATCTGATTTCCAAGGGAGACTCGTTGAATTGTTAAGAATAGATATACAAACGCATATAGATTCTGGATAATTTTATCTATTAACATATAATTATATAGAATATGTATATATAATAATTGTAAACAGAAAGTTTATTACCGACTTTTTAAATTGTAGTAGGTCTTTTAAAAAAATATATATAGAAGTAATATATACATATGAACTTTTTTTTGTATCAATTTCTGCTGACTTTGTAGACTTTGGCCGCGTGTTACGTTAAGTTAATGCCACGCTGTCTGCTTCGCCCGAGAACACATAAATTATACACATTAAATGTATAATTTTAACTTTTAATGAATTATGTATCTTTATTAACGTGTGCAAATAAACTAGACTATATTTTACCTGCCGTACTCAATACTAAGCGATTGGCATTAGTTTATTGCATTTTTACGTGCCAAAAAAAAAAGAAAATGACTAGTTGCCAAAAGGAAGCAAAAAATTATGGTGATTATAATTGTGACTGTACAATCCAGTCAATTTTGACGGAGAACGGAAATTTTAAAAAAAATTACCGATACGTACTGATTTGTTATTGTAACGTCACATGACCAGATCAACATTTTATACCAATTCGGAGACATGAGGTTCTATAGCTCATGTCTCCGAATCACACTTTCAGTATAGTATTTGTGTTTATTTTCAATTTGTTGCTAAGTATTAATTAAGTAAAATAAATGTATTTTTAAGCTCAATTAGGTTCATAAGTACGTGGTACTGTCAATAGATAATTAGTTGGAATAGTTAATAGATTAAGGTTTTAGCCTAAAGAAAGAGAAAAAAAATAAGTGTATAGTCAAGTATGTAAATTATGAGTAAACGAGTTATCCCGAGGGTAGGAGTGAGTGATGCGAAACGCGTCAGCAATCATCGCGATCGACGACTCCTGCGCAGGGAAATGACGGAAACGCACACATGCGCGGACACCGTCAACACACGGCCCCACACTAGCGTCGGCTAGCGCTAACGTTAAACAGATATTAGTAATCCATTGTTAAAAAAAACATGTCTATGCAAATGTATAATTTATACATCACTACCGATACCAGAGACTACACTAGAGTTTTTACATGCATTCGTCGGTGAGGGAGGCATTGTTAAGTGAATTTGCATAGCGTGAGGCGATAAACTACAATTATAGAATTACTGTAGCTTCTTCTGAACTTCCAAGTTCATGACATTTCTATTGACTCTTGAACCGGAATAGATTTGCATTATACGTTCTCGAGTGAAATTATGAATTATAATCGATGTTACTGAGGAAATATCGATAGTAGGTAAGCGGTCAACTTATATACTTGGGTTCGGCCTACGAATACGTTATATATCGATAAGATCTTTACGAAAGTAGTCGACATGTGTGCAAATTAAAAAAAAATCCGCAAATGTTTTAAGTCTGTACACTTGTCACGCAGTCTCTGTACAGATATTACTTTCAAACATTAAATAATCGCGTCGTAACGGAAGTTGTGGGTTCGCATTCGGCATAACGCCTTTTGACGCGCGCATAAAGTATTCACCTAATTTATGGACTGCATAATCACTTTGTGTCATACCAAATAGTTATATTATGAATAAAAATTAAGTTTTATTTTTTAAATAAAATAATTTGAGGCCGTCTTGGTGCAGGAACAAAAGTGTATGACGTAACGGTTGTGGATTCGATTCCCACTCGGAGAAATGAATTATTAGTTATTCATATTTTAATTTCTTTCACTAAGGCAAAAGTCATTCGTTGAGTCCCGCCACTCAACACACGGTGGAAAGCGGAAAATGAAGTGTTTTGACACTAGATACTCTCTGTCTACCCTGCTATAAGCCTATAAGCGGGATAGAACGTGAAGTTGATATAATTATTTATTTTCAAAACAAAATATCGATTTTAGATACCGATATCGGTCCGCTCCAAAGCGTTAACGTAATTTCAAGCGAACGTGTAAATAGCGTTACGATCCGTGCACACTGAACGCGATAAGCTTTCAAAAATATTATCTACTGTTAAAAAAAAAATACGTAATTGCCGTATTGCGTTAGAAATCGCACACGCTCACACACGCATCGGAATTAAGTAATTAATGCCGCCCTGGCAGTATCGGCCGACGATCTGTGCCTCGTTCTCATCGAATGTGCCACTTGCTACCAGCGATCGGGACCCCGTTAGATGTGATAACAGTCGCGATTATTATAATTTGCTGGTAAACAACCATTTAAGGCCAGTCATGGCTCAGAGCAGAAAGTATGCCTGTAAACGCGACAGTTCGATCCCTACTCGATACCAGAGTGTCTTAACACTAGGTTCCCTCTGCGTACCCTGCTGTGTGCGGGATACAGCGTGAAGATGATTTTAATTTTATTATTTGTTGATTTATCGGTGAGTGCGTAGCGATTGCCATCGACAAGGTAACCGTTGCAAATAATACTTTTTCGTGTAAAATTATAATAATAGTCCTCCGAGTATGGGATGGCCGCTTGTACTTTATGTTAATATTCGCACTAATTAAAAAAGGAAATTATTTTCAATGTAGTTTGCATGTTGTGGAAGTGAAAAAAAACAGCGGCCGCTTCCCGATAGGGTGCGTTGTTATTGGCATATGTAATGTGTAAAGTTGACTGATCTATCAGTAAGTGAGAATTGAGTTATTTATGCAGAGTTGAACACGTTTTTTTTTACTTTCTTGATTCAGAATTAATTAAAATGTTGATTTTACTTTAAATTCAGCTTCACGCTGTACGCCCGCACATAGCAGGGTAAGCAGAGGGAACCGAAGACTTTAATTAAGACTCTCCGTTCCTCATTTTCCGACGAATTTTGGAGGCATTGCGTGCTGAGTGGCGAAACTCAATGCCAACCTAAGGAATTAAAATATTGAATATTTCGTTTCATCGAGCGGGAATCGTACCCACAACCTGGCCTCCACTTTAAAAAATATCTTTCAAAATCACAAAAAAATATATCAAATGCAACGTACTTCTATAGAGCGGGTAAGATTTATAATGTCCCTTGTTTGTTGAACTCTTTTTAAAGCGGCTTAAGATAGAATAGGGCAATTTAAGGAAAGGGTTCCACAGAACGCCATATCGCCATATCGCTTAATCTTAGCGAGCAAATTAGGATTAATTGAACTTTTTCCTTTTAATTCTAAGCATCTTTGTGTTCTCGAGTAATTCGTTCAACATGTCACCAAGGAACTTGCATAGAGATGATACAACTGTTTTTTTTTCTTCTTTTTTTTTTGAGGGTAGTCATGGTGCCGGGACATAAGTGGTGACGGTATGACTGGTTGAGGATTCGATCCCCATTCGAGGATATGAAATATTCATGTTAATTTATATTGCGGCGTTGAGTTCCGCGCTCAGCACACAATGCCTCCAGAATTTGGTGGAAAATGGGGAAACGAGTGTTTTGACATTGTGCATGTTTCATACCTACCCTGATATGTTTGGTAAACATATATTGATGCTACTCTCGACCCCAATAGAGCTATTTGGTAATAACTATTAAATCTAACAGTAGAGCCCATTAACATGACCGCGTCGGTAATCCAGTAATTACCACTCTAATGTTTCGTAGAATTATGAATTAAAGCTTCTAATGATTTATACCAATATTTAACGATTTTAAATTGCCAGATTTAATGTCTGTATATATATATATATATATATATTTAATTGTAACTGTAAAAGACAAGCATACCAATAAAATTTAATAAATTTTATGCAAAAAATAACTTTAATCTATTCCAAGCTCAGTGCGTATACGAGACGCGAAGTGCGTTTCCAACTAAATTAAGGGGTGAGGGGTTAGGTATCTATAACCTGATGGCCGATGGCGGTTGGGGGCCCTCAGGTGTGACGGACGGAAACCCGCCGTCATTAGCCTACCCGGTGCCCACATGCACGCACCCCCACGTGTGCTGCTCACGCAAAATGCTCTTGTGTGTGTGGACGTTGGGACGGATTAGAGGTTTTTTTTAAACCGTCAAGTTTATATTTGCTTTGTAATAGTTGAATTATATGATTAATGTTTCATATAGGCAATGGATGTAGATTGGTTGGGAAGCTATTGTGCACGGTATGCTTAGTTCGATTCCGTTTTGGGCAAATATTTATACATAATGAGACTTTCTACAAAGATAGAAGAAATAAATTAGCCTCACGCTGTATCCCGCACACAACAGGATAGACAGAGGGAACCTCGTGTTAAAACACTCCGTTCCCCATCTTAAAGATAAAAAGCATATAGCATATAAGCATAGCATTTGAAAATTAACACGTATAAAAGCACAAGTATAAAAAAAAATTATGACTTAAATATAATATTTGAATTTTACTACATGATATCTACATTTTATTTAATCGAATAGTTATTAAATGACTTACATTGTTCGTTAACTGCAATAAAAAAAAAACATTAAAAGGATGGATTAAAATAAGCATCTAAAGTTTTGCCCTGTGCAGTGACACAGATGGATGCACACGGTGGACAGTGACTGTAGGCATAATAAAAAAACAACTAATATAATCATATGCGGGCGATACTTTAGTGTTATTGAAATTCTAAGTAATAAAATTACAGTAGGTATATAATTTTTTTTATTTAGACTTATATTTAGCTTAATTTCCTAAAATAAAATACAATTAAAAACGAAGCCTAAGTCACTCAAAATATATAACTGATATTAATAATACAATAAAACGGAATAGATTGCATGACGGAACGTGTTAATTTCAGGAAATGAAAATATTAAATATTTCAATCCCCCAAGTGGTAATCGAACCTACAACCGTAGCGTACACTCACACGCTTTTGCCCCAGTGTCACGACGTCCTGACTTCTTTGTTTCCTATAAAAGCTAATGTCCAAACATCCTACTATGTTAGATCGTATGCGTGTTCGACAACGTCCAATTATCACGGTCCTCTGCGCTTACGCAGGGTGTGAGCTCGATTATCATCGACATCACCAGCTACAGTATATAAATATAAACTCGGCCAGTTTTAATCATAACTAAATCATCTTGTATTTGAATCACACAACAATATTTCTTAGTAAACGCTAATTTGTGCTTCATGTTTATCACTTGCATAACTTTACCTGTGTTTTCTTATTGTATTGTTATTATAGATTTTATCTTTATAAAATATTATTATTATTATGTATTTTTAACACGTATCATTAAGTGAAAACAACTCTCTATTAACACACTTAGGTAATTCGTTTTGATTAAGACGTCTTTATGTATAAAAAAATAAATATAAGCGACACAGACGCAGCTTCGCTAACTTAAACTGGTTAATATTATACTTAAAATATACAAAATCTTTTCATAAATTGTAGCCTATGTGTTATTCTGTGTTTTTTTTAATTATTATGTATAAGCTTTTCAAAGTTCAGTAGCTTTTGCTTGAAAGTGTAACAAACATCCATCCTCACAATGTTTCACATTTATAATATTAGTCGGATTTCACTAATATTCAGTCGTGGCGTGGGGGCACAAGCTTGTGTCTGTGAGCACGACAGGTTGTGAATTCGATTCTCACTCGAGGAAATTAAATATTTCATATTTTTATTTCCTCTCTCTTCCTCGCCACTAAACATGCGATCCCAAATTGAGCGGAAAAAGGGGAGCGGCATTCTGACTTTAAAGCACTTTAAAGACATTTTAAGACACTACCTAACGCTAGGTTCCCTCTGCCTACCCTGTTAATTGTGGGATATAGCGTGAAGCTCAAAAAAAAAAATAAACCTATTTCACATAAGTGAATGTAAAGCACAGTTGAAACAACAAACGACACTACACCCAGTAATCTCAGCGACGCATACGTTCGCACCACAAACCTTTGACACACCAATTTATTTGTTAATTCCATGCTGACATCAGCACCGGGATAGCCGATAGCATAAGTGCCTATATTTAGAATCTCTGTAACTGATTAATGTACGCTTTAGAGCTGGCTATGGGCTAAGTCGCGCCAATTGACATTGTAACCTCAGCCTAGAAATTTATCTCTATTTATGATTGTAATGTGTTTTGTCAATAACGTTCCTGAGAGGACATGGACTCTATTCTTTATATTGTAAGTCTGTTTGGTTGTAGAATATGGCAGTTTCATTTCAAGATGTTAAAATACTTTTGATATTGTATATTAATTATAGTTGCATATATAACGTAAATTATTTATTTTTTAATTTAATTTAATAAAAATAATCAACATTAAATACGCAACTTTAATTAAATTGTTTACTATCTCCTGACCAAGAATATTCGTTAGGACAATAGATTACGGGCAGCTATCGGCGGAAGTGATAGCGGTAACAGCGGCGTATCGCAGTATAGATACATTCTGTTATCTCACTCTATATGGGAATTTATATGTATTATACCATTGTGGTCGTAGCTTCGATATGTCGGTAATTTCGTTGCCTATACCATGACGATTCTTGATAATGATTGTTTCGTTTTAATATTTAAAAAACAATTATCGATAAACTGTTAGTTTTGTAAGTTCTGATACGTTTATGAGTAACTATATTTAATAAATAATATATCTTAAGTTTTTACTAGCTATAATATACATTGGATAATTAAATTTTCCATGTTTACTATAAAGCAATCTTATGCCATAATTTATATTGAGTTTTTTTACGATAGAATGCGTTAAATCATGATGCGCATACGCATCAAGCATATCAAAGCTCTTATTTAAAGTTCAACGCTCAAAGTGCATAATCGTAGTAATCGGCCGGAGCCAAATGTCATCGACCCACTTATCTCATCCGCCATCCCTTTTACAATTACAACAACAAATGAGTAAGAGTGCACCGATACGCCAGAGCATCGATACTATGCAGAGGAATAAAATCCTGTGTGAACGAACTCTAATCTCTGTTTTGTGGCAGCATCCAGACCCGAGATGCACGCGCTCCGATAGATCGTCAATGAATCACGGCGATCCTAATGACAGCTGGTCGTCAGAAATTATATAAATTAAATGCTAATAGCAATTCTTAGTGTTCATTTAGGCATTATGATGTCTTTAATGTCTCTCATTTTAATGTCTTTGTTTAATTTAATTATAATTTAAAATAATGTGGATGCTGTTTTATGTAGGTATCGTACTGACGCGTTTTACTTCTCAGAAGTAAATATTGCTTATATGATGTATTAAATTTGTGGAATTGTTCATTTTATTAGGTCCATAGAGACCTAGAGAGATAAGAGTGACTATAGGAAACAGGATATGCATTTATGTACATTTATCATTCAAAGACCAAGATAATCTGGGGGTTCGAACAAATATTAGAGGCCCAGAAGTCTATGCGAGAAAAATTACTTATACCCGTACATAATGTTAGTTATCACTATGTTGGGTCAAATGGTAAATAAACTATGATATCTGTCTTAGAAATAGGCTCAGAATCTTTTTTCGGAGTATTACCATTTCTTTGTAAGTCAAGTAGTTTAATGGGGCCGGAGCTACTTTAACGTGTATTGTCCATACACAAACGTTTAAATGTAATGTAATACAAATTTAAAAAAAAAAGTATTATATAAACAACATGTGCTTTGAACAATTTGAAAGTTAGTTCAAGTTAGAAATTCACATTTAAAAATGTAAATTTTTTTTAACTGATCCTGTTGTAAAACCATAAATTTCCGATCAGGTAGAAAGAATCTTTTGAAATTTTCCGAACGGGAACCGTTAAGGTGATGATCCTATTTGCTCTTCATTGTTTACAAGATTGAAATGACTTAACAGATAAATAATACAAGGCCAAGGATTTCTTATTCATTGTCACGGCAATAAACGGCAGGTATGCTGTGTGCTACCTCTGTTACAGGAAATCTCTCTTAATTGCCTTAACAGAATCTCTCTGTTTTGATTCCCCGACACGTTTCAAGTATGAAACAAAAAACACTGATTGTAACGTTTCCATCTTAAGACCAGATAACTTGAATCGCTGACAACAATTACTGTCCACGAAATTGTGAGCGGGTTTGATTTCAATTAAAATATCAAGATAATAATTATAATTATTATTAAAAAACATAATATGTATATTAGAAAAGTTACTCTGAACTACTACCGAGTACTGACTAGTTTTATATATTATGTAGTGTAAAGGATTATCCCACACACAACACAGTAGCGAGCCGTACCTTGTTACGAATTTCTTTGAAACTAATATTCAGCCATTCGAAGGGCAGACGCACACGTCATTTCAACGCCGCATTCAATCCGTATGCACTTTACTTAGAAACTGTACTGTCGAATAATAAGTGCATTGTGTGACCGTATACGTATCACATGGATTAGTGAGGGGAATATTTAATGTCGATTGTTTTCAAATTCATATTGTTCATTTTGCCTTATGTACTCGTAAGTCTAGGTAAACCAAAAATTTCAAAAATTTTTTTCATGCAATTATTAGTCAAAGCGAATGAAGGAAAAAAACGTGAAATGAAAATGAAATAATTCAAGCATCTTTATTATATGTAACTCAAAATTGTTCTTGGCGATCAAGTATTATGGGAGCTTCGTAATCAGCTGGACAACGATTTATGATATTTAGTATCAAAGATCCTAATCGAGGTCATTGCTTCCACATGAGCCTATCGACACATCGGCAAAGGCGGCGACTCGCGCGCCACGCACTTCCGACGCGACGGATTTGCCGGAATCGGCGCGGGCGCATCAAAAGAACTTGCAAAATTCGGACGGAGGCGCGCGCGCGTGAATCCATTTGAATATTATTTTTTATGCCGACATGGGAAAGGTGTACGATTAGATATGGCCGACTCATCGCGAAAATTTGTCACAACTCTATTTCGTAAATAATAATAATGCGCCTACTGATGATTCCTTGGATAGAAATCCTGAGAATTCTATAATGCGTAATCTCGAGTTGCATTAAAGAAGCTTATGATCTCTTAGTCGTTCGCGATATTACGAACTGCATACTTAAAAACTGCAATTTAATTACGAAAAAATGTCGCCTTATAATTAAATATGATATTTTTTCGGCCAGAATCGCTGCATCCAAATGTCGGCCGGCTCGGAGCCCACACGGGCTTTCTCGCTACTTACATCTCACGTTTTTGAGGAGCCGTAATATTTAAATTGCCGACATAGCTCCCGCGGGCATACCTTGCATGGGAATGCATACTGGCGGTCGTCAAAACTCGCTTTTACCGAATGCGACATGCGTTGTCCAAACGCACCAGCGCCGCCGTATCCTTCTCTGTCTGACACGGAGCCAACGAACTGCGAGGACAAAGAGGTGCTGATGGAAAGTATGGCTTCGTTGACTGGACGCTTCTTACATCAGCAAACGCATCCCGCCTAAAATTTAGCATGGATGTGTCGCGCATGCGAATATGTAGTCTGCGGCGCTCCTCGCCTGGTCGGTCGGTCGCCCGGTCGCCGCGGCCGGCGCAGGCGCACGTACGCGACATTACCTGCCGATGCATATTAATTGAGGAGGAAGTTTTGTTAACAATATCTAATGTGCCCCGCGGCCCGTCCGCGGTCCCATTGATAGCTTTTTTGTTCTCACTGCTCTTCAAAAGCGTCTTCGCCGTGAGCTAGACGCTCCTTATAAAATATTGCATAATTTATGCCACGCGTTGCGAAAACAATCAGCATGATTATTCCATTCGAAGTACGAGGGTTCGAGATATCTGCGTTTCGTCGGAAGTGGTTTAACTGGGTTATTTTATATAATCGTGCGCCACTCGAGTGTTAATTAGAGATAATCATGGGACGGACAAATAATCTTATTTTATAATACATACAGCTCTTGCTTTGAGTGGAGATATCTAAAGTGGCTTGTATCTAAATATGAAGACGTGCATAAATTCTATCATTCAATGTTATCTCTTATCGATATCCACGTAGGATAATTAAAAGTCAAGTTTCTTGTTTGTTCGACAAAATTGTCTACTTTGTTATTGCAGAAGGATTTTTATATTGGTGGCCATTTAATCATGGATGCCTAATAAATTTAAAGAAATATACGTCAAATTTTAGTTACATGTGAAGTTAATATGTAATGAGCTCGTCTGATATCTTAATTTTTGATACTGGTGCATTTGATAAGGCTAAGATTGTGAGATAAAATAAATGCACTTTGAAGTTTGCGAGTATTAGTAGAATTCATTTTTTATCAAAGTGATTAAATTTAATAATACTTACCTGCGAATATCTTTCATCCTTAATAATTGTTTATATTTTTTGTGAATATATAAATAGATTCTATGTGCGGAGTAAGTAGTGTGAGTTAAAAATAATATTTATGTTTCCCGCCTTATGTCTGACTTGAGACACAAAGCTGTGAATTAAAATATCTTAATACATTATAACAGTTTAACATTTTGAATAATTACAAAAATAATAAAATAATAACATGAAAAATTTAAAATTACAAAAATTAATAATGACAGTAACGCTTTTTTTTATCTAAAACAGGAATGACTTTGTATTTATTCTAAAAAGAATTAGTCACTAGCGCTATATTTGTTTTACATAATATTTTAAAATCCATTAGTTACTAATATTCTACATTTACAAGTATTTTATTCAATGTTGCCTTAAAGAAAACAAGTACATAATAGATTTATTTATACAATTTATTTTGAAAATATTTTTATAATTTATTGGGGTTATTTTTGCGTAATAGTAGTTTATGGTTGTGAACGCGATGGTTATGGCTTCGATTTTCTTTGAATTATTTTCGTTGTGACATGAAGCGCATCGTTTAATTTCAGCACTCCTGGTTTGTACACATCTCGTGTTAGGGCGGCAAATGGGAAAATTTTTGGCACTAGGTTCTCTCTAAAATAAACAATGAAGTTGATGTTTTTTTTTCTTATAATTTAATATTTAACAGGTAATTCATTTCCGTTTGACACTTCTAGAACTTGTTAAGTGCGGACATATGGACAATTTTTTTTAATTTATATTTTTATTACTTTCAGATGTAAAAATTCAAATCAATCTGATTTGAAATTTTGACTCGTGGTTAAGTTAAAAAAATTGTATAATAAAAATAATATATATTTGTACCTTAATATTTTGTATTTTTAATTTTTTAACATTATATATTTTTTTGTAGTAAATTGTAATCTGGTTTTAAGCTAAGCTGGTTTTGACTTAGCAAAATCTTTGATACACGAGTCTAGAAAATTTAGTCACATAATAAATTAAATTAATTTTAGTAATAAATAATAAAATTTAGAATACCTGTAACTTGTAGCTGTTGTATTTGAATATTAATTAATTACAATTGACGAGCAGTGGCACAAGGGTGTGACTGTAGCATGACGGTTGTGGGTTCGATTTCCACTCGTGAAAAAAAAAAAATTACATTTATATTTTCATTTCTTCACTCTGGTGTCAAGGCAAAGCGCGGCGTTGAGTTCTGCCACTCAACACGCAATGTCTCGAGAATTCGGCGGAAAGTGGAGAATGGAGTGTCTTAACACTAGGTTCCCTCTGCCTCACAGCAGGATTGCTGTGTGCGGGATACGGCGTGAAGCTGATCCCGCACACATAGTGATAGTGATACATCAATATCAATCAATCAATATCACATAGTGATATTATTATTATCTCATTAGATAAATTATATATCACTACATCGTTAATTTTTTTTTTCTGTAAAAACATATAATATTGAGATTTTTCTGCAAAATCCATTGACGCTAGAGCCAAACACGATCAGGTTGATATAACATAAATAAAAAAGTTACCTATAATGATATTCGTGATACATATATAATATATATACATTATATTATAATTCTCACTTTGGCGCTCAAGCGCGACACGTGTAAGCGGTATATAATACACTCCTTAAGACGGTTATAAAATGTTATATATATTTTTATTATCTAGATTTTGCTAAAATAAATTAATTAGTAATTAAAATAGCATGGCAGAGAAGCATTGATATATAATACTATATAAAAACAAGTTCGCTTCTAAAATTAATGATTTTTTTCATTTCATAAGTATTTCATTTATGTCACAATTAACCTAAAAAATCGTTTGTTAATTTGACAATTCATGTAATTTTTTTAATGCATATAAATTGAAAAACATTTCCACATAATACTTTTTAAAGCAAAAATCAGTAGGCATGTTGAATATACAGTAGAAACTCGATTATCCGGCCCTCAGTTATATAGATTCGCGATTAACCGTGTTATAATTATATTATTAGTAACGACCTACTACAATTAAACCTAAGAAAATGTATGTTTACATAAAAATTAGTATAAATTGTGTTAGAAAATGCTAATTTCTTAATAAACGTTGATTTTTGTTGATATGTACTTGTTGATTTTAATAGACATATAACAATTTTGTGTTACATATTAAAAAAAAACCTGCTTATACGTTCGATTATCCGGATTTTCGATTATTGTAATCTTCGATTATATTAATATGTAATAGACGAAACGTCAATTTCTAAACAAATAGAGAGTTTTCATTAATTAATTATTTCTTTTTTCATAAATAATAAAAAGAGGCCACGATATAATCTCCATTATCAATACAATCAAAATTTTTAATCTGCGTTTACGCACTTAAAAAAAGCAAACGACTAAACAGAATTGGGTGATAAGGCACGACTAGATTATCCGGCTGCTCGATAAGCGTGCGATAATGTCATAATTAACTGCGCTATCTGCTGAGCCACGGATTACTTCGATTGCACAGATTCATAGATTACTGTCGGTGTTCGTGTATTGTTCAAACAGATTATTATTGGTTATGGTATTTTGGACGCGCTGCGATTAGATTTCGTTATCTGTTGCCTTTGAGTGATGCGCACGCAGTCGTCAATTTGACGTTGCATTTGCTTTTCAAATTGATTTTTTTTTGTTACTTTATAAGGAAATTAAGTAGAATGAATAATATTAGATTGTTTATAATTTTATGTACACAGTACATTTCTAATTGAATTTTGTAAAATAATAATGAATGAAAATAATGCTATGTGTACATTGTTAAATTTATACTAAAATAACTATAGCGTTTGTATCTTTAAAGATTTTATTTATCTGTGACCTTAATATTCTTAAGTAATCTTGATTGTAATGTCTGTGGCGACTATTGATGACACAATACTAGAATCAGGGCCGCGAACAATCTTTGAAACATGTCACAACTAAAACATGTTCTGTCAAATAAGAAAAAGTCGCACCTACGTACGTCAGTGACTTCAGTAATTTGGAATAACCGTAAACTTGGTAAAAATCTCGGTACACTGATGCAACACAGATCTATCAGTTACAACTCGCATGTTAGCAAAAGGTGAACAAATTGAGTTAGCACTTGAAAGCTTTAACCATTTGTTTCCAATTTGGGGGGGCTCTGAGAGAGTATATGGTTATACTGTGAATTATCCCGTCTTAAAGTAGTGCAAATGACACTAATTACGATGTAGCGAGCTTGTGCTAATGTATTGCTCATACCGCTACAATTTTTAGAGCCATAGAACATTGTTTTGAACAATCTTCACATTGATTACTAAGATTTAGAATGGGTTTTAACTAAAAAAAACACAAACGTGTCATACTTCATACCACAGTAGTAATTCAGTCTTTAAATTAGTTTGTTTTTCATAGAGCTATATGTTAATCATATGTAGATTTAATGTAGAAGCGGCGGGGTTTTAAACTATTAAGTATTAATTGGATATAAAAATCCTTCCTAGATTTGGTTATAAAATTTAAAATATTTTGTAATAAAAGTTATTATAGTGTATAGATTATCTAAGAATTAATATTTAAACCGGTCTATGCTCGTTTTTTTTTGTGCTATGGCATTTTCATCTTCACACATATTTATACGTTGATAAACTTTACGATGTATGTGACATTAACGTGGATTTAATATTCTCCGCGTAAAAAATTAAATAAAGTAAAATTTAAATAAAAAAGTATAGAGGATCAGCTGTAATAAAGAGTTTGCATATATAGTTGAGGATAGAAAAATGCGTCTCTTGCTTTGACCACTCTGCACGTATGTTCTTATGTATTTATTATTATTATATTAAAGACTTATTTATGTTCAAAATAATTATTCATTTTCTAAAATATATTTTATTCTTAATAAATGATCTCTTAATAGCCACTTTTTTACACATTTCTTACAAATCATGCTGATTTGTTGTGATATTTGTTTTATCTGTAATACGCATGAATATGAACTAACGTGGTCTTCACTAAAGAAGTAGTAGAGTCCAGTCGTGAGGGCACAAGTCGGTGACTATTTACTTAGTAAGTAAACGCGAAAGGCTGAGTTCGATGCCCACTCAAGGAAATTAAATATTTAATATTTAAATTTTTTCGCTCTGGTAGCGAGATCATGCGTGGTTAAGTTCCGCCATGCAACACTCAATGCGTCCAGAACCCAGCGAAAAGTCGCGAACGGAGTGTCTTAACACTAGCTTCCCTCTGCTTACCCTTCCACATGCGGGATTCAGCGTGAAGCTGCAAAATAAAAGAAAAAAAATTATTTAAATGATTTTTTTCTGAGTTTTTTCAAATAATAATTTTTGTTTGAGTTATATATACCTATATATAAGTATTATCATATTAGAAATAAAATAACTATTGATACAATGTGCGCCAGACATTGACGAATATAACTAACTATAAGCCACGATAACAACCGCTTCCGTAGTAAATATTTGTTTCAATATATCGAATGTGGGAATTAGGAGAATTATACATTGATAGTATAAAATTTATTTAAAAATAATATTGTGTAAGTGTAGAATGTTTGTTATAATTATAAGATACAAATATATCGATCGTGTAAATAAGTATTTTTCTACTTTTTTATGATTATAATCACATTGACGGTACCGACAACAATTTAACAAGTAAATTAAGAGAATATTCAAAGATAATTATATATATATTATATATATAATTTAAATATTCACCAATTTTCGTGTTACAAACCGGATTTTTTGCACTTTACAAGTAATTTACAGACGTTTATTTTGTCCCACTGCCTTACAGTATTCAACTCGTTCCCGCCTCGTACTACGACGGATGTTTGACAAGCTGTTATAGTATGCCCTTTGAATAAATTAGGAAAGCCTAACTAGAATAGTAAATCAGTATATAGACGTAACTGTAGTTCCTGGGCCGTTTCCATGAATCTTAGGATTCTTATTTGCTTTTTACATTTTCAACTTAAAAAAAATATATATTAGTGAGTAAGGCCGTCGAAGTCGACGGTGTTAGCTCTGGGCGCTCAATGATCGACTCAACTTTTTTTACCCGACTGCGACGAAGCCCAAAAGAAGTGTATGTATGTATCCGTTCCTTTGCTCGCTTGTAACAGTTAAACCAGTAAACTAATTTTGATAAATTTAATATAATATTGGTTTTGGATTTCGGATTTGTCATAATATTGTTATTAGATATATTAATATAAGAGTATCCACTAGTTTTTTTTTGTTTTCATTATAATTTAACTGTTTAAATGTTACTTTAAAAATTATATTATCTATAATAAAATTTGTCATGAATAAAAATTTTATGAATAAGATTATTTCTTTTTAATCAACATAAAAGCTATAAAAATATATTCAAGATAAGACTCTAATGTTTAAAATTCTCCAACATATCGGTATATCATAGTGACCTGATAATACCAGCGGTCACAAGTTCAATCCCTACAAAATAAAAGCTAAATCACTATGTTGTTTTTATCTTTGCTAAGAAAAAAATGTATATGTTACAAATGTATACATTTGATAATATAAGATACTGGGAAAAAAAATCGGCTTTGACTTTTATTATGATAAGTTCGGGGAAATTTGTAAACGAAAATATGTATTTAAAAATTGCGATTAATGTAAAATTTTTAAAATATTTATTTTATATAAAACTAGGCTTTTATATTATTTTATAGGTAATAAATGTTAGTAACGCTCTGATTAGAACAAAGTGATCTCGTGAGTTCCGCCACTACTAACCTTATACTTAGTGACTCAATATAGAAGATACTAAAGAAATGTGAGTTATCAAAACAACCTATTTACTACAAACAATTTAATGAAAATGTTTAATAGTTAGTAGTATATATAGCTTATTATTATAAAATTAAAAAAAGACATAATTTATGTACAGATTTTTTACAATTTTAATTAAATATTGTATACGGATAATATAAAAACTTCCTTTGTTGAATTTAAGCGCTTTATATACCGCATTTTTTAACATATATATTTATAATAATATATTTATAATATTATATATATTTACATAATTACAACGTTTGGTTTATCTTTACGCCATCCATATCTATATAATAAATATGAAACTTACTCAGTGTGTCCGTCTGTGTAGCAATAAGGGCTAAACCGCTGATCCGTTTGTGATAAAATTTCATACAGAGATACTTTTAGGGTCTTGGGATGGTTATAGGTTACCTTCTTTTCTCATATTTGTAAAATTTTCGAGATATATATTAATTTATTAAGATACCTTTCAATTTGACATGCAATTTATTCTTCCAATTTAATCCAACCGTCTAAAAATCGTTGCTTAGTTACAGGGAATGTTGTAGCTTAAAGAAAAAGTCGCTCAAAATGAGGTCCCTGTTTGTTTGCATGGCGGGCGCAGACTCAACTTTATGAAGCACATAAAAACAATATTCAACAAAAATATTCCCCCTTTAAAAAATCTATTAAAATGTCTGCGATAGTACATGTTGATGTCTGAAGATTGTGCCACAGAAACCATTTTATATAGAGGGAACCTGATGTCAAGACACTTCCCCACTTTCTGCCGAATTCTTGAGGCATTGCGTGTTGAGTGAGAGTGGTGATTTGGTTTTTTTTAATTAATATTTTTCTTTGGTTACGTTTGCTTATTATTTTTATTAATTTAGTTATAAATTATAAATTTATAAGTTATAAAGTTATGTGTAAAAGTTATAAGTTATAAATTAGTTAGTTTTTTTTTCTAATATTACGAATTTCCTTTAGGTACATTTACTTATTTTGTTTATTCATTTCAATTCACTCAGATATTATTTCTAGTAATAAGATTTTTCTCTACTTACTATTTATTCTGTTTGAAAAAATATATTTAATAAATATTTGTATAGTTCAAGCGGGCGAAGCCGCGCGGGTCCGCTGGTATATAAATAAAAGTAATTTAGATCTGCAAATTAGTGTTGTTATCTTATTTTTTTCTAATAGTTCAACAATTGCGTAACATTTATAGAGATTGCGTTTTATACATTTATTTTATAGATTATGATCCGTAAAGCCGAAGTGGAAAAAAAAATTAGGGTCACGTCCATGGCACTCGTGACGACGACGGTTCAATGGAGATAACTCACTGATGTAAACTATTAATACGCTCGCTAATAAAAATATAAATCCAGATTTGAAATTAAATATAATGGAATATATTATAATATATTATTTGTTATCTTAAATAAAATTAAACAGAAAAAATATTTTGTCTGTACATGTAGTTTGTATTTTGGACTGAAATGGATAGAAGGCAGAAAAAAAATTAAATTTCTTGTCTGTATGTGTGAACATGTTTATCTCCCAAAATACTGAACCCACTTTCAAGCCAAGGTGGAGGTTCTCAATTAATTATTTCCAATTCGTTTGATTTATTCGATTAATAGTTTTCAGCTTCACGCTGTATCCCGCACACAGCAGGATAGGCAGGGAACCTGGTGTTAAGACACTGCTATCCCCACTTTCTACCGAATTCTGGAGGCATTGCGTTGCCTGGCATTGAGTGGCAGAACTCAACGCCGCGCTTTGCCTCGACACCAGAGCGAAGATAAAAACCCAAATCAACAATTTTACATTTAAGGCTGTTTCTGAACGAGTAAATTAAATTATTCACTGACATCAATCAATACAGCAAAGCCGCGGGCAGCCGCGAGTATTATATATAGTAAAAGTAGATATTAATATATTATATTGTAATAATAATACCATATGTGATATTCTGATGTATTTTTTGCGTGAAATCGCAACAAAAATTCATACTCACAAACTTTCAAATCTATCCTACTAGGATAGATTTAACAAATTTAGGATAGAATATAAACAAATGAAAAAATATATATATATATAAAAATATAAATAAATATAAATTTACAAATCGCGCTTAATTCTTAACATAATGTGTGTTCACATAGCACTGACTTATACTAGTTGTTATCTCTATACATATGCGTGATGAGAATTAATTCACATACCCAACAAAAACTTCCATTGGATGTCGTTCCACATATCATTGAAAAGATAAAATGTAATAACTCGGTGGTTACAAGCTTCTACTATATAATAAGCTGTTTTTTGTTACGTTTCATACAGAAAAGATTGGAATCGGCAAGTTAACGCTTTCCCTCTAGTATCCTTTCACTAATTTGCTGTAATAACTTTAGTGTTATAATATTAATTAATCTTTTTAAAACTATTACAGTTTGAAAGATAATTTATGAAAAATGGTCACTCTAAAAAAATAATGGCGTTTTCTAACTCTATATAGCATTTAAAACCGGCTTGAAGTAGTGACTTGTCACTGCGTTTTGCATTAGGTAATGCCGGGCCCAGGCGCTCTACATCTCCACTTTAAAGGCCGGCAACGCACCTGTAGCTCCTCTGGTGTTGTATGGGGGACGTGGGCGGCGGTGATCACTTACCATCAGGTGACCCTAACGCTCGTTTGCCTTGTCCTCTCCCATAAAAAATAAACCTAGTCTTATAAAGTAACCAATTGGCTATTTTAACTACAATATTAACTAATATTAAATTAAATTTACCTATATTATTTTAATTACAATATTACATATATTAATAATACTAAAAAATGTGGTACTATTTAAATTATTTCCCTAATCTTCGTTGTACTTTGATTCACATTGTTACTTTGCGAGGCGAGGCAGTTTCATCATAATAACTACTTATTTTTCCATCATCAAACATATAAATTCTGTGACAGCCCGAATTAAAAGATAAGCCCGCATGATATACAAATAAAAGATATATCTAAACGGTATCTCGTACAAATATGTGGGACATAAATTAATCGCGGCGTACAGATAGACGAAACGGCTAATGCCACAGTAAATGTTACTATCGCGCTGGAGCCTGTACGTCACCACGTAGCAGCGGGACGTCAGATAAGCGGGAGTGTTGATCTTCATACATTACAGATTTGCTTTAGTCACGTCACACGGCGACTGGAATTAGTGATTGTAAAGCAATAAAGCTACTTGAATGATAACCGTTTTGGGTAACCGCTTCTATTTCTTTTGGATTTTTTTTTTGTTTTTTTGTTTGGATAATTAGGTGTAGATGTATTGTAAAATTTTAATTTTTATACATGTATAAGGTATATTCTTTAATATATAATAGTTGTGCAAAAATATATATATTCTCTGTCTGCAAAAATATATATATTTTCTGTCTGCAAAAATATATATATTCTGTGGCTACCAATTTTCTATTCCCATGTCAAACGTCAGGATAACGAATATTTTTTTATTAAATCTTTACTGCCAGTAGGATATAAACTTATAAACATCGAAGCCACTTCCTATTTGGGCCACAATGTATGTAATTTTATTTTTCAGTTTAAAATAAATCTTCAGTTTTTATCTTTATATTAAATCTATTTCTAATCTATCTTTATCGTTTAAGTTATAGATAAATAAAAAAAAAAAGACAATGTTATCCTTATGACAAAACGCAGTGTAAAATTGACTTTATATTATAATAATAATAACTAAACAAGCGTTTGCATAAGTTGACAAATAGTTAAACATGTATTATTATTAATAAGATCTCTCGTGACATTCATAGATTACGGTAACTGACAGTAGTTAAGCTCTATTTATCTAGACGTTATTCGAGTCTTTATTACGTTACTTAGTTTGTGTTTTATCTTTGTTATAGCGTTAAAGGGTATATAATTATAAATATATCTTCGTATGAAAGTCGATTTTACGGGCACGGGCACGGTTATGGGCATAGCAAGGTAGGCGGAGAGAGAAGTACCTATCAAGACACTCTGTTCTCTATCTCTTGCCAATTAACACTGCAACTGGTTCTTTTATTTATTTTGATTAAATTTGGTATTCTATTACGTAACGTGGTGGAAAATTAGATATGTAACTAAGGTCGTCAATTAAGACTCAAAAATGTGTTTTTTCAAATCGCTAATATATCTATGCTTATATTAATATATATTTTGGGAGACTACATACGTGAATTTAGAAAAAATACATATCAATAATAATCGTGATTCTGAATGATTATATCGAAGATGTACTTAATATTATATATATATTAAATAGCTTCTTTTTGATAATATTTATAACTTAGTTCCAATAGAAAAAGATTTGGAGTGTAATTAATTTTGGAATTACATTAAGATAAATTATCAATGTATACGCGTATAATTTGAAGATAAGTAAGGTTGGCTTACTTTAATTTAGAAAGATATAAAAGTTCGACAAATAACTCCACTATATTCAAAATTTTTGGCATCGAGCTACATAACCTCCCCCCAAATTATAAATAGTAAATAAAGACACATTTATCAATCAAAGCTTGAATTTACTTATTGATAAACAGACATTGATAGTATAGGAGGCAGCTTATAAAGTAAACATCTATATAGTGCATAAATAATGACACTATATACCTAAGTTTGTCGAATGTGATAGCTTAATATTTATATATAATCAATAATTCTCACGTTCCTTATATTAAAAACAAATGACGACTGCCGGAAATATTTTATCTTTCTCATATTTAAACTATGCCAGCCAATCAAATATGATTATATAACTAATGAATTATAAATAATTATAATGGGCTAATACGAAATTAAAGTACTGTCGTGGGAATGTCAATAATATATATATATATATATATATATATATATATATATATATATATATTAAAAATGATTACTTTATTATACATGTAATTTTGTGGACACGTATGTATAATCTTCATACGCTATACAAAATAGAAAGTGAGTTGATTTTTCAGTCACAGATAAAAAATAATGCTTATTATTCTCTTTCTACACGTCAATAATGATTAAATATTTCTTCTAGACTCGCCGTGTATCCCTCACACAGTAGTGTACGCAGAGGGAAACTGGTATTAAGTCACTACGTATGTTTATTATCGAAATCTGAAGGCATTGCATGTTGAGTTGCAGAACTTAACACTGCGTTTTGCGTCGACACCAGAGCGAATAAATGAAAATATTTCATTTTCTCGATTGGGAATCGACCCCATAACCTACCACCTAATGGCCTCAACTTCCTAACTAATCTTTTAACAAATATGATAATAAGTATTCAACAAAACTTTAAAAAAATTAGACGATTTAACAACAGATATTTAATTATTCAGGCCGATTTAAAACGAATCGCCAACAGCGTAACACGAATCGCTTGAAATAAATCGTAAGTTCGCCGAACGTGTCCATTGTAATTGTGGTCCAGGCTCCAGCCGTGATTGCAGCAGAGTTAACACATAATACATTACAGTTTGTGTCACAACACAATCAGGCGGGGACGAATCAGGCGCCGAGCAGTAATCTGGGTTAACTGGGGTCAAACGGCATCACAAATTCCAATAGCATATTAGACAGATCTGTGGCGCGAATCGACGATTCTATGATACTTATTGGCTTCCTACTACGCCTTTGCTTGTCTCTTGATTTCTGTTCATAATTGTCATGGATGGAGATTTTCCTTAGGAAAGAACGTCAGCGGAAAATGCCGAAAGGCATAAGTTTATGGTGATATATCATTTTTTTTTTTATTTCAAGATCTTAAAGATTTTTCGTTACTTTGTAAAAGTGCTAGAAAACGATTGATAAGCTCATTTCTGTCAAAGCTTAGTGGTGGTGAGAAATCTAGAAATTTATTCATAGAATTTATGTACATTTTTTTCTTTTTATTTGCGTATTTTGTAAAATTTTTGTTTCGGCTTCACGCTGTATCCCGCAATTATCAAAATAGCCATGGCAAGCCTCGACTGTGCGCTTTGCCTTGTTACGAAATATTATTTAATAATTTTCTGAGTGGTAATCCAACCTATGTAAAGTAGCTAAAGCTTACAACACGAAGAAGTCCACGCTCCAAGACAGCATATCAGATCATATTGTTATTTATGCCACTATTGGCGCGTTTAACCTTGTTAAATACAAAGATTCGCCATGTGTCGGTCAGCCGCACTGACGCAATGGACAAGTGTCCAATTTGAATCTCTATTTGTTTTAAGTGGTTTGACTTCTGTTAGATTACTCCCTGAGATATTGATTGTCTCTAAGTTGCTTCGTTGGTTTAAATTTCGATATATTTTTTTATCATGTTCTCTTGTATAGTACGGTAAACAAGTAGTGACCGTCCCGAAGTTATGTTTTCTAAATTTTAGCGCATTGTTTACACGGGAAGAAAATAATCAAAAGTACGATCCTCCAAGCAAATCTGCGCAGCCATCTACAGCTAACTTGCCACGACTTGTTGACCGTACTGTCTAGTGTGAATGAGGAATTGTCCCAACAGACTTACTTTCTTTTGTTTGAAAGTTTATTTACGTTATACAATTTGATAAAGTCTTCTATTATTGTAACGTTTATAATATTATGTGTAACTTTAAGAAGATTCGATTTTTTTCCCATATCGCCTCCGGTCATAATCTCAACGCCAAAAAAAGAGGAAATGAAAATATTAAATATTTAATTCCACGAGTGGGAATCGAACCTACACCCTTCATGTTTACATAGAACGCCCTGCGCCACAACGATGAGGCCGTTGTTTTGGCTGGTTTCAATTTTATAGGATTTTTTTTGGATGGCTTTGATTTTAACATATTTTTTACCTGAGAATACTAATATCCCGTTTCATATTTCAGAACCTATCTGCTGAGCTGAGGCGAAGCAAGACACCGCCGCGGCGTTCTCCAGAGGAACGCGCGGTCCCTCGTCCGCCGTCAGCGCCAGTACATCAAGAGCGACCATCCCTTACGCCTCATACTCCACATCTGTCACCCAAAAAAGAAGCTTTCAATAATCTCCTTAATAAAGGAATAGCAGGTAAGTTTGTTAAATTAAATCTTTATATAAATATGTATTAGTTAAGACAAATATTTAGTATATTTTATGTATTTATTTTATGAGGTCAGTCGTGGCGCATCTTGTGCCTCACAAGGGTTTGACTGTAAACGCTACTAGTTGTGGGATCGATCCCCACTGGAGGAAATCCAAATATTTATATAATTTTTATTTACATTTCTCCGCTCTGGTGTTGAGTTTCGGAATTCGGAGAAAAGTCGGGAACGGAGTGTCTTATCACCAGGTTCCTTCTGTCTGTCTACCTTGCTGTGTGTGGAATATAGCGTGTAGATCTAGTGTTAAGACACTCCGTTCCTAGTAAGACACTTCCTTCTCCTACTTTTTGATGAATTCTTGAGGCATTGCATGTTGAGTTCAACGGTTGACCTCAACGCCCTTTGCCTAGTTACTAGAACGAATAAATGAAAATTACTATGTAAACAACTTATGAAAATAGATGTATTTTCACATGTAATCAAATATATAGGGATCAAGTAATAAAATATAACTAAAGTAGAATTTCACATTCTTAAATATACAAAAAAAATAATTAAAAGGATCGTAGAATAATTACTTAAAGAAACCTGAGCTTAAATTAGAGCTTTATCGGGTTCCAATGACCTTCAGCCTTATCATCAGGTTAACCCTTATGAATTCATAAACGTCTTTGACATACAAAAGTTACGCTTATTAAAATTAATATCGACCCGTACATTATCATTGAAATTCTCCACTTACATTTGCTGAATGCAATATCACAATCGGCACACGTATACAGTTCAGTACTCCGATTTTGTAGCTTCCGGCCAAACGCCAAACTTTATTCGGCTGTATAAAATAAAATTAAAAAAAAAAAAAACAATAACGGCTGCGTTATTAGCAGTAAATGTTATATTTTAAGTCACTCGCCATATCAGAACGTCTCCTGCGCACATACAATGGAGTCTTATTATAATTGCATTTAAATTAAGCTAATTTGAAGTCTAACGAGGAAAAAATGTATCAGCCAACAGAATGACATTATAAATATTGTGATTTGAATATTTTTTTATTGTGGGTAGAGCTGAAAGGAATGTATGACACAATATATATATATATATATATATAATATTCATAGTAGATATAGAGGAGTTAAGTCGAGTCATATTTATCCATTAAAGTCCAGTGTAAAGCATGAAAAGGCGTATCGACAAATCAGTTTATTCGTAGTCACGCGCGGGCCGCTTTGTGCTGGCTCATCTCTGTTAATCTAACGAATAATTCATTACTCGATATCTTTAAAACTATCTATCATTTATTTATAAATCTTTATAATACTTATGTAATATATAATTTTATTTTGTTAAATATATTAAATAAATATTTTCAAGTGCACTCGTTTATTCACACCGCGTTAATCTAATGTGTAATTGGTTCTATATAGATATCTTTAATACTGTTTTGTCCAGATCATCTTTCCATTTTATCAGTCTTGATCTCATTCGTGCTAAGTTATATGTAAGTTAAGTTGTGTGTAATGATGGTACAAAAATTCGAAATTTTAAAATATTGATTAAATGATTAAAATCTCTATTTCACTTTTATGCTAATGAGGTCTCAGCATAAATTTGAACCCAGTACCCAGTATCTTTGTTAATCTTAACACAATATTATACAGACGTTTTTATCCATCAGAATCCATCAACTCTTGTACCATCCTTTAATTCCCCCACGTAATAATTTTCCATTCATTCTCCTCTTTATGAATCATAATCTCTAAATCTCCGCCAATCTCGCGTCCTTGTCGTTTTTAATGCAAATCCAGTGGTGTTCTCTCGCTCTAGTTCTTTTACCCCTCAAATCTAATCCGGGACATCCCGTGTGCCCGGTAAGGCGCTCAAAGCGTGAGCCGGCGAGCACACGCAGTAGGCACTCGCTGTATTAAACAAACGATTCATTCATGTATATTTTTATATAGATTTTATTAAATTCAATCTTAAATAATAAAACAAATTTAAATTTACTTATAATAGACATAAAAGTCATTGAAGCTTAGGTAAAATTTAAATAATAAACTTAATATATACAATAAAATGAATGAAAGAATTTAAAAATATATATTATTATCGATTGCATTTTAACATTATTACATGAATTTCTTAGGATTGACAATTTCTGATTAAACATATCTTATTACGATCTTATCATAAATACGATAGCATACAAATATCGATTGTATATTATAGAATATGTAGAAAATTTACAGATACATAATTATAAAGTTTAGATATCGTATTGTAGCTGTTCGCACAGCCAGCGCTGCCATTTCTACGCGTCGTCTGCATTTATCAGATGATTATTCCCATTGAGAGAACGCATGCGCAAAAACTATACTGTTTTCCCATATAATTATAGTTTCATTTGATGACACGCAATGGTTTTAAGCCCAGCGATGTAGATTTTAAGATATATCGTTTTTTGTATGACAAAAGTAGACTCGCTGCATGTCATCCGCTTAAAACTACAATATTACCATTTGTCCTGAATAACGTGAGTTAATATAGTTAACTACACTCACTCAGGTATGTTCGTCACCTGGTGTAACCTTTCAAACGATTGTATTTCTTATGTCTAGGGGAATAGTTTCTATATTAGTTTCTTATGTATGTTATTAAATTGTGCGTAAACGTCACGGAGGCGAAAGAAACGGTGGCGAGTTAATGCCGAGCGCCTCTAATCGTTTGTTATAAATCATTATTAATTTCAAGATCGTCGGCGATCCGCGATTAGCTGTCGCACGATGCCCTCGGATTATACCTCAGATATATATATATATATTGTCAGTTTGTACGTCCGTACGTGTGTACCGTTGGGATATAAAGAAGTTGTAAACAAAATAATAATACGCCGTAAACTAAATTTTTTTTTAAATTCAAAATGAGTTATAATTTGAATTAATAATTGTTTATATTATAATAAAAATAATGTTTTATTTTATTCTAAAATAAAATGGATTGTACGAGTATAAGTAATATAATTAAAATAATCTGTACAAGGACAATAATATTAAATTTTGTATCCAATTCATCCTGCGTTTTTGAATTTATGATGATTTTATTTACTAAAATTTTACATAACATTTAAAAAGGATTAACATATGACGTAACGAATGACATATCTCGAACTATATTCATAATATTATATATACAAGATACAATGTATATATAATTCTACTGTAAATTTTTAGATTTTTTTAAGTATAATATATTTCTTTAATATTGCGCAAATAATAACTTTTATTATAATATTTTAAACTTTATTTTGCTGACTCTACGTCGTTTTAAAGCCGGTTTACATTATAAGCCGATTTATTTTTTAATGTCTTATATTTTAGATAACAAACATTATGTATGTATGTATATGTGTATGCATGTATGTGTGACGAAAAAAATAATCTAATGTAAAAGTTAGACTAACTTATAGTTATAATATTTTTATTATCTTCATTGTTATACGAAAAAATACATTCAAAGTTTATCTAAAAAAATATATATATTTTCCAATATAATTCTAAAATATAATAATATTTTCTAAATTCAAGTATACTTTACGCGAAACCAAAAATTTTGTTTACATAATTTGTCCAAAGAAACTCAAAATGAATACCAGCGTATTGAAATCCCAACTACTCGTAGAATACTCGTATATACAAAAATAACCACTTTATCATACATTGGCTGGATGTTGCATGCACCGGGGCGAGGGTAGTCCTGTTTTATCTCCGCGCGACACGAGGCTGATCCGTCCCAGATTATCCGGATAATCGCGCTACGTCCCAGTACGTGTATCGATTTATTCCACACCTATTTCTACCCCTTTTTTTCTTCCTTTATTGTAAACTTTGAACTAAATGTTGAAATAATATGAAAATCTATTTGTTTATTAATAAATTTTTTTTGATCCATAGAAATATCTTTAGCGTTATTAGCCTGTTTTAAATCTACGTGATTAGAGTATTAAGTATAACGAAACCGATACAACAATGAGGGTTAAATGCTGTTGGTATATGGAGGAAACGTAGAATATGGACCAGTTTAGAACTACGCCACAAGGAAATACTCATATATTAATAAAAAGTACGATAATTTCTATATAAATCAGAAATTATGAAATAATTATAAACCTTTCGAATAATATTTACAAGTTTATCTACAGAAACCACGAGACGAATCGGCTTGAGATAATCCGGATAGTCGCTAACTTTTGTATAAATATGATACGTATTTGGCATAAATGGAAATTAACTATACATATTTAGATTTTAACAATATTCGCTATAATAATATTTTGTTTTAGTTATGACTAAGAATTTTTAGGTACATTTAAATAGAATCATTCAGTATTTTCTAATCTAATCGCCTTAATAAGAAACTATTATTTATTTATGTTGAAACCAGCTTCAGCTTCACACTGTTAATTCAGGCAGAAGAAACCTAGTGTTAAGACACTCCGCTCCCTACTTTTGGAGGCTTTTCGTGTTGAGTGGCGGAACTCAACGCCGCGCTTTATTTCATTTCCTCGATTGGAGATCAACCCTTGGTGTCCCTGGGCCACGACACTGGCATATATAAATTATTTACGTTTATATTTTAATTTCTTCGCTCTGGTGTCGAGGCATAAGGCGTCGTTGAGTTCTGCCACTCAACACGCAATGTCACCAGAATTCGGCAGAAAGTGGGGAACGGAGTGTCTTAACATCGAGGTTCCCTCTGCCTACTTTGCTGTGTGCGGGATACAGCGTGAAGCTGATTTTATATAAGACTATATTAAGTATGCTTGTAGGTATATTCCGACGGTCACTTTTATCATTAACTTTTTGTACTTTAAAGGCTCGCATGCGAAAATCCGTAATATTCCCGACCTCAGAATACAATCCAGATCCGACGGTCGAGTAATCCGACTTAGGCCTGATCCGTACAATGCACGTGTGTGTCACATACTGCTACTTATACTATTTCATTCTGTCTATGTGTGTGTGTGTAGCTCTGCCTGATCTGCTCTACTCGTGTTTGCCACGTTCATGTTATACGAGGTTGACAAAGAAAATTTAGATGAAAATGTATTAAATTTTTTGGTTTTTTTTTATATATATATATTATTGTTTAAATATCTTTATTTTATACTAATAAATCTTCTAGAATCAGACGTCTATACTTATGTTACGTACGACTTGGAGATATTGGGCAATATATTGAATTGAACGCAGCGGGATTTGAACCCACGCTTCTTGGAAATCGATCAAGCGTTCTGACGACAAAGACAAGAATAGCTAAAATTGATAAAATAGTATTTTATATATTAACTTAATAATTTCTATATTATATATGAAAAAAATATGAAGTAGAATAATATTAAATGTTTCTGATATTGAAAATCAGAAACATTATTATTAACACATTCTGTTCTGATGAAGGCACCAATGAGACACGTTAGTTTATGTTACAAATTAAACAAATCTAATATTCGCTAGTAAATACGAGTATAAATTAAGTTTAAAAATAACATCGAGGTCACCGATTTAATAAGTCCGCTTATATCTCGAATACTTTTTGTAATTCGGTATTCTATTAACTATAATGTTATATAAAGGGGATTATAATAAATCCATAGCGAGTTATTCAACTAAATCCGGATTGGTTTAATCCGGATTTAGTTGAGATGTATCCGGCCGGGCAGCGCCGTCTCATCCTTTGATCCGGATCAAGAGCTGTACTTAGCTGCGCTAGGGTTTACTTGTGCCACGCGTGTGTGCTACGCCTTACTTAGTTCCACGTCGAGCTCTCTTTGTTATAAGATTTTATTCGACCATTATTATAACTTAGTATTTTATTCTGTGGGATTTTAGATTTCTTTAAAGATTTTGTGTGGAAATAATATTTATTATAAATGTAGTCTCTTAGCTGGTATAAAAATATAAGCTCAGTTTTCATATCTACACAAACATATGAAACCATTAAGAGTGATAGAAACGCTGTTATACTAAAATGATAAATACATAATGTGTTAATTAATTTCAAATATTATATTAGTTGAATGAAAATCATACTTATGTCGAGTGAATAAAGTATAAATTCATTCTGCGTGTGTACCGTTGTTAGAATAGTTAACCTAATCTTGTGGATAAGCGTATCGGATTAACTTAGCTGTTCAGTCACAATGTTTGTTTCGGAGTGCGAAAATATTTTTATAAAAAAAATAAAAATGTACTGTGTCTATATGTATGTAAATTTAAACGCCACAAGTTGTAGATTCGATTTCCACTCGAGGAAATGAAATATTTAGTATTTTCATATCTTCGTTCTTCGCGTATATTTAGAAGAGAAGATTATTTTTTTTTGGGGGGGGGGGGAACGGATTTAATCATGATTGAACAAAAAAAAATTGAATTGTGTTTGACAAACAGAATCAATAAAGCAAAATAAATAATCGTATTAATTATTTATCGTATTTATCGGCCCATATAAAGGAGTCAAGGATTAAATCTCAAAAGGCACCGGGGAGCAACGGGGAGCACCGGGGACCACGGGGAGGTAGCTCCTTCATCAATCATTGGGAGATTATCTCGTGCACAGCCCAATTTGAGGCATGCATTCAGCTTAACGCACACAAACCCATAAGATTATACCACAGCCTATATTATACAGTCTTACCCTCGAGTTTCATTGCATCTTGGGATTTTATATGAACGATTTTATTATTTTTATCATCTGTACTAATATTAATCTCTGTTATTTGTTTTCTATTCATTATTTTAATACTTGGTAACGTTGAAAACTAAGACAGAAAAAGTAAATATACATTTTCCAACAGAAGAGCAGCAGATATAGATGTAATGTGACGTCAGATAGTCATATATGAATATTAATACAATATATTATAGTGCAGAACTAAATATATTTATTATACATGTATAAAATAACACTATGTTATTAATATAAATATTTAAAAAATAAAAAATATATATATATTCTTCCAAGCAATTGCCCAATAACATATCAAATGCAAATCCTCATTCTTTTGTTGCTTTCTTAGACTAGGACAGCTTACTTAATTTCATCTCTATAGGCATTGTTTGAAGGTTCAAAATACTTCAACGTGGACTCGTATCTTGCTTCTTAATCCGCCGGCAACAGCATACACGCAATCAGCTGAGCCGTTGAACAATCGATAAAAAATATGAAATGATGTGGATGAAGCTACGACCGTGAGGATGCTCTCCACCATTTGTCAAGATCATCCTTACGCTCAGAGACTCAGTATTAAATGATTTCAACTTTTGTTTGTATAAAATTTCTCCACGTGTACGCTTCTGTATAGTTTTTTTTGTTTTTAAATCGAATCTGTGTCTTTACTCTTTTTTTTATGTTAAAAACATAAATGCGTACATGCAATTAAATAGAATCATTACTAGTAATGAATTGAATTAAACTTCCCTGGTTAAATTTTAGGCGTTTGGAGCAATAAAAACCATAGAAGTGAGGCGAGGGGTTGATCGCAGCGTCTGGCTCGTGGAGCTTACAGCCCTTAACAAAATCTTAATCCTTACAAAGGGTTACGATATTATCTTATCATACTCACAAGAAATTTATAAACCTTTAATTTTCCACCTCTTTGAGATATTACGCTATAAAGTGTCTAGTATTATTAATAATTTTTAAAATTATTATTTTTCTTCATATATCATTAAAGTTATTCTGTGTTAATTTTTTATTAACTTTTACTGTTTTTTTATGTAATATCAGTAAATATAAAAAAAATTAAAAACGCCTACTTAGATTAAAAAAACCGCTTTTCTTTTCGTTAATTCAGGAGCTACGGTACCATAGACAGACACACAGACAGCTACTTCAAAATTATAGTACCCCTCTTTTTGTGTCTTGGGATTAATTCTAACCTAAATATTTAGAAATATGTAAGATGTCGAAGTGTTTTATATAAATAATATATAATATGATAAGGCAGGTGCTCATATATCTGAGGCACAGATTAGCGCAGCTGCTTGTGTCGCTCGTCAGTAATCTGGTGACATGCAGAAACATAAATTTAGCTTCAATCGCCATCCAAAGCCCATTAATCGCGGATTCAGTGTGGACGCACCTTAAATGTATTCCCGCTCTGTAGGGATGTACAGTCTGTTTTAAAAATTATATTTTTAGACAAAAAAAAAACGATTTTGGACTAATTAATTTTTGCTTAGATTTTGTATTTTTTGCTATGAAGGCTTTGAATATTAATTATGAATCAATTTTAATTTTGCTAATAGTTATTATTGATATCTAAAAATTAATCAGTTAGAGTCATATATCTACTACATTTTATTAAAACACTTATTGAAATCAACGATCAAAGTCACAAAATGTGTCGTAAAATTTTCCTTAATTGTGTGTGATATAGCACTTGACGTACTAGTGTTTCATAGAATAGAATAGAATAGACGATCCGCAACCTAATTAAGCAATAATTTCTAAAGTAAAGAAAATTTATAAATAACTAATTTCACAATGAATTATAAAACTGATAACTGACAACCCTAACCGTTAAACCCACAACTAACATGCACACATCGGACTACGACCACTACCGGTGTATCTCCTGAGATCTGATAAGATTCAAATAAGGGATTAGAGAGGGACGCGGATAGGATTTGCGGACAGTGCTAGCGTGTTGGAGAGGGATGGAAGACGAGATTATCTCCCTACAGACCACGCCAAGTGGCCGCACATCTATATGTACTTACAAATAAAACACTTTTTGTCCAATGTCCAAGGAGTATTTTCAATATTTAATCTGTCAAAACAAACTGTTTAGTAATTAATTAACCGATTTCACGCTGTATCCCGCACACAGCAGGGTAGGCAGATGGCACCCAGTGTTAAGACACTCCGTTTTCCGCTTTCCGCCGAATTCAGGATGCATACGTGTTGTAATTTTCTAATATACCAATGAGTCTTTTGAACCTATCAGTTTGTAAAAATTCTATTCTATTTTTATTTTCTTTTGTGTGTGTATCATGATTTGAAATAGAAATATTAATGAAATATATAATATATTATAAATTACTTATCCAAATTATAATAAATATATTAGAGTTGTCGAAACTGGATTCAATGACTGCTTGTTTAAACCCTAAATGGCTTAAGTACTTAAATATCAATTTGCAGAACAAGACAAATAAGTACAAGATTTTTAACTCGACATTACTTATTGCTATAGTTATTAACTATTAATTAACTTAACTGATAACCTAAAACTTATTTCATACACAAAATGTTAAGGAAAATTATCTTATCTCTTATCTTTGGTGATCTATGAATAGATAAATATAATTATTCTCGATATCTGACCACAATTTGTGGTTAGAAGTATATCAAATATAAAGCGAAGGCTTCGCCGGCGCGTGTTCTCTTGTAAAAGTTTCGAACTCAATCAGAGCTTTAATGCTTTTTATTCTTTTCACTAATCCTACGGCTTATCTTCGGTTTCAGTGTAAACCGAATGGTTCTGTGCACAAAATTAAACCTTAAGTACAAATATAATAGAATTGAAAATGTAATGTTGCGCATATTAGGGGTTGCGAGTAGTCAATGAACCTCGCAATGGGGTGAAACCGCGACCTACCGTAGACATCGGGGTGTTGTCGAATAATGCACAAATGTTTTCTTTTTACTAATGTATTTACATATTCCCTTTTACAATGAGAGATAACATTCTTTTTTCTTTTTATAAACAAAATAATATTATAAATAATAATTAAAGATTTATTGTTCTTCGCAATTAAGTTATTATTTGTTATGTAATACTATATATATATTTAATTAAAAAATATATTTTTATAATAAACTTGAGTGAATTAAAACGATCTTACTAGTAAACCAAATATATCAATAGTAGCTTTAGTATAAGCTGAAAGCGTTAATTTTAATATTACGTAAAAAATGTCTAGTCAAATCTTAAGTTAGAATAATATATTATTACGAGTGAGCACACAACTTGGCACCAATATAGATAGATCTCCAATTGTTTTGTCAGTGAAGTCGAAAACGCTGCGTTATTCAATATTGAACTTGGCTATTAATTCATAATTATTTTTGATGGGAGTAGAATTAATATGAATAGCGAGTTCGAAATTTTATGATTGTTAAATTAGATCACGCTGCAGCTTACAACCAGCAGGGTAGGCAGAGGGATCCTAGTGTTAAGACACTCCGTTCCACACTTTCCGCCGATTTCTGGAGGATTCTGCAACAATGTTTCCATTGTATTTAATATTTCATTTCCTCAAATCGAACCCACAACCTGTCGTGGCCCTGTCACGGCTTCAAACACGTGTATATCAAAGCAAATTCATATATATATATATAACTTATGAATTTGATAAATTAATATAATTACTCTCTACATTACGAAATATGCCCACATTGTTTGTGTCTTCAGTCGTTTGATGTACAAGTATCTCGCATCGTCTTATCCAATAAGTTAATGCTGTTGATTTTCCCCACCTTTGATTTCTTTCAAGGTATTAGACACGACGCCAATATTATCATGCGTAATAAATTGGCTTTAGTTATTTAGAGAGAGGGGTTGCTGTTCGATTTACTTTGACATGTACATATTATGTATTTGTTTATATTGGAACTTTGATACAATTTTTTTACCAAAAGCACCTATTGTTTAGATTAGATCAAAAAATATACTGTGTCAGCTTCTTTATATATGTTACTGTAACATCAAGCCCCTGTCATGGCCAGCTAGGCACAAAATCTAATATAGCAAGCTATCAGTCAATACGATTTGTTTGAATTAACTTTAATTTAGCATATAGAGTCTCGTGTCTTCCTCAATTACCCGCAGAAAAAGACCTATATCTTCAATCATGATGCCTCATAAACGTGTCAAAATTCATTCTATCACAGGTTGCCTTGGCTCGTATCTATTTTTTTTATCCTTCCTGGATAGGGCCAGTCGTGGCGCGAGTGTGACTGTGAACGCGACATGTTGTGTTTTCGATTCCCACCCGAGGATAATATATATTTCATAATATATATTTAAATCCATAATTCGCATGCATTTCATCTAAATTAAACGACGACCTCCACGTCTCCGCCTCGCCCGCATCCCGCGCGCTTGAGCCAGATTTCAATAGAGAATAATCTCACCCTAATGAATCTCCAATCCGGATTAACGTACGTGCGCCTATAATGGCTGAACGTCGGTCCGCTGCAAACGACCGGATAAAGCTTAGAAAAACTCCAATTATATTGGTGCACTCGAGGGAGTGAGCATGCTTGCGATCTGAAAACAGTTTTGTACAACGTATATGTTCCTAATTGTTTTAAATCTATTAAATATTCTTTATACTTATATATATATATATATATTACAGAAATTATATGTTCAAAAAGGAAGAAAATATACCTTATATGAACTCTTTATTGCATCACCGTATCAGTGCTTTATAGTAAATTATTCATACAAATGTATGAAAATATTTAATATAAAATGCACAATACAGTAGTAATCTAATTCGGATATGTGATTTCGTCCAATAAATTGTAAAGACCGGACAACACCAGGCTAATCCCACTGGCGAGCATTAGGATGGCTTTGTGTAGACAGATCGCGCTCGCACGCTGAAATTACCCAGCAATCGGTAACCGAGCCGAATTGCCTACGAGCTCAGCTTAAATCGGCTGCAGACACTTTTATTGCCGAGATGAAATCCCGCTGACCCGGACTCAGTCGGACCCGGACTCAGTGGACCCACCTCCGCTTTATCCCGGCCCCGCTTAATCCCGGATTTGACGTCGCTTAATCCGAACCCATGTCGGATATCGCGTCGACACAGGCGCTCTCCACACTCTTGTGTTCTATATTGATTCTGGATTTTATTTTGCCTCACCTATGTACGTCATACGTGTACTCGCGTATATATACATACATACACACACATACAACCGGACCGACCTTTTTGCGGATTCAATCCGTTCTCATAAAGTAATAATGCAGTTTTATTATGATGAAATAATTCAATCTCGTCAAGAATAATCCCGTAAGTATCATTGTGTCATGGGATTGGTAACGCGACGTGAAATGCATCGCCATCGCCATCGCCATCGCCGGTAAATATCCGGATATTTGGGCTCAATGATGATAAAATTGTATGGAGCGAGCAAAAAATGAGAAGATTAATTTGTGTTTTCATTGGGTGGTGCGCTGTGCGAGAAATTGAGTGCCCCGACGACCAAATGAAAATGATCTTTTCCAGTTACTTTAAAATTAAGTTGGATTTTCAATTTATAAATTCAATAATTGTTTCCAATATACAAAAATTAAGTTGTTAAAGTCTTTGTATTTGAATAATAAATAACATACAAATATAAAATAGAAATACTTATTTCTATTTCCGCGCGTGCGTTAATAAATAATTTTAATTAAAATATCCGTAGCGGATATTAAACGATAGATAGGTACATACATTTGCGGGGCGCGCACATGGGATTTTGTGGAAATTGTGTTTAGAAGCCAAAATTATATTTGATGGTGGAGTGGAATAGTCGCCTATTCCCATTTTAATGAGGATTATAGTTTCTAGTGCATTTAGAGCACTTCGCGCGGTAAAATTAATTACTAAATCGAGTCTGTCTGTGTCGCGCCGCCCGCCGCCCCCCGCCCGCCCTCCTGCGCCGCCCTCCTTCTAAATACTGTGCGTTCAAAGCGGCGCTCTCACATTTGCACGCAATTTGCCTCTTCGCTAATCTAATCCCCTATTTCATAATGATTGTTTTCACGATTCGTGCCATATACGATATATAAATGCTTACACGTGCAGTGGCGCAGTGGTGATATTGTGCAGTTTGGCGGTCATTATGGGTTCATTTTAAATGATATTTGTATGTTAAATTTATTATATATTTATATATATTTTTATTTATACATTTATAATATGTAATTAATATTTAAAATAATTAGAGCTTTTTATTTAGAAACAAACATTCTCTTCAACATAACATTTCTTGTATGAAATATGATAAATTTTAATTTCAATACATATGAAACCCGATTCTATGAAATAAACCATATAAAGCTTCCAATCACCTATAATCTGGCACCGACCGTTCGACTCTGAGCACCGAGATCAAAGTATATACATTCAAATTTGTATCCAGAAATCACTAATGACCTGCACTCGCAACTAAACATTACCGCTATTTAGGTGATAATGCCGCTAAGTCCGCGTCCACACTGGCCGGTGTTGCGGCGCGATGTTAATTAGTTGCGTAGTGTGGACGCGGCCTAACAGGCTTTTAACTTTTCAAATGCGTTCATTAAGTGCACACAGATTATTTGGCTGCCAGTCCGACCGCTATTGATTTAGAATTTTGGGGTTTTGGATCGCTAATGTTTATCTGTTGCGTTATATTATTGACGATTTTCCGATATTTCGTGTGTTTTCAATGAATTTGATTGATTTATTTCTATTATTATCTATTAAGTTCGGTTAATGTGGGGAACGGAGTGTCTTAACGCTATGTTCCCTCTGCCTACCCAGCTATATGCGTGATACAGAGTGAAGCGGATATTTTTTATTATCGATATCGTTTTATTTGTGATCTAAAAGTGTATGAAAATTAGTTCAATAAATATAGCTTGAATAAAATAATAATAATTTAATAATACTTAATAGGTAAAATTATTATGAAATTCTTAACTTGCAGAAAGTGCACATAGAGCAAGCTACTCTTACGTAAACTGCTGTATTCGTTAAAGGCAAAGTTGAGAACAAAATTGTTTCTAATCCAATATCCACTCGTAAGCTCGCCAATCGAGTTACCTCTCGATTACAGAGTTGACTCAACTTTTTGCTAAAAGCCCCACTAGCTTTTGTTACTAATGCAATTTATGAGCCAAATGTTTGTCATTACCTGTTTAACATGCGACATTGTGAATGTCTTTTTGTTTTAACGCGAAGGTCGCGGATTCGATTTTCGTACGATTGTTATTGCAATAGGGATTCTGATGTGGTTGACGTGTAAGGACACTGTGGTCAACCAACAAACTTTACGTGCTTTAAGCATATTTTGTAAAACATAAATTAAAATTCTATAGCTCCACACTGTACAATATAATTTGAATATTGCTTCCATTAACTTAGTTATTTAACATTTTCGTATTATTCTCAAGGTCTTCGTTTATAACTAATATTTGACCTTTAACTTAATCTTTATAAATCGATTCGACAAAATGGATGAATTTAAGCTTATCTAAAATATATTTTTTTTTAAATATACAAAGAATAAACACAATTTTTGATGTAATCATATAGGTACAATGTATATATCATACAAGCTGAAGTTGAATGCCTGGTACACTGTATGCAGATAGCAATTTGAGCTAAATGGAAATGACTTCATTGGAAATGTCAACGAAATGTGATTTCGGCTGACAATCATTTATAATTAAAAAAATTATATTATAAAGATCAAAGTGTTATCTCAAACTTCATTCAACTTAAGGTGAAATTTGTCGTAACAGTGCGGAGAAATAAAAATAACTTAAAAATAAGTTATTAATTTTTAAGTGATAATCGAATGCTCAACTAATAAATTAACGATCACTTTTGTTCCACTGCGCCACAATGGCTTCTACGAACATTGTTTAAGTTATAAATTAAGTAAACAATACAATATATACATAGTTTGATATATTTGTATATTTCTGTCGTGTCTTGCGGGCAAAGCCGGCCTAATCCACGTCCGATCCGCAGAGCCGTAAGACGCCGCTTGTTGCTCGCCGGTGGGGCTTCCTACGTATGTACTGTGTGGAAAACCCCATATAAGAATAATATGGGAGCAATGATTTCTTACTTGTTACATATATTTAATGTTACTGTATAAAATATATTGTATTTAAGATATGATTATTTCTATTTTGTTATTGGTATTAATTTTTATTACTTTCATTCTATCTGGAACATATCAGGGCAGACAGACGGAATCTGGAGACTAAGAGTAAACACTAGGTTCCATTCCGTTCCTATTAAGACACTTGTGTTCCCCACTTCGCTTATTTCTAGAGGCATTGCGTTTTCTCCGAGCCTAAAATAATGTTATTGAATTGTTTATTATTATTTTAATTAGGATAATAAGCAGCTGGCCAGGGCTCCAATTTTCCTCGATTTAACAACTTATCCTGCTCCCTAAAGGCCTAAGCACCGCAGGATTTAGTTGAGCGTCGGACGCATATCGTTCCAGATTAATTATTTATGGACGGCCCCCTTCGCCCGCGGGGTGAATTTAGTTCCCAGACGGTTCTCCGGTTTCTCTCATGCAAAGTACATGTCTTAAACCAAAATTGGTGGACAAAGTTAAATATTTATGAATAGTATCTATCTAGGAGTCATTAAAGTCGCTTTTCCTCTATACGAATAATTTAAAGGTCCTTTGTCTTCATTGTCCGGCGTAAAGATCCCAGGGCTTGCGATGACCACCTTGTCATGGCGAGCTTCGCTTTAAATCTACGTTGCATCTTTGCCGTAGGTAATCGTTTAAGCCTGGCTCGTCGGGGGTTGCCGAATAATGAAAATCTATTCATAGCTGCGTTGATTAAATATTGTCTTGTCTATTTTCCTGGAAAATCAATAGTAGTTGAGGCCAGTCTTAGCGCATGTGTGCGATTATAAACGCGACATATTGTGGGTTCGACTCTGGTCCTCACTTGAGAAAATTCACTCTGGCTCCGAAGCAAAGCGCGACGTTGATATCCGCCACCCAACACGCAATGTTTCTAGAAACCGACGAAAAATGGGCAACGGAGTGTCTTAACACTTCCCTCATCGTACACTGCGGTATGCAGAATACAGCGTGAAGCTAAAAAAAAAAATGAACAGTATCTATAGGCAGCCCTCCGTCGAGTGTCGAGTTATGTGATGTTTTAATCCTTAAGGCGTAGCAAAGCACGTAATATGTAGAAACCTTCTTAACCTAACAGGATTATCGTGCAGAGGCACCCATTTCAGGGCCGGATCACTCCTCACCATCGGCGCGGCTAAGACACAGATTTTATTACACAAATGAGATTAATACACGAACGCACACTACATTACGTAAGTAGGCTTCTAAATAATATGTTCTCTATTCGCTTGTTAAGGCAAGGACAAGTCAAAGTCGAATACATTTGTGAATCATGGCGTCGATTGTGAGATTTTCCAATTCTCCGTCCGGAGTGTACCATACTTTTGCGATGTCAATTAAAACAGGGAACAGGCGGGGCGCCCCTCAGAAAGACTATTTGTAAACAGGAGACAATCGTCTCACCGCAACTGACAAACGATGGCGCGATAGCGAACGTCTAAACCGAGCTTTTGAACTTCTTTGACGTGGTGGAGTCGATAAGCGTACCACGGAGTATTGTGCTCGCAGCGATCCCGACAATGGCGTTCATTTCGCGAGTTTTCACCCACTCGTAAGTGGGTAAATGTGTTAACGATTGACGAGGGACGGGACAAAAGGCTGAACGACACGCCGCGCGTGTTCTCTGTAACTTGCCGCAACACCAGCTCTAAGATAATGATGACGTTTCCTTCTACCACCCCACGTTTTAGTTATGCCGATAAATTAATTAGGCCTCGTACTCGTAATGTCTTATATGTATTTGATTTGAATATCTTTTCATTTTATTGTAATGCTGAGAAAGATTTTATATATTCAACTTTATTATATATTTTTATAGCGGTATATGAGATATATATATATAAGGTATAATATAGCGAATAGTTAACATTAGATCATATATTAAATAGGTCGCTCAATAAGGGAGTGTATTAATTAAAGCCTCGGATGTATGACAGGAGGTAACGCCTACACTTGTCTAGGGGGACGACATCCAGTTGTCATGGAATCAGATAAATTTATCATGTTACTTTTGTCAAGGAGATGAATTATTTTCATTCCCCTTGGGTTTTTGTTCTATATGACCTCAATATTAATTCTATAGAATATTTAATATAAAACCATCGTTGTTTACATAATAATAATAAGTTAACTAGACATTAGTTCACTTTTTACGTAGATTTATAATATCCTGCCATTCTTGTCATGGTTTTATATCTCATATGAAAAACGTTTTGTTAATCTGTTGATTGTAATCAATGATTTTAAATATAAAATACCTAAGAATACTATTATACTTCATTATAATTTTCAAATATATTAAAGATCTTTTATCTGTCATGTAAATTATGTACTAATTAAGCGTCAAATTTAAATTATATATATATACTAAATTTATATACTAATTTTATAAATAATTTTCAGACAGATTTTTTGACAGATTGAACCCAGTGTTAAGACACTCCATTCCCCACTTTCTACCGAATTCTGGAGGCATTGCGTGTTGAGTGGCAGAACTCAACGCCGCGCTTTGCCTCGATACCAGAGCGAAGAAATGGAAATATAAACATAGATAAATATTTCACTTCCTCGAGTCACACGGCCTCAATTAGAGATGATATTATTATTTATATTATAAATAATAAGACGCGTGTTTTCTTACGAATGTATAATAAACATATTAGTGGAATGGCACGTGGCTACTAGTAGAAAATTAGAATATTTAAAACTAAAACTTGTTAAAAGAAGAAATCAAAACAAGAATTATATACATTTTTAATAATATTACAAAATGGAGAAATCAGGGCTGCACTCGCGTCTGGATTGACTGGTCTATTATTTTTAATGTAAAAATTATAGTAGAAATATTTTAATTGTTTATATTAACGTATATTAATCTATATTCTATTCGGCATTCTGTCATTTCGTTGAGGCCATGGACATCACCTCCATATAATTTTATAGCTCGTCAAGCCGCTGTCAACACGAATAATAATAATTTTCTTACACAACTTCTCGAATTAACTATATCGTATAACTACGGTAAGCGAAAGAAATCTGTTTTATGATTACTAATATTTTTCGCCCTAGTTTGTATATATAAATATATCATGTTTATAACAAATTAATTCGATATTCTATGCATATTTCAATCAATATTTTTCTATATGTATATTTTTGAATTTCATAACAAGTTTAAGTTAAATTTAAGTTTTCCCCCCATTACAATTATTACAAACCAACTGGCTCAAGTATTTACTTACAAATGACCTCTACATTTAATGCAACAACACGCAAAAAATGTGGAAGTTGTATCTATCACTTTGTTTCTCTGTCTAATTTGTTTCCTATCACTTAAAAACAACACTTACACGCCGTTTCCCGCATAACAGGTTAAGCAGAAAGAAACTAGTATCAAGTTACTCCTTTATATATGTGCATTTTGCATGTATATTTTATATTTAACTATCACTTGAGCACATAATAAATAAAACAAAGATCTGAAGGGTTAAAATCTTAACAGGCTAGTGAATGTTAGTCGATAAGTACATATACTCGTATTGTTTAGGTTAGAATTAGTCCGTCTGCGCTGGCCAGGTGAAAGTTTCGGGGTCTGTAAGGAGATTAGGGCGAGCTTAGACGTTAGCCAGCCATACGTCACCGTTGCTCACTAGTTTGATTAGTTAATATAACGGGACCATTTATTAAATAAATCTTAAAATTAACTATGTAGTTAACCATTAACTTTTAGATGTATTTAAAAATAGTCAATGTTAACTTTTCTAAGTAACTAATATATAAGTTATGGATTTTCATTAACATTTTAATTATGTTAAAACAGTTTAATCAAAATACTTTATAGACGTAATTTTCATATTAAATATTAAATCTAAAGTCAAAGCATTCACACAGACTAACTTAAAATTCATTATACGCTTCTTATAGTCGTAGGTTAAATGACAGTTAGTTTAAAATAAATAGTTATGTTTTGAACTAATATAATATAATATATGTTTAATTCCTTAGTGATGGAAGCATTTTAAAAAATGAGTTTGAAATTAAACAGAAACCTGCTCTATAACACATTAGAGAACGTGTAAATTACGTATAATGTTATATTTTAAATTAACTAAATCAGATTATTTATATTATAATATACATATTTTTTCAAATTGGTCTTATTCCATTGTCATATAGGGGCGTGTGACTTTAAACGGGACAGGTTGCAGGTCCGATTCTCACTTGACGCAATTTAATATTTAATATTTCTATTTCTACGCTCTAATGTCGGCAAAAGCAAAGTGTGACCGAATTCTGGAGGCGTTGTGTAGTCCACCACACTACACAATGCCTCCAGAATTCGGTGAAAATTGGTGGGCGGAGTGTCTTAACACTAGACTCTCTCTGCTTACTCAGATACATACGGGATAAAAAGTAAAGAACGGAGTGTCTTAACAAGAGGTTCCCCCTGCCTACCCTGCCGTGTGCGGGATACAGCGTGAACGAATGAATAAACAACCACTGACAGACTATATATAAATTGCACAATAATCAAATACCCTCAATACAACACGGTCAACAATCGCTATAAATAACATATCCCAACAATATTTCCACCGTCAACGTAAACGAGATTAAAAAAAATAGATATGCTTGTATGAGTGGACCGACTGACCGGCTCAATAGGATTCGCGTGCGTCCCATTCGTGAGTAATGATCTGCTTAGCGGCACCTAAACCTGAAACCTAGCAAATACAAGATAATCGCGTGCATGTACCGAATGTTTAACGAGTCAGTTTATGATGATGAATGTGTGATGATATGATTTTCAGTTTTTTTTTTATGATGATGATGATACTATAAACGGGTTTTCATTGATCTGATTAAGCCACCGTTATTAAAGTGACATCCTAAATAAACTATCCCTAGATACAAACAGACAGTTATAAAATAAGTTGATGTGATGTAAAGAGACGGCTTGTCAAGAACACGATTTCGCAATGTATCGACGCTAATTGCTCTCCATATTATAGTTCTATTACAGTAATCACTATGGTAATAGACGTATTTTAAAAGAAATTCCTATCTGATTACTTTGTTACTAAAGATAGATTATGCATGTGATTGGAGTTGTGCTATTATTACTATATAAATGATTAATGAATAAAAACGCGATGCTTCTAGATTTCAGTGTTTTCTTTTTCATGTTTTAGTGACACAAAGTGTAGTGTTCAATCCCAACACTAAAGACGATATTTCTTAAAATAAGGTGGAACGCAGTGGACATAGATAGTGTCATAACACTAGGTTCTCTCAACCTACTCTACTCAGATAGGGCACTTATTTTTGATGCATACAAAACTATTATATGATTACCTATTCGTATAATAATATAATCTATAATACTCCACTTGAAAATAGATAAGATCTCTAATAATTTTAATATAATTTATATCTATTATTATCATTAAGTAATCCAAAAGGCACTTCACTTATAGGAAAATCTCGGTTTTTACGATATAACATAATAATTATTAGAATTATGTTATATGTTGATGATAATTAGATTAAAAATTCTGTGAATTCTTTTTCATATGTTCGCGTTTAATTTAATTTAAGTTAATATTTATTTTCATTTACATTTCCATTTTAATTTCTTCTCTCTGATGTCGAGGCTAAGAAGGAAAAAACTATAGAAAACTATTTTAAAAACATTTATTTCCGCCATCTCATCAGTGTTCAAAGTAAACTTAATACCTAAGTTTAAGGTTAAAGTTCACACTACTTGCACGCCGTTTGACATCAAATCCTTTGTTAAATAAACGCAGCCTACCCCCCACCCCACCCCCCCTTTACCCCTAAGCTAAGCGTCTAACGTTCTCTCTCATACAATCTAATTGCTGTTTTATGTTACCTAATGAACATCGTACTCGACTTGGCAATTTACTATACAAGTTCTTCAAATGATTAACGTTCTACTTGGAGGTGCCTTATCTGCTTCGTTGTACGGTTTAAGCTTTATACGATAGGATTGAGTCATTTTTGTATAGATTGCTGCTTGTTTTGTAAATATAATGAAATCAATGCTTTTATAATTTCTGTCTTTGTTAATTAAAATTTAGGATTTTAATAGATTTTAGATATTTTTTAGATATAATAAGAAAGTAATCGACAAAGCATATTTTAATGATATTCGAAAATTCAAGCGAACTAAATAGTTAAAGTAAGTAACGTTACATATTAAATATGATATGATGCAAAACATAGAAATTCACCGTGGGAACTATCGAAGTCAAAATATAAACATTCAAATTAGAAAATACAAAATTTACAACACGTCAGTGAACGTGATGAATGTTGAAATATATGAGTATTAAAGACTTAAGATATAAGATAGAATATCCAATTTTTCACACTGGCCCCAACATCTCTAATCTGTACAACTTAAAATACTTTAGCTATTAATATAAACGCGAGCCACTATGCTCGTATAATATTTTATGTTAATTCGCTGAACGTGTTAAATGATATCTAATTAATGCCAGATTTGTTGCGTAAGTGCAAAAAAATTTCGAAATTTTTTTTCTCTATTTTGTTCATATTTCAATGTAAAAAATACTTTTTTTTACATTGGAATACATAATGATAATTATCTGTTATAATAAATATTATTTAATTTTAAAATTGAATAGTCTATTTCACAGCTTTACGAGATATGAATAAATTCCAAACCAAAAGCCAGGGTTTTAACTGACCACTGGACCCACAGGAGGAATCTGCGGGCCAAATCTCAACTAATCCATGCGCAATATTGGAGCATACGTGCTAACCTGGAGCCACCCTCGAAATCTCACCGACTAAACAAGTTGCCGACTAAAACTATTGAAACTTACTTTACGCGATTACCGCGGACCGGAATTTTAGTCTATTTTAAAGGTTCACAACTTTCCCGGTAAGCGCGAGTAGTTAAAAGATTATTGTGTTGTCAAATTTATAATTTTCTAAGGCCTGCGCTCGTTAAGCCTTGGTTAGTGTTATGTAAATTCTGCTCTTCCAGAACCTATTGTTTTCTATAAATATGGTAAATTAATTGTTTATTTTAAATTTAGTTAACAAGATTTGTTCCACCTTACCTACTGAAGCTTGAAAGGGTTAGGCTATTAAAAAAGTAAAAGGGGCTTTCAAATTGTATTAAAACACTTAAACGTATCCGAGTAAAAATGAGCGACGAGGCAAAAACTATTTAATATCGCGTTAAAGAAGCGCCTTACAAAGACGGACGGACGGTAAAAGCACGGGCACAAAGCAATCTCGAGACGGCCGCGCCGACATAGAACAAGGATTAATTATTATTTTAACATTTCACTCGGTTTTTTGCTGCGCTTATGAACAAGTCAAAAGCGTTCGCTTTTTCGCTTGAAAACTTGCTAAATAATTAAGACGGCTTCTTAACGACAACGTTTCGACGTCTACCATTAAGTACCTGATTTTTCAAGCAGGCACTCACTTAAGGAAGAAGTTTGCCATCAGTGTTATTTTTTTATAATATAGAATGACATAAATTTATGTCTATAAAATGTTAGTACAAATAAGTGACAGCCTTTATAAATTTCGAGGCAAGTCGTTTTATATATTTAAAATCTTTATTATTTTTCTACGGGAAATAATTATATGAACCATTTAGTTACTCAACTAATATGTTGCATATTGTTTCAGGTAAAACCCTACCGGTACACTGCGTAGTTGAAGCTGTAGCGTCCTTGGAAGAGGGTGCATGGAGAAGGCGTGCTGTTGTAGAAACTGACAGCTATGTCATTATACCAGCAGCCACTGCTTTCCACGAGCTCGTACCAGCCGCTATGATGAGATTGGGTTATCCTCATGAATTAGCAGCTTCTGCTAAAGGTAGACACATAAATTAAATAAGCTTTTTATAACATACAAATACAATAAAAATTTAAATCTACTCAAAATTTATGGTTTCCATTAGATGGCTAATTCTAATTAAAACAGAAACGAACGAAGCTGATTTGTAAATTTTCAAAATAAATATAAATAAATTCATATAAATATATATTAATGTCAAATCTGTAATCATATTAAAATTTAAAGACAATAAAATAAAAGATTTTTTTTACAACGTATTATTTGTTGTAGGTTCAGTGGTGATCAACAACTGGAAGCCGTTATCCTTTGAACGCATATCAGATGGGCCTTTAGCGACAGTGGGAGAAGTGTTGGGTGAACTCACTACTGTAGCTACACTAAGAATCCAGCTGTTGAGACCAAGGCTTACTCCTTTGCAAGATATAAAAGACAAACTGCTGAGGCTTCTGCTTGTCCAGAGTAGGCCTTTGCTTATGTCTACTGGATGTCCGTTGGATGAGGTAATTAAATCTTTCAATATTTTTAAAAATATATAAATATTTATAGATGTTAATTGCACAAGAAATATTCATGATTATATTATTATATAATGAAAAGTTATAATATTTGATTTCTCTAACAGTTTCTTACTATTCGATAAACTGAAAATGAAATTTTTATGCCACTATTTCTTCTACCCTGTTTACTCTTACTTGCTCTGCCAAAAGCGAGTAACATACTACTGTCACAGATAATAACTAACCATTTTCAAATATGAAATGATTTTTTAAATCTCATTTAAAAATAATTAATTGACATTAATTAATAAAAACACATCACATATAAGAACAAATAAAACAAACCAGCGAATAGTGAGAAGTTGTAGCATTCAAAACCGAATTCCTAACGACAAAAGCATATTCGGTACAGTGAGTTGAGCCAGATTCCCACTGTCCCGGCAATGTTACGTTCTTTAATACCTGATTGTAACCCCGACCCCGAACAATACACTTCCACCCTTCCCCCCTTATTACCGGGAACTCATTGTTTTCAATATTTAAGCTCCTGAATAGCTGTATGCTCGCAATTGAAATATTTGATATGGCTATAGGATTACTAGCGTTAATGGACGTAACAACATCATTTTAAACATAATTTGGATATTGTATAAATTATTTACTATCATTCGTATGTTGAAATATTCTTTTTTTTTTTAGTGAATTATTTAAATATAATAGAAAATGTCTTTATATTTATAAAGTCAATGTATCTATGCACTTAGTAAGCTTTATTAGAATATATCTAAAGCTAAAACAGACGTGTCGTTGTCTCGATGTCAATTAAAAATTTATCAACAACTTTTTAAGTTATTTTCTTGCAGTTTAATATGCAAAGAATATATATAGTGAAATATGCATTAATTTCTTCTTTCATCTCCATTAGCTTAAAAAGTTTGTATATAAGGATAGGTAGGACTCCAATACCGAATTGTACTTATTGATCTTCACACGTTCTCTATACATGCTTTATATTTAACAAGAAAATGTCTGTATATACATTTCCATTAAGCCCAACATCTCGTAAGCTCCATCTCGACTTTTAAGTATTTCTCAAAACATCACATAAACGCGCTCATCAGGTCGGATTTGAAGAACTCGCGATGTAGACAGATTATCAAACTCCACTAAGTAGACGTACAATTTCGGAGGTCTTTATAATTTCCGAGGTTACATCTAAGTCCCTGCTAATAAGGATCATCAAACGGGAGCAGAATTAAGGAAGCATTTGTTTTGATGTTTGCTTATTTCTCGGCTCGTTGAGAAATCTTGTTAATAGAAATTTACATTTTGTTCAATAGATTATTGTGACGCTTATTAGTATTTATATAAATGATTTAGTGGCGTAATTGTAAGCTATCGGTAGTTTGGACTAATTAGGGCCAGGTCAAAAATAAATTAAATGATTTATAGTTACAAATATATATTATGAGGCCGGTCGCGGTGTAGGGGTTCTAGAGTGTGACTGTAAACGCGACATTTTCGTGGGTTCGATCCCACTCGAGTGAACTACAAATTAAATATTTTGACGAAGCTGAAAAAAAATTAATTTTTACAAAGTATATTATAATATAGTAAGTAGTAAATTTGTATAGAATACAAAAAAAAACATAATATAATATTGGTGTATCAATAGCATAAGAAAGAGCAATTTGTCGACATGATAAGATCCAGCCTCACACGAGGGATTTTCATACATAATAAAATTAATTGAATCTAAGACTCATCCGCGCTTCAGAGCCTTATTATATTTTCTAAATATCCACCTTGTTGGGAAGGGTTAGTGTCAAAACATATTATGAGCGGAAGCGGAAAAGCTTAAAATAATTTAAATACAAGAAGTACTAAAATGTAATAGATGTGTAATACAGTTTTTTTTTTAACTGAACAGATACTTAAAATAAAATATAAATAATGTATCTTAATTATTTAAAAAAAAGTAAACATTATTGTTTAAACTGTAATAATAGTAAAATAGAAACTCCCACTTTAAATTCCAGTGGACGGAAGTTTCTAGAAGTCCATTTTCTATATCGTTCTTAGTATTTAGTTTTAAAAATCAATTCACAGTGAGTGACGCGGTGCGAATCGCTTTCCCTCTTAGTTGTGTTTAAACGCGACGTACACTCGCGCCCTCGTCTCGTCTTACTAACTTGAGTGAGAACGAATGAGGGTTAAAGGAGTTTTAGATGTACCAACGCTTTTGATCTTATTAATACCATAAAATAATTCTATATAATCTTATTAAACGCGAGGTTAATGCTCAATATTAGGCA
>JBAIZZ010000159.1:187864-262242 GCA_037355905.1 Heliconius aoede | reverse complement strand
AAGCCCAGATGCTCCACTTTCATTAATAACGAAAAGGGAGAAAAATAATGATGAAAGGGAGGAAAATATTAAAGAATCCCCAAAACCACCAGACATAATTAAGGTAAAGAAAGACACTTAAGTAGGTTAATATTTTAATATTTGAATAAAACCCTTGCGTTGCATTTTTGCATAAATTCTCATTTAAATAAAATCATTTATTTCACAGGTACATGACATCAAACAGGAACCAAGGGATTTAAGTAAATCAGATCAAATGCTTTCACCTCAGCGATCTCCTACAAAGAATAGTGATAGTTCACATAACAATAATAATAATAACACTGAAGAAGAAAACGGAGCTGGAGATGACCCTGATATTGCATCTGATGAAGAAGTAGTTCAAGAACGTCATTACAGGCCTTCTTCTCCTCATTTGGATCGCTTACCATTTCCTATGGTGCCAAACCATCCAATGTTCGGTCATGGAATCATGTACATGAGTCAATATATGAGTGGCTTTCCTGCAGTCGGAGGTGTCCCTGGAGAAGGTGCCAGTGGTCTGAACTTGGCCCTCGCTGGAGCTTCTGATGAACGTCGAAAAAGAAATCGTACATTCATTGATCCTGTTTCTGAGGTACCAGTTTTGGAACAGTGGTTCTCCATGAACACACATCCTTCGCACAATTTGATACTAAAATATACGGAAGAGTTGAATAGAATGCCATACAGACAAAAATTTCCCCGACTTGAGTCGAAAAATGTGCAGTTTTGGTTCAAAAACCGCCGGGCGAAGTGCAAGAGATTAAAAATGTCTCTATACGAACCGACATCTCCAGGACACTACGTGCATCCTGGCCATCATGCTATTGTCGACAGGAAATTGGTGTAAACTCAAGATATTTAAATTAATGTCGCCAACGAGATTCTCAACGTGTATTATTATTTGTGATTGGTTTGTGTTGTAAAAAGCAAATTTTAATACGAAAGACTGAATATGAATCGTTATGGTATACGGTGCCATGTTAGTGTAAATGTGGTGACGTACTTTAAAAGGCTATAATTATATTAAATAGATATTATTAATTAATATACTTACTTTCCGTAAATGATTAAAAAAAATCTTTTAAAAGTAATTAGTGTATACGTGTATAGGCTCATACATTTATATATCTATCGCTTCTCAAATAGTGTCAAAGTAAAGTAGAAGAATCTCAATTGTACATTCGGTACTCCCGTTTTGTAATTAACATATTTCTAAGATATATTTATTAAATATGTAGATTAGTTTTCATAGTTGCTGTAAATGTTCGCTGACATTAAACATAATGGAGATACCAAAGTTTCCATTGCTTTTTATATTATATTATCTGTAAGATACATAGATTGATAACACTTTGAATGTAAATCTAAATCAATTGAGTCATTACGTTATATATGTAACAAAAAATGCACATTGTACATTATATAAGAATGTAACAATCTTATATATATAGCTCTTAGGGGCTCAAATTTCATATTACTATACTATGAACGTAGATGTTTTAATGGATATTGATATAAAAAATTATATAAATATTACGCACATTCCTTTACATGTTATTAGGTAGTAAATACTCAATCCAAAGATTGATATCAATATTATATAATATATATGTAGTAGGTTTATAATATATATGTAAAACTAATATTGTACGACGACTTGTCTTACTAAGCAATGCAAGAATTATGTTCTTATGTAAATATTTGCTTCAAAATGGGAAAATTGAATATATATTAATAATAAAATATTTTATTTACAACGTATTAATGACTTTTTTTATATTTTCTTTTGAAAATTTTACTTTAAAAAAGTTATTACAAATTTTTTTTTATTTCTATATTACGTTGTCTGTGTATTTTTTAAATTTATTTTTGGGCATGACATTTTCTATCGAATAAAATGCAAAAAAAAAATATATATATATTCTTGTAGTATCGCTTAGTATGACCGGGTTTCTTTTTTATATAAAGTTAAGAACTGTTACAGTATTTACGCATTTATATTGTTTTATAGTTTCTAATTACATCTCTGGTGGTGACCGCTGTCGAATCGTTCTGTTATATCGATGTTATATATAATGCTTGTTTTGTAAAGCTGTGATGATATTTCCAAATAATGTAAATATTTTATTAATGTTAAATAAGGTTTTTATCTTGAATACGTCACTAGGCTCACAGGAAAATAAGCATTCACTGCTTATACATTGGGAATAATTGGCTTACTGTTTATTCCATTCAATTATATAAACGAAAATTTAATGAATATAGTAACTACGATATTGTATATGTCTTTTATTGTCCCCCACATCCTAAGAATCTATTTTATCTTTTTAAGACTATAATTTACAGAAACAAATAATTAATATTGCTTTCAACTTATTTTGTTTTATAAAAATTACATTATTTTGTCCATTCACTTGATAAATACTATATTTATAAATAATAATAAAGTAAATAGTTATCTAATAGTAATAGTAACGAGGCAAAACGTCACTCAACACGTAATGCCTCCAGAATTTGCATAGAATTCAAATCGCGTTTAAGATTGTGAAAATGCTCTTTACCAGAGCGTAAAAAGGAAAATATTAATAAACAATAACATATTACTCGAGTGGCGATCGAATCTACAGCCGTCGCGTTTACACACACGGTTGTGCCATTACGCCGCGATGGCCCCGCGACTGTCTCTGTCTACAATATATTTATATTATTACAACATACCTACATATAGTTTATTATATATATATAATTATTGTAGTACCCACCTAAGCAACATGTATCGATGCCTACAGCGACGGAAGAGGCGACGGGAACCCAAATCACCTGTCAAACTGCAAGTGTAATCGCCGCCGATATCTGTAGACGCATTGTCGCGGCGTCACCAGTGAGTGACCGCCTTTATCACGTCTCGGGATTTTGGCTAAGTTTGGACTCAGAGATCTTAGTTGTATTTGTTTGTATCTTACAACACGCAACTACCTAATTTCGTTCATTAAAGTTGGAATAATTTTAGAAATTATATTATTACTTAAAAGTTTCTTAATTTTTCCCTTTTTAAGACAAAATTCAATGATTTGTATTGTGAAATGAAAAAAAATATCTGTAATTATAATCGAAAATTACGATTGTAGAGACTTTAAAAAATATAAAGTTAATAAGATTATATAACACTTATAGGTTATAAGACAATGTTCGAATTTAAGTCAACTTAAATTTCAAGAGAATTTGAAATGAATTTGTATTAAACTGAGAATCTCTGAAAACAGGAAGACCCGTTGCAATTTAATTAACATATATTTCTGTGCAAAAATATATGACAGAACGCACTGAAACAAGGAACTAATAATTATATGATTATTAGATAATACTGTGTGCTGAGATGTGCATGATTGGAAGTTATAAACTGTTAAGATTTCTATCAAACTGAATATTTTTCAAAAATTTTAAACGATGTACGAGTATATCCTACTCTTGAAAAACCATAAAAAACTTTTTTATCAAAATTTTTAAATTTGGCTGTTCACGTCTATACAAATCTTTCACATATTTTACAAAATAATCAGAGCAAACAAACTTCAATAAGATTGCTTTACATATTCGTCAGGCATTTTGACATAGTAGATTATTATTATACATATTTTCGTAGCTTTTATTCTTAAGTTGTATTATTAGAAAATCTAAACTATTAATAATAAAATAATATTATCAAAGCTCTTGTCTCTGCCCACTTTGTTTAATGTGGGATATAGCTTAGAAAACCAATATTTTATTTAACATAGTATTACCTGTTGTACGCAGATGGTGCAGTTCCATCATCAAAACGTGAGTTTTAGACATAAATGCCATCTATAGTTAGATTTGAAAATAATTGCCTAAGTGTAAACGCGAACAAAAAGAAAAGAAATCTTTTAAAATTCAAAATAGTTATTGATTGACAGAATAATATAGAAAAGACGAAGTGCAAAGTTAGAAGTAAGTGAAAGGTACTAGTATAAACGAACGAAAAGTTACATCTGAAGTGTATTTAGTAGACGGAAGATACTGTTAAGTGTTAGATAAAGGGATGGCCACCGAAGAGCACATATGAGGAGGTTGACGAAGAGAAAATGAAAAAATATTAAATTTGTTTTGTGTCTTGACATTTAAGCTCCAAGTGTCCAAGTGTCTTGACATTTATCTTTCAAGTGTCCAAGTGTCGTGACATTTAAGTTTTTCTATCTACCGTGCTATATGCGGGATGAAGCGTGAAACCATTACTAATTAGTTAAAACTAGTTACTAGTTACTATGAAAACGCACACTCCTCAACAAACCAATTTCTAATTCCATACTAAGTTTTCTTTCGAAACAAGCCCAATATATCACCTTAGATACATAGTCCATGTTAATAAGTTAGGCATTAAGTTTTAATCTAAACAAACTGCGGCGAACGAAGCCGCGCATTTATGTTAGTTAACCGTGGATTATGACGTGCCGTAATTAAGTAATTTATTACACGCTAAGTAACAGAGCCATCGCCTTGGTAGGAGAGCGCTAGGAATTAGTCTTGAAAATATATGATATATTGAGAAAATAAAATCAATCTTGTTTATTACACATTTACAAATATATATAGGACATTTTGAAAATATTTTTATGAAACGTTAAATTATTTTCAAAATGTTAATTATTAAAATATATAATATATAATACTTCGTGGCAACATTTATAATGTAAAATTTTGAGGACATTATGGACTGTAAACGGTTTGTGATTTCTATATCCACTAAGGGGCAAGAATTAACGTCATTTCCCAGTCATGGTGAGTCAAAGCACGATATTGATTCTAAAGTCGAAATCTTCGGTTCGCCTCGACTGCAGAGCGAAGAAATTAAAATATAAATTTAATATTAAATTTTCTCTAATGGGGATTGAATCCACAACCGTCGCGTTTCAGTCACACCCATGTGCCCCTGCGCTTAGATGGCTGACTTATATCTTGATGGTAATTTCCCCACCATCACAGTTTCAGTCAAAATAGTTCTAATAATAAATCCATGTCTATATTACATTTATCACTTTTTACATATTTTACTTTTAGTAGTAGTTTTAGTATTACATATGTAATGATTTTGTGTAATGAGTTTTTATATTCGCAGTAATTTATTATAAAAATGTAATTCAACCTCTTTGTTTGATAAAAAGATATGTTTGAAAATATGTTTATAGAATTACGATCGCATGTCAATTGTTAAAGGACGCTTGATGTGGTCGTGAAAATTGTTGACACTTTTAGAATTGGAGCCGAAATAGAAAGACGTCCTCAAGAATAATATATTGTAATAGAATTTAAGTAAATATTGTACAGCCGCAACGGTATCTGACTCTGGAAGAAATATAAGTTTTGTAAAAGCATTGAAGTATATGATTTTCATTACATATCAGAAGTGTGGTCCCCGTCTTAAAGCGAGGTACGTACAAGCAAACAAGAAGGAGCTACCTGTAGTATGTATAGTTTTTGATTGTGAATTTAATAACTTTAGAATTGTGTGTGTTGAGTATAAGGATAAGTAAATAGAGATAAGTAAGTACTAAGTAGATTGGGATAGCTGGGCCGTATAAGCGGTGAGCGGGCCGTATAAGCGGAGAGCGATTCCTAGATAAGCCGTAGCTGGGCCGTATAAGCAGTAGCTGGGCCGTATAAGCAGTGAGCGGGCTGTATAAACGGTGAGCAGGCTGTATAAGCGGAGAGCGGGCTGTGTAGATAAGCGGTGAGCGGGCCGTAGTTGAAAAGTAGATAATTTTATGTGTTTTAAATAACTGCGCTTGCTTGTTCGTGGCTGGTTGTGGCCGCGGGATGTCAGGCGTAGTGCGTAATAGTATTTGTAGATAATGTGAGCTTAAATTGATATTTTTGGTGTATTTATATTGGTTATTTTAGTAAAATTTTTTTTATTCAGTTTGACTTTAGATTTGTTGATATTTTGATGATAGAACGAAACGAATCTAGAAAGAAATTTTAAAGAAAAGATTTTAAGTACAGTTTTGTGAATTCACTATTAGAATTTATTTATTGACGTTTTGACGACGAAAATAATTTTAGAATGACATTTAAAAGAAAATGCTTTTTGATTTGACAATATAAAAACGTCATTTTATTTACAAAGATTATTTGTTTTTAATGAAATTTTTTGCATTAATTTGAGGGACATGGAGTCGTATGATGTGTATTAGACCCTAGAGAAACTACCCAATGAAATGAGCGCAATGAGAATGAGAAAATGCAAAACATTAGAAGGTCTTCGCGGCCGTAAGAGTCGTCGACATCTTCTGATGAGGGGTTCGTCTGATGTGGTAAAACGTGTCAGTGATATAAAGAGTCGCAAAGGAACTTTTTACTGGTATACAAAGGCAATGTTCACATTTATATATTTCTGTGTAATAGATAAGGATTAAAGTCCTAATTTAGTAAATGATGTTATAGAAGTTAATAGATCAATACCTTAATTGTAGAATACATAAAATTGGTTTAGATAATTAAATGAATGTGCTGAAATGTATAACTACAATGAGAATTAGATTATAAATTTTTCTCTTTTGATTTTAATGGGTCTTGCAAGAAATTGGTTCGTATCGACAACTAAAGTTGAAAAATTTAAGGCTAATACTATGTGATATAAGAAAATACGTGAATATTTCTGTAATAAATTCCTTGTCTTAATAGATGTGACTAAAGTGAAAGAAATATTTATTGATTGTGTTAGAATATGAGAAGTAGTAAAAACCAGAAGATTTATTGATTTATGTTAGCTCCTGTCATGCATTTAAAGTAGAAAATAGTCTCAATCGCGTATCAGGTCAGGATTAGTATCAAGATCAGGTGACGTCTCAGTGTTATAAATATCATAAGTCATACTTGTGTTGATTTGATCTGCTAATTCAAAATTTTATATATTTAAATATTTTTTTTATGTAACTTTTACTATCAATTATTATATATCAACAAATATACTGAAAGAGATTAATAGAAAAGCGAGAAGAAAATCACAACATAAGGTACTGCCACCAGTGACCTACAATTATAGAGATTTGTTTTTAATTTTAGTGAAGAAGGACCTAACTAAATCCATATATGAGCCTTGCTCTCATTTAGTACAATATGTATTTATAATATATGTATTTTTGCCATTTTCTTTAATAACGAATTGAAACGTACATAGAGTGCTTTAATATCAATATCTGCATGTTTAAAGCTAGTTAATTTAGTCAATATGTAAGCTAATATTAAACTTACACTTAGTTTCTTTTCATCTCTTGGACCTCTATCCATAGGAAGAGTCACGATCACTCAATTTTTGAAAATTTATCTGATAACTAGGCAGGCATTAGCCCTGATTTAAACTTGTATAACAAAATAGAGTTACGTAACTTGCTATTTGCAGATGAGATTAGTCAGATTTGTCCAGAAATATGTTTACTCTTACAAACTCGAAACCTTAGCAATTGTTAAGCTCGCAAAAGATCGCAATTTGTTGCTGTTAGTTAGTTTATAATAGTTTATAATGGTAATTGCTACGTACGATGTTATTTTAATTTAATGCGATTTAGTACCCTATATAACATGGTTGTCATAAATTAGTTTATTTTCGTCCACAACGGAATATCGGTTAACGAACTATCACTGCATTGTTAACGTTGTTTTAAAAAAAAAATATTTATATGTTGAGAATTAAATTTTTAGGCAATTCAATAAAAGTCAGTTTGCAGCAATTTTGTCGAGCAAACATGCTTATAATTAATATAATCTTTTTGTTCATAAACTAAGTCTACTCATTAAGCGTAAATGGGCAACAAAGGTTTCTAAATTTATCTTAAAAAGTATGTTAAAAGAAATTTTAAAAAGTCAGGAAAGATCCTTAGGAAATTAATAGGGAAGATAATAAGAAAATTAATAGAAAAAAAAAAAAATTTTTTTTGTAACATTATGTATACACAGTACTATTATATGCAAATTCTTTTTATTTGTATAACTCAGTCTTAAAAATTATTTTTAGCTTTTAAAATTTCTCATCCTTGATATTTTTATCTAAATTCAGTACGTTTTCAAATATAAAAATTTACGGTAAAACTTACCATGTTCAAATTGAGTTACTCAGAATTGGTCAAATCTTGAAAGAATAAACTTTACAACTTTGTATCAAATATGTTTTTAAATCACTTTTATACAAAAATAGTTCAAAGATCGTTTCAAATATTTCAACTATAGCTAACTCTCTGTTCATTTCGTTCCGTGGTAGGGTCAGACATTTAAGTTCTTGAGCAGTTCAGGGTAGACGTTGTACCACTTAATTTAAATTGGCACGTTCATATTGGAGAATTTTGAAATCATTGTAAACTCGTTATTGCGTTTTTCATGAGGCTAATCTTAAAATAACGTAAGAAATTATTTAGTATTTTTCGCCTTATAGTTGTAAAAACTCAACATAGCCGTTTTTTTTGTCATATCAATGGCACGACGCTGAATTCTATTGAATGTAATGTTTTCAAACGTTTTAAATCCCAGCTAAAAGCACACAGGCTCTGAGAATATCTATTTTGTATGTACACATTATAACCACTAAGAAGAAATTTTGACAAATTTTAATCCTAAAGGGATGACATGGGGGTGAATGTTTGCTTGAACACGTTTTCGTTTTCACGTTTTTCACGGCTTATTAGAATTTACCCGTAAACTGAAAATAACTTTAATAATTTTAATAATTAATATTAGTTAATAAATAATATCTATAAATATTTGTTGATATTGGAAATTGTATTGTTATAATTAGTTTTTCTATACAATATAATATTAGTATATGTTTGTGAATAATTGATATTCATCACACCACAATCCACACCAGAAGCACCAGGTACCCTACAAACATCACATGCAGTAGATTTTCATGATCTTCTAGTTCACATTCACAATTTACAAATCTATTCATTTTCACTGCAAAACACATTAAATGTACGTATAAGGGGAAGACGGTAGAACTGTATTGCCTTAAAATTGCCTGGTAGAGATCGCTTATAGAGATCGATTAAATATATATATTTTCTTTATTTTATAGTGTATCTTTATTATTATTATGAGATTACCAATATAATAGTTTCAAATATCAATATACTATTCTTATTATTTTATATATTTAACAATGAAATCAAAGTATTGGCGGAAAATTTAACCGAAACTTAATATACAAAACACAAATAGCAAAATTTTATAAGGAAAGGAAAAAATTAACAATAATACGAAAAGAAATGTTATAAAGACAGCCGACTGTTAACTTTATAGTAATATACTCAAACGCGCAGGTCCGCGCACGGGCAATATGCGGAGATATTATAATTGTTTTTGAGTTAGTCGGGAAACTGGTTGCCCTTTATCCTGGACATAGAGCGGGTGGACTGAGTAACCCAATCTTATGAACGGGGTGTAAGGGTTCCTATGTTGATTTGTGATCTCGTTTGACTATGTCATAATATCTGTAACTGAATTACACCTGCTAATAAATAAATAAATAAAATAAATAAATACGTATAGATAAACAAGCATGTAGCGAGTTGACGTTAGAACATAATATTTATATTTGTTTTTGCTTATTGATGTGACATTAAGTTGAAACTAAAAAAAATACTCTATATATTTCTTTGCTTGCAAGTGTTCTTAATCTCAGGATAAGCGTATACAAGCGCACAGACAAACACAACACAAATCGACAAAACAGAAAGACAGTATTTAAATCTTGCGTTATTGATAGTTCCTCTTATTAAAGGTAGATTTCTTGGACGATCTTCAGCTTCACTTTCAGCGATAAGTTACAAATTTGTTATAAGTGTGGGTAAAGCACTGAGAATTCAAAAAATCTTCTGGTCTCAGAAATATTGTTTTTTATGAATTTATATGTGAGGTCTTGAATTTTTATTATCAGAAATTATCAGAAATATTGTTTTTTTTATGAATTTATATGTGAAGTCTTGAATTTTTATTATCAGAAATTCAGTCAGAAATTATCAGAAATATTGTTTTTTATGAATTTATATGTGAAGTCTTGAATTTAATGTGAATTTTGTTAGATAATATGAGATTGTAGTACTCGTAGCTCTATAAGACGCGATCGTTTAATTATATTAGTGGTTGTTACTTATTGGTAAGACAGGCGATTAAGACCTCGGTTAAGTTTTGAGGATACAGCATCTATGATACTGGAGGAAGATAACGTAAGAAGCATCAGGAATCCATATGATGTTAATCACAGCCTACAAAACGAAGGAAGTATGGAATGAGTTTTTGAAAAGAGTGATGTCAATTAGGCCGAGAGACAATATTAATAAATGTACCTGTTATTTGTAATCGACCGAATGTAATGATTAGAGTATAACATATTGTTGACGTTTACTGGTTTAGTGAGTAGTCGTGCGTCAGGAGACTGCACGAAGTAGGATGGCCGAATGTAATGATTTTGTGTAATGAGTTTTTATATTCGCAGTAATTTATTATAAAAATGTAATTCAACCTCTTTGTTTGATAAAAAGATATGTTTGAAAATATGTTTATAGAATTACGATCGCATGTCAATTGTTAAAGGACGCTTGATGTGGTCGTGAAAATTGTTGACACTTTTAGAATTGGAGCCGAAATAGAAAGACGTCCTCAAGAATAATATATTGTAATAGAATTTAAGTAAATATTGTACAGCCGCAACGGTATCTGACTCTGGAAGAAATATAAGAAGTATATGATTTTCATTACACATATTTTATTTTTAGTATTATAACATTCTTAACAACACTACAATAATACGATAAACGTACAGTTTCAAGTTACTGTCACTTGCGACTACGAGTAAATTTTTACCAGTAGCTTTTTTTTGCGGGTAGACATAAAAATAGATAGACGCGTTTTTAAAAAGCTATTTATTTATTTTATATAATAATTCTTAAAAGTGCATATGTGTGTTAAAGTTTTCAACACCTGAAGCTGAAGTTGACTGTTGCTACACTCACACACTTATTTTCTACACCAATATCACAATGAATACGCCGGTGGATCAAATTTTAAAAGGAATGGAAGAGCTCTCCTCTGTTTCACACATTCACATCCAGAATTTGTGTGGGTGACTTTGAGAAGAATTTATCACTTACTTCAAATATTTAGTTATTATATTTCCGGATATATATATATATATATATATATCTGTGTGTGTGTTAACAACATAGTTAATAAATGACAGTAAAAAAAATGATAACTATCAAGAAGCTATTAGCCGAAGTGTAATTTGTCCGGTCACCCGACTCGCCTATACGTCGCGCAATAAAATGCCTGAGCCCTGTTTGGAAGATTTACTCGAGCTATTTAATACACTGCTGTATTGCTTAGGCTGTTGCCGCACTGCTATGCTATATGGAGCTATAATAATTGCGTTATAGAGATATTTACGTAATATATTAATATTATGTAATTTTTCTTCTTTTTTACATAATCATCTATAGATTCTTATTAGTGGAGGTTACATAATTAGGTATATTACATGCTAGGCAGTTACAGTTAAATCTATAATATATATTTCATTTTGACACACAGTGGCGTCGTAGCACAAGCGTGTTAACACGATTATTTATTTCCTAATATCCCCGTTCTGATAATGGAAAAAAACGCGGCGTCGTGTTCCACCACTCAACGTGCAATGGTATCGTTACTCTACCCACACTACCGATTCGGTATATAACGTGAAGTCAAAAAAAAATATAGCTCGCTATATTCAAGTGCAGCGAAACCTCTCTGCCTATCTGTCGGCTCGCCCAAACCTTAGTTATGATATAACAAGGAATCGGCTAAGCCGAGACTTACAGAGACTTTATTAATTGACATGGCGTTTTTACCCTCCACGGTAAGCCGTTGTTTACGTAAACTTTTAAAATATTCTGCGAAAATTAGAAGGAAACGAAAATATGCTTTTTCCAAATAAAAAATTAATCTTTATATCTCATTAACGACGCAGATGATCTATAACATAATTTGAAAACAGAATTAAAATCTATGTCTCTACATTGAATATATTTGCCAAAAATAAAAAAAAAGGATATATAAAAATACTAGATATGATAAAAAATTATAGAATATGAATTTGTTATTTTTACACGTGTGTCTGTCTATTTATTATTTTGTCTCTTTGTACACGTACATCTCCGGAAGTACCTTTTAAGATGAATTTAGATGAAACTTTTTTTGCACAGTTATTTTATTTTCCATGATGAACAGGATTTCCAATTTACCGATTGGCTGATGTAGAGCTTAAGTAGTTCATCTAAACTGGATTGTTGACTGTGGGACAAAGTTTGATTGTAATTGCGATTTTTTTGAATTCAATGAAATAATGAATCTTAATATATATAAAAATTAAAAAATATATAATTAATATTTATCGAGGCCATCGTGGCTCAGCGGCACAAGGGTGTGACTGACTACCATTAAATATTTAATCTGTAAACGAGTCAAGCACTGATTGAGTTCAGTCAACCAATACGCAATGCCTCCAGAATACGGCGGAAAGTGGAGAACGGGAGCGGAGTGTCTCAACACTAAGTTCGCAGCCGTCAGCCTATCCTATAAAGAAAAAAAATCTATTCATACTTTACGTTAACAAGGATTCTTTTTTATAAGATATATCCTATAGTATATTATAAGGGTACACATATAGGCAAGCAACATTGTCGCGGTCGCCGGCCGCACTCTCTTGCTCTCTCAGCCGTCGGTGTAATCTCAAATCTCCCGCCGCCAATTTATTTTCATTAGCGATGATCCTCGGTTAATTTTATTCCCTACTTACCCGGGATCGAAAGATTTTGGGCTGTATCAGTATGGATATATATTTCTTTTTCTTTTATATTTTTTTCATGTGGTTTTTTTTATTATAAACCAAATCTTGTTTATATAAACGTAACAAAATGATCTCTTGGAATAAATCCTTAGCGCTTTTGTTCTTATGTTATGTCTTTTTACTGAATTCTGTCTGTCTGCCTCTTCAAAACGACGGACCTCCTTTATCTCAGGAATGCATGCAGATGTCGATTTGAAATTTAATCTCAAATCTACGGTACCTTGATTTCGTCAAAAACGTATACCTTACATAAAAAAATGCATATTCTAATACATATTTTATTCATTTTTATGACGCACTAATTGTACGGGACCCTCGGTGGGCGAGCTCGTCTCGCACTTGTTCGTGTATTCATATATTACGTACTGTTTAGTATAAGTAATACAAAATCATACGTACCGAATATGATATACTAATTAGCACAGTTGACAATAATCAACATTAAAAATCGCACATATAATATATCTTAAAAAGTATTTTGTAAATTTTCAATATAAAGTAAATTAATTAGATATTAATATTAAATAAAAGTACTTGTCTCTCCTTAAATCTCGAGCCTATTCCACCGTAAGCTCACCCCGGCCTCCCGAACCGCAATATCTGTGAGATGCTTAATTCATTTCCACGGGATAATATTATTTTTTTTCTCCCCTCCCCTTTTTTTTGGCGGGGTTCAACCGCGGCTTATTTTTTATTCATTGCACGAGAGCCAATCGGGGGATATTCAATTAGCCTCCTCTCATTTATTCGAGTGATCGAATCGTAATCAAATTCAAATACAGTATCTTATATATTTTTTTTAAATACAATGGTGTTTGGACTTCACAAAACAATCGCTAAGGAAATTTTATTATTTCTTTGTATTCGTTTTCGGTTGAATGCGATAAATATAATACCGTTTGTGCATGTCGCTTTATCATTCTTGAATTTTTATTTGCAATATGAGCATCAGTTTTTTTTATATTTTATAATTTATAATTTATAACTCCTGTAATTTGTTATATATATGTATCTAATTTGATTCAAAGTTTTTCTTCCAAAAAATAAACAAATGTACTTTAAAAACTTCTATGCATCAAATGCGTCTAACTGGAATTTCTCACCCTCAACAATCGCATGTAGACTGCGCTCAGATTCTATTTAATAATAAATACGGACAGACAGTAACAGTTTATTCTCAACTAAATCTATGTTAGAATTAATTTGTCGCGACAAAATTAACGCATGAGAAGGCCGCACGCCCTGACATCTTGCTAAATCACACTTATGCATCCACTGACTATATTTTTGCAGAGATGCTACTACCATACTACTATTTTTTTTTACTGTATGACACAAATCTTAAGAATCGTATTATTATTGTTAATATTATTAAAACTTTTATCGAAACTAATTCTTGTATACAATTTATTATCATTTACTAAGAAAGCTGAATAATATTAATATTTATTGATATTGTAAATTATATATAGATTTTATAGTTGTTCACAGTTTTAAAATGTACTCGTCAACTAGCAGTCGGTATTGAATAACTATTAACTTACAAAAATACATAAAATATATTATATTAGTATTTATATTTTACCCAACTCTACGTGAATATCTACAATTTCCCTCACACGCGGCCGCGGCCTCAGGTGAAAAGATCCCACGCTCACCCACCGTCTGCGCTGGCTTAACTGTTTACTTCTACTCCTGACATGTATACCATTGTCTGTCAGCTCTTGGATCAACGTACAAAACATCATTTGAAATAAAAGTTTTAGTTAAAATCTTTTTTTGTATATGTATATACAAATATATATTGTTATATAAATATATGTTATATTTTATTTCAATAAATTGGTGAAAATTGAATTAAAAAAAAATACACAAACTCTTCCATACTTTTACAATCTAAGTGTGCGTCTATTGAATTACTTTACTTAGTATATGATTTAAACTTGTTTATGATTTTAACAAAATCAAAAAAAAAAAAAAAAAACTCTAAACCAAATAAATTAATCAAAACAACAAAAACATTTTAATTATCACCGTTAAAACAGTTAATCGTTTAAATGAAGTACCAAATAAAAGTTGAAACGTCAATAATTATTACTGCGAGCGGTCCCTTCAGACGAAACAAGTGAATTCTTAACGATCTCTCATCAAAATTGTTTAACAACATCCCCCAGGACAGCTGAGCGTTGGGGCTGATCAGACCGCACCTCGGGAGATACCTCGGTGATACCTTCTTATAGGAAACGACCAAATTTAGTTAGTGATTATTATATAAATGAGAGAGCTGAATTGTCTTTTGTACTGCTAAGTATTATTTCTTTTGGTATAAATTGATTTTGCAAATATAAATTAAAAAAATATTTTATTTGATCCTTTTAAACACTGTTGACTACCAAGAAAGAGGATCGAATACATATAATTTAGTATTTTATATATAGTGAACAAGGCCAATGAAATTATAGCACTATAAAATAAAAATAAAAAATAATTTATGATATAATAATAATAAAAAAAGAAAATAATTCTTCCCATAGAATTAGAATCAAACCCATGTCCCCATATACTTTAATTACTATATTAATAACAATTTAACTACACTGCAAAGGCATTGTAGAAATATTATAAATATATTAATGTGTTTTTTTTTTAATTCACGCTGATTCTTACTCACGACCCCCTACAGCATCCCCCAATTCATTTTGACAGTAAGGTGTCAACTGTAACGCGATTATCTCGTCTAATTCGACCGTCCCGCCGCACCGCATTGGGCAATTAAAAGATAATTTTTGAGTTTTCTAAATTAAATCGTCCTTTAAAAGAATCTGCCAGATTATTCCAAGGTGTGATTCTTTTGAATTTGTATTTTTATTTAATTCATTACATTTTTTTATTTGCTTTGAAGTGTTTATTTACACTTCAGAAACAAAATGTTGAGTCTAATTCTAATTTGTAGTAATAATTTATTGAAAGTTTAGTTTCTTTTTTGGTTTTTATTATACGTTTTATACTGATTATTTCAATAAAAAATATATATAAGTACCATAGCGTCATTAAATAAAAGATAAAAGTGCAACGGAAAGCAAAGCTATCACGTCAAATGTGCTCTACGGAAATGTAGAGTCGTAGCTAAGGCGGTTTACGGAGATAACGCAAATATATTCGGGATTCTTATGTTTGAACACATTATACAGATACGAAAAATAAAGTACTGTAACCTCCCTTGAAGATACAGTGGTATATGGAAATGAATGAAAATGTTGAAGGTTACTTTGCCAAAGAAAAATTGCTGTTTCTTAATATTTTCTTTTACAGATTTTATAATTTTACATAGTCATTCGGTATTAAATGTTGTTTTCTATGAGATTGTATCGATTCATTATGTTTTTAGAAAACAATTAGTATGGAGAAAATATTGGAAACCAATCGATGGGTAATAAAATGTAAATATATACAGTGAATATAATTTATTACATTCGAATTTTAATAAGTAAAGTTAGATAGCTTTTAAAAAAATAAACACCATTACAGAGAGAGTTGTAAAGTCAGTATATAACATGGAAAATTCAATAAAAAGCTAAAAGCCAATCTTATCTTTCGAGAGGAAATTAAGAAACAGCGGCGGGCATCTGACACGGTCGCTCTTTAGAGATCTGTCTCTAGTGATGGGACGTGCTCTAGGCAATGATATCGATAAATTTAATGACTTTGATATATTTATTGTTTTTATTTTATTTATTTATAGTGAAAGAATATATGTATAAATATCTTAATCGAATTATGACGGTCAGGGAAACAGTATTTCGTTCTACACACAGCACTGAAATAAGGATATTACTTTTTCGATCCTAACTCACATCTATGGCGTGTATATACGAGTAAGTTCTAAGAACACAGTGACGGGACACTCATAGAATGATATAGAAATAAGCCATATTATCTAACTATATATAGTACGTCTATATATATTTTTTTTATTTCAATCAAATCGACAACAAAACTTACCAAAACCGGGAACGTCCCTTATTTTTTTTAAAGATACAAGCGTTGAGCGCGACAGCAACACGACATCGTGTTTCGTCGAATCACTGAAATAATTCCGTGACAGGGAAGACGCCGGAAACGCAACCATCTTATCTACAAGAATACTCGCTTGTTATATTTTTAAATAACTCCTTTTTTATTTGAACCCCCACCCACCCTTCACCACATGAATAGACCTACTTAATGGGACTTTCAGTTCCTAAGTCATCACGCTTTTTCACAATGCTTCGAGATAAGTAAGGATAATAAACGCTCGAAATATATATGTTTGTGGAATGTACAGATAGCATCTCGTAAATACAATCTGGTGAAACTTTAAATGTCAACCTTTTTTGCGTCAATTTTCGTGTTTGAAATTCAGGTATATTGTATTCACAGGAAATGCTCATATTTTAAACTAATATAACCAAGTATAACGTTTTCTTACGTTACTTAATATTCAAATGGATGAATTGGATGGATAACGCAATGTCTCTTAATACTAGGTTTCCTCTGTCTACCCCGATTTGTGCGGGATATAGCATGACTAAGAAAAGAAGATAAGTATTTAAATATATATATATATATATAATGAAATTCCTCTTTAGAGCACGAAAAACTGTTTTACACAGATAAAACAAATAATAAGTTAGGAAGCGTGATAGTACATAGTCTTCTGGGTACAGTTTATCCGTTATCGCGGGCACAATGCGTCGCTGTAACGATATTACTGAGGCTATTCAACATTTTTATTATTGCGTTACTATTGTCTTATGGCGCGACTGTGGTAGATAACGGCGGTGACACACGGACTGGAAAAATCAAAAATAAACGTTTATATATTCAATTATAATTTTTATCTATAATTATATTAATTTAGTATGGTGCTCGATTAAGTATGAAACGATGCGGCGTTGAAGCTATAGATTTTATTTTATTTTTTTATTCTATTCCTGTATAATGACAGTGGGTTCAAAGCCCACTTAACATACAACTTATAAAGAAATTATCTATATTCTTTTTTAATATTAATAGGAATGGAAGGAAGAAAACAGAACAATAAGCGTTAAGTCTTCACTTTTTATTTTTTAAATTGCTTTTTGAAAATAAAACGATAGCTACAAACACCGACTCCTCTCTTATAACTTTAATAGATATATTATTAAAAAATATAACATTAATTCTGTACAATAAAAAATTTAAACTTTTTGTCATTCCAAGTTCTAACAAACTGTATGTAAAGGGCATCATAACTCGCGAACCGAGATACGTTGCAGATTTATACCGGTAATGTTTGTTGTTTCACCTTTCCAAATAATACCGTGAGATTTATGAATAACCACCGCCGTTCGGATGATGATGGGAGTGATAAAATACGCAGTGACAAATCACTTTGGCCACTTAACGTCTTAATCTATGTAGATTTAGGTGAACGAGTCGTAATTTCGGAATGATTGATAACATAATCGTAAACTGTTGAGAGAAGTAATGTTTTCTTGTAAGTTAATATTTCTATAGGTATTTGTTTAATGTAAATATTCTCGAAGCCTCTCTTTATAAATTTTACATTTAATTATATGTTCATATTAGTATACATATATGTCTTCAAAATCATATTTTGTACTTTTTAATCTTTTAATTGTCATTGGGAGAGTTTGTCTGTTAAAAAATGATAAAATACTAGTGGATAATAACCGAACAGGTCCAAAGCCGTTGTTGGTGCAGAGGGGTTCAAAGAAATGCCTGGGACTTGCGACCCAAGTGTCGGTTTCTGCTAAGAGGGTTTTATTAATATTGTATACAAGGAACGGCCAATCTAGACGAGATATTAGAAGATTGTTGTAAATCCAAGTTCTTTTGACTTTACTTACTTAAAGCCATAGTCCACAGTCTTTTAAAAATCTTTTGTATATCACGTGTATACAGGTGCTACCTTCGATTCTTGTTACCGTGGAATTTGATAGGTTTCATTTTAGAGATCACACAAACGTTCATACAAAGTTATGTCAGATATTTAGTCTTCCCAGAATTTGGCAACCTTCCTCTCCTTTTTTTAATATTATCAGTATCAGTAATATATAACATTTATATTTTCATTTCTTACATCTGGGGTCGCAACGCGGCGTTAAGTTCCGGGAGAAAGGAGTGTCTTAATACTAGGTTCCCTCTGCCTACACTGCTGTGTCGCGAGATACAGAATGGAAGGAATCTTACTCAACTATAAAGGCAGTTATGGTAATACAATCACAATCAGCATCAGAACAGCTAAATCAACGTTTCTGCATACATATACTTCCAATTATGCAAATACGAGGCCCACGGGAGTTTCCTTCTTACAGCAGATACCATTAATCATTATCTAAATTAATTTCGAACGCTTAACAAAATATCCTCTTAGTTTCTTAAAGTTACAATAAAGAGAATCGCGGCGGCGGCGGCGGCGGCGGCGGTCGTAACTCATCTGAACGTTAGATTACTGATCTTTAATCCTCCCCTGGTTTTCTCTTAAAGTAAAGATTTACGACCGAAGGTATTACCGCGCCCTCCGAGAAGTCTATTTAAAAAGTTTGCATGTTGATGATGACTTGGTGGCGAAAATGGGATGTTGATATTTATTTGAATACAAATGTCGAAACTTATGATAATCAGGTCATTTTTATATGAAAGTCATTAACCGGATTAAATGTATATTTAATATGATATATTTTTGGAAATCTGACGTTTGGAACTCTTAAGTTATAGAGCTTCATTTAAAATTAATCAAGTAAAGATTCCAGAGGGAGCCAAAGTTGGGACACTCCGCTTCTCACTTTCTACCAAATTCTGGAGGAATTGTGTGCATTCACAGTTGCCTCTAACACAGTACAGTTACGTTATAATATTAAGTTATTATATTTAGTTTGAATAACTTCTACTCTTTTCCGAGTTAGTCAACAGTTAACATAACTTTTTCTATCAAATTTTAATACACGCAAGGAAATATTGAATTTATATATTTTTTTCTCATATTCTTTCACATTATAGGTTTGCCTTGTTCCATAGTTAACTGAAGGAATATTTATAGCCGTAACTTTATTTAATATCGGTTGCGCGCGGCCTGCGAACGAAACTTTTAAGCTACACAGAGATATTAACTTAGCCGTGCAATATCCACACTGATATTATGATATCTACAGTTTGTTGTTTATGTATATATTATTAGAAAAAGACATATAATAGAAATATATTAGACAGATTGTTTATTTAAAATCTTAAAATTATCAGAAATGTATAAATGGTATATTAATATATAATTTTGTTAGTATAATTTTTTAAAAGATTTTTTACACTATCGATATTTTTATTTCATTAAAATTGAATATACGTACACTATACTAGCGACCCGCTTGCGGCTTCGCCCGCATGTTGGAAACTAAAGTTTCAGAAAAGTCAATAAAAAAATATGTGGTCGAATATAGTACTTTATAATGATATATATTTTTATATGTGAACCGATTTAAATAAAACAGACAATTAATGTTTACTTAATTTTAAAAGTCATTGCTTAAATAATATATATTATAGAAGGTGTCATAGATTTTATCATATATATTCCACGTACAAACAGCGATCAATTACAATTTTATTATACGTATAAATATGAATACGCACCATGTGTTACCCATACTTCAAGTAGACTACTAATATATTATGCTGAATATTTGCCTCAAACATTGCAATTTTCACTGAAGTCACTTAAAATGCATTATAAAATGCATAAGAAGGAACTCTCCGCTCTCCGCTACACCATCACAAATACTATAGGGAAAGCCTTAAAGTTTTATCTTTATAACAATTTTCAAAATATTTCAAACTTTTCAACAAAGGTGTAATTGAAAGATCGGAAATTTCCAAGCAAGCACATATTTCAAAGGCGCTCTTCTTGCCGGATAATATAAGAAGATAGAGGACAGAGTAGGATATAAAATATGGGGTCCTTTCATGAATCTTATTAAGATATCCTCCGAAAAACGAGAGGGACGCCGATATAGGCCACGCCGTGTGTTAGAGGAGGACACCCAACAATTCTTGGTTTACGTATATTAAAATAATACGATTAAAGAGGTGTGCGTTGCTCGGATGGGAATTTATCGTCTCTATGAATATGATTTTCCTTGGCGAGCGGATGTAGTTCCCATAAGAGGTATTTAGTGTCAAAGGGCTATTATACTTTGAGTTATGAATAAATATTTACATTTTTGTTGTTTGATGTAATATTGCAAGCTAAAGTTATCAATGTTCCAATTTTTGAATTGTTTATATTATATATCTTTCAATAGAAATATTGGAAAATATTAATTATGTACTAAAAAAATGCGCCTAATATAAAATTATACTTTCTTTATTTTACAGCCATATATGTATATATATTGCTCTACAGCAACTTAATTTAGTTTTTTCAAAACCTAGAGGTGCAGGAATACAAGCGTGTGACTGTGCACGCGATAGGCTTTAGATTCGATTCTCAGGAGAGAAATTGAAATATTAAATATTTTAATTTTTTCGCACTGTGTCAAAGAAAACCGGGGCGGTGCGTTATAACCGTCACACCTGACGCTAAAAAAGACGAAAAAAATAATAATATAAAATATATCCAGTTCTACGAGATCCGTGTAAAGTTAGCAGATATGTAGGCAGAGAGCCATAATTCATGAGTTTCTTTCAAACTGCAACACACGCTATCTCGGCTACATGCAAAATAACTTCGGATACGTTTACCGGAAACCGATAATAAACTTTCACGTACTGAACGAAGTAGCCTGAGGTGTGGATTTTAATTTTAATGACAGTTTAACTAATATAAATGGGCTAATAGAAAGAAGTTAGTTTTTTTTTGTATCTTTCAATTAATTGAAATTTATTATATTATAATTGTAGATTAATTTAAGTTGTACTTTTTATATGTTAAGTACTAATTGATGAAATCTGTGTAATAGAAGAGACTTTGTTGAGAAAGATATCTATCCATTCTCCACTTTCTTTAAAGAAAAAAATAAGACTATAGAAAAAATATGAATTTACATAATGACAATGAATGAAAGACATGTCACATGTAACACAAGGTTCTATGGATTTTTACTAATATTTCAAAGCCAGGTAATATCACGGAAGCCTATCATAATTATTTATTGAGGCCAGTCTTGGCACAGTGGCACAAGTGTGCGACTGTAAACGCGATTAGTTGTTAGTTCAATGCCCATTCGAGGAAATGTAAAATTTGATATTTTTATTTCTTCGCTCTTATAGGCAAAGCGTGGCGTTGAGTTCTAATCCAATCCAATCAACACACAGTGCCTCCAAAATTCAGTGAAAAATGGATAACTGGGCGTCTTGACACTAGCTTCCTTCTACCTATCCTGCCGTATGAAGCGTGATGCTGTAAAAAAATCACATTTAACCCAACCCGCCTAAGGATTACATTAATATATCAAAACCAGCTAATATCATGAAAATCTATCATCATTTACCTTATTCTGCATAATGTGACTCCAAGACGTCATCATTCAATTTAGATGTACGGGGAGGGAGGGGGATATGCAAAAATTACCCATCGCCGTTTATCCCCCCATAAATTATATTAGAGATAGCGTGCGTGAGAGTGTTTTTGTAATTACCTTATAAATAATAATTCAGTGCGCCGTAGATTACTGTTAGTGGATGAAACATGGCGCCTCCAAGACGGTCGATGGTTAAAGCCTGCGCAGATGTACCTACGTGTCTTTCAAATTTAAATATTTTACAGTATGTTCAATTTTATAATATGCTCTTTTTAATAATAATTTTATGCTATATAGGGTGTATATATTTTTTGTGTTGAGTATAAGGAATTTAATCTCAGTTTTTCGTAACAGCAACAAGTCTGTATATGTGAATTTTTTTATTTTAAGAATGTCTGCTAAAGTAACAGTTACATTATTAAGTTATGATTAATTTCTATTAATTTATATAATGTATATTAACACTAATATTTACACCAAAAGTGAGTTTAACATAACATTAATACCAAAATCACCATCACGTGATAATTTTTCAGATTAATAAAAAAATTATCTCTCAGTATTTATTTAAATTAATTTCAATGACCCAATTTATTATATCCAAAGTGACAGAATTGACAATTTTTATAAACATTACTATAATATTTTTTCTATATTTATAAAGAAATTTCACTTCAATAGTTCTTTAGGTTTTTTATTAATTAGTAATTGAAGTAATATTTAAATGTAATTATATTTATTACAACGAAAAATTTTAATATTGAAAAAGAGTAACGCTACACAAAATCCTAAAAATAAATTAAGTCTTACAATAAAATTTTCGACAAAACCTTGAGAAGCTTGTGCCGACGAAATGTCTTTACTATAAACTCGGATATATCAGCTCCGTCACGTCATCCAATTTAAAGTTTCCATTGCTTAAACACACGAGTTCTTATACAATATTCAAGTTAAAGTAAATGCACAAACAATATAAATATTCATTATAATTAACACTAAAGCTTTCTCGGGCGTAAGCTCAAAGGTGGCGTATGAAGCATTTTCTATACTTTATCCATAGAACAAGTAGTAAAGAAATGGCATAAAGCTGTCTTTGTAATTAATTTATTACAATTATTATGGGAAATATTTTTATTCGTAATTTTAAAAATAGTAATACTGTAAAAAGTGTATATTTGTTTTTCGTTTTCACTTGTTTTTCACTTCAAACTCATAAAAAATCTTTCCATTCTACTTCTATAATCTTTCTGTTCTACAGCACCCCCTTCGGCACAAGGAGAGATAGGACAAAATATGAGAACATTATTCAATAGCGCTTTGTGTACATTGTTAAGATTGGTTGGGTTATATTAATCACATGGAGGTCTGAAGTATAGATTTATTTCCTATTGATAAATATAATATTTCACTGATAGAAATTAATTGTATAGGGATTTTTATAATTATTCCAGTAATACCTTGAAAGTTTTGTTAATTAAATTAATATAATAAATTTTATTAAATTATAGTGACGATTAATTACTTACACAAATACCGACAAATATGATTCATCGTAATTGTTAATATTTTTTTCATATAATTACGTGTTTGAGTATCGAATAATAATATTTGATTTAAAAAAATTCTAATTCTACCCGCAAATATATTAATGAAATCAACTTTAATGTGCGACAGGATTTGGTAAAAGTTGAATTTCTAATATAACGTTTGGATCGTCAAATTAAAAGAAAGGTTAATGTAGGGTGGTCCACGCAACATTTAAAAGAAGCGTTTAATGGAAGATATAAGGTGACGCGGAGACGTGTCGCTGAACGTGACCCAGCTGTTATTCGAATTCTCATATTGAAGGAATTTGTCACCAACTGCGTCTTCTTATCGCGGTTCCTTAGTATAAGTAATACCACGGGTTATTCCACTGAGGGGCTCAGGTTCAGGTCCTGTAGAGGCCACCGTTGTAGCGATCACCTCGAGCAACCACGTTGTACTTGCGATTTCTTAAGTACAGAATACCCTCTTCCCTTATCATCCGTTGTCGTGGTAAAAGTTAGTGCGGCTAACAACAAAATAAAAAAAGAATAGATTTTCACTAGATTTTCTTTCTCTGTTCCGAAAAAAGAATTTGACCTGTATAACAATATACAACTTTTCCTGTTATATATATATTTTTTAGCTTCACACTGTATCCTACACAAGACAGGGTAGGCAGAGGGAACCTGGGAACATAGTGTTAAAACACTCCGATCCCCGTTAATTTACTTCCGTTTCCCACTTTCCGCCAAACTCTCGAGGCATTGCGTGTCGAGGGGCGGAACTCAACGCCGCGCTTTACCTTGCCACAGCGACGAAATAAAAACAAAACAATCTCAGAATAAATAACAACAATTGTTAACACATTGTATAGAGGCACCACTCTAAGACGACAGTAGATTGGAGTATTAGGCGGCGTTTACACGCACGCACGTAGCGTAATAAATTATATAGTAATCAGAACGATTCCTTACATCCCTCTTCTCTCTTATTAGGAGAGCCAACATTCAACATTCGTTAATGCCGGGCTTTGTAGCACATGTGGGACGGAGAGATTCTGACAATTTATTGTACATCGGCTTATGAATCATAAATAAGGAAGGGCTAATTAGAATTGCCGCGGTGTACGAGTACGTGGTGCGTGATTTACTTTATTGGCGGCGGCTGAGACGTCTACTAGTCAACCATATGATGTGAAAAAATTAGAAAATGATACAATATAGTGAAATTCGTTTAGAATAATATGTTAAATAAAAATATATTTTGAAAAAAAAATAGTTTATATTCAAAATGTACATTTTTCTGTACTATAATGAAATTTGTAAAGAAATTTATTTAATTTTTTTTTTCAAATAGTTTAAGACACTCCGAGAAATATTTTATTTACTCGAGTGGGAATCGAACCACTCCTGCGCCACGACTTGCTTCCATTAATAACAACGCAACTTAAAACGAAATAGCCTCTTTTCTACATATTAGCAATAAGGAACTCAAAGTTATCACAATAAATTAATTGGCTACCAAGTTCGGAGTAAGGCGTGTGGAATCCAACAAGTTTGGACTATTAATTAGCCTCTTATACCGACAAATAACCGGGATACGCGAGCGTTGTTAACTTTATATACTTTATTATATGAGATGTTTTATATATTATACATTTTGTTTGGTATTTGTGGAAAATGTAAATCGAATTCGAACGTCGAGTGGTTCCTTTAACTAGAGAAAATATTTGTATTTACAAAAAAACACTTTTTGTTAATTCTAGTTAAAAAAACGCTTCTACCAGACTATATGCCAGATCTACTATGTATAATTATGTAAAAATTTCGTGTATTTGGTGAGGCAAATAAAAATATAGACCGGCCAAGTGCGATTCAGACAGAGCCGAGAGTTCCATACCAGTTTCAGGTTTGTAGGTCAACTGTAATTACAGCTCTATGCACTCTCTTTTGTATGAAATGAACAAGAATTATAAATTTGTGATGACTTTTTTCTAAGTAGCACCTATCAATTTTCACTTTTCAAAGTGATAATTGATATGATATACGAAATCCCAAAAAAATTACATTAATGAATATTACTATATAACATTTTTTATTTGACTTTTTAAATAAGATATAAGTAAAAGAATAATTCTTTGAAAATTACAATAATTATTATCAATATCACAATATAACAATATCATAATTTCCAAAGAAATGCCTTCACCCTGTTCCTTGATTACCATAAAATAAATATATTACTATCCCCTAATACCTTATTTCCCATAGGCATTAAAACTACGCCAATTCAAATGAGATTGATTCGTTATTAATGACACCCAAAGAGTTCGCGACCGAAGGTTTTCGTCGATACAGCCTTCAAACTGTAAAATGGCCTAATAAATTCACATTAGTGATCAAACCGGCTCATAATTTGTGCCATCTTTAAATAAATATCACATTTTGTTTTATGTCACAAAGCTGTTTTGTAATTTAGTTTTATTTATTGAGTTAATTATTTATTCTAAAAAACCTTTTTGATGGTAATTTTATTTTAAGTTTGAAATCGGTAGTCTTAGATTCCATTTTTGCTTATTTTCATTTGTTATTAATGTTATTATTTGGTACATATTTCATAAATTATATTCCAGTAATAGAAGTGAGCTTTAATGTTATTTATCAATCTTAACCTATTTAATAAAACCTATTTCTCATTACTAAATTACATAAATATTTATTTTACATATATTATATATGCATATAAACACAAAGTAATCGCAAAATAAATAAATCCAGACATCACAACTTAACTAATGAAAACCATAATCCAAAGTCCACCGGCTTTAAGCACGTGGCTGTGGGCGTATCTCCTCGCGGCTCATCCCCCACCTGTTGGATATCCGGCTGATCCGCCCCCGCGGATATTCGGATATAGCTACGGATAGACGGTTACCCGCTTACACGAGATAACCACGCCTACTGCTGAAAGAATGTTCTACTCGCTAAGGAAATCATATTATATATTATGTATTCAGTATTATGTGATTCTTTCAGTTGAGTAAAATTATATTCTAGGCTTGAAAATTGTGGTTTTTTAATATTACATCAAATCTGTAGTGTAGTTAATATTTGCATGTAATTAATATATTTATATAAGTAATTTATTTATAAAAAGTAATATGGAGAAAGAGATTATTTTGTAACACGTTGTATATATATATTATTACAGTGTAATGCGGCTATTAATATTGCAAAATTATGTCTCGTTTAGTGACAATATATGAAGATTGGAAATACTAGACTATAATTTAAATAAAAAAAAGCCTTATTATTGTCTCTAAGATGAATGTAAGTAATGTTTAATTTCAGTAATATCAGTACATTTCCCTTACCATAGAGTTTTTTTGTTATGCTTAGTTCAGTCTACAATCAAATCAATATTTATAAAAAAATTTAATACTCATCCAATTCCCACATACTTCAAACGACTATAAAATCTCAAAACCCACCTTAACTTAAGAGTTGAGACGTAGTGCCAGCAGAACTCCTAATTGAGAAATCGAATTACAACGTCGAATCAAACCCCCGACCCCCCGATCCAGCACTTAACAGTAACAGATCCTTTTAACGGTTTAGCGATCCCCTGCAAGACAATATTCGGCAATTAAGATGCGAGTACGACGGTGAGATTGGACCTTTGTGTAATCTTGTCTGGACTTTAATTGATTTTGAAACATACTCCTTATTGTACATGAGAAAACGTCGTGGCGTAGGAGCACAAGTGTGCGACTGTAAACGCAATTGGTTGCTAGTTCGATACTCATTAAAATGTGAGGTTTTAAATATTTATTTGAATTTATACGTTCATTTCTTCGCCTTAATAACGAGGCAAAACGCCGCGTTGAACGATTGAACGATTCATAGCTAAAAAAAAATAAACATTCAGGAGGTACAGTGGGTTATATCGAAAGTACCTTTTAACTAAGTTAAATTATAACATGTATAGCCTTCGCTGTGATATACGGATAATTCAACACAAAAAGAGTTTTTTTAATCTGTAGTTCATGAGATAAGCGTGTTCTATTAAACAAACTGTTCAGTTTCACATATCTTTCTTAAAGATCTTTGATTTAATGTGATAATAATATATAAAAAAATACAAATAATAATAACCTGTCGAAAAATCTACTTCGCTCATAAAAATTAGTAAAAATAATTTAAAAAAAAAAACAGTTATTGACAACATTTCCTTGTCATTTACGTATGTATGAGTATATCAACGTCAGTTTATTGCCGCAAGTAACTTCATCAAAGGATCACATATTGATGGCAAGTTCTGCTGAGTGAGTGGTCACCGTTAAGTCTAAGTTCGCTCCGAGCGCGCGGTCCGGCCGGAACACAAGAACCACTTTGCTTGCCGATAGTTCTAAATTAGCCAAGATGGCCAGTTTCACACAGTCGCTTTAAACATATTATTAATATTATTTATTATATTAATATTTTATTTCATATTAAAATAATGTTGTAATAAAGTATGTTTGTGTGTAATGAAACGTTTAATATGTAGAGAGAGAAGATGTATTTAATGAATAAGGAGAAAAATCTGTAGTTTAAATTAGCAAATTTGAATTCTTCAACTAACTAAATTATATTATTTAGTAATAGACTATAATTGCACATATCGTTCGTTATCGTTCATATTAAAATTATATTATATTTTCTACTTAAACCTAACTATTAGTTAAGAGAATCTCTGAAACCTTGTTTCAACAATCCAAACCGACAACGGTGTCACCCTGCGACCTCCTTGGTCATCGTGCGCCAACCGTCTTTAGAAGCATTACTGGGAAATGCTCTAATGCTCCGATACCCTGGAAAACTGTTAAGGGGCTGGTTAGAGGCTTTCTAAGATACTGATATAATTAGTGCATTGTACCTACAACGCTCTAGAAGGCAGGCATGGCAGGCATATTCCAGACCGTATTGGACCTCGCCTTATATCAAATTTGACCTTTAATTCAATATTGGTAAGGAGTATGGCAGTAAACAGTTTTAATAGACCAGTTATTAGGTATTGAACAGCTTGCTTGAATTATTGATCACGTGAAATGTTGTTTTTTTTTTCAGCTTCACGCTGTATCCTGCACACAGCAGGGTAGGGAGAGGGAGCCTCGGTGGTTAGACACTCCGTTCCCCACTTTCTGACAAATTCTGGAGGCATTGCGTGTTGAGTGGCAGGACTCAACGCCGCGCTTTGCCTCGACACTAGAGCGAAGAAAAATGGAAATATGAAATGTTGTTAATATCTAAAAGCTGTTGAGTTGATTGCGTTTCTTTTTCTTCTCATTAATAAAATCAATAAAAACAGAATGTAGTTAGAGATTTCTAAGACTGTTGCGTGACTGTAAACGCGACAGGCTATGGGTTCGATTACCACTCGAGTAAATTAAATATTTTAATTTTTTTCGCTTTGTTGTAACAGCGTTGAGTTTCGCTACCACTGCATATTGTAGCGAAATGTTGTTAATTTTATAGACGAGTAACATTTTTTGTAATGAAAAGGCATATTATTTCTTTCATTGCAAAAACTCTCTTCATTCATCAAGTACATTGCAAGCATATATCCATTAGCTTATTACCATAACTTCGAATAACTTTTGCAACTAAATGCAGCTTTCGAAGCTTTCGAAGCAAATATGAATCTTTTGGATGTCGCTCCCCCTAATTGCCTGAAGATGGACCAACGCCAATTTCATGACATTTAACTCTTGCGATAAAACTTGATACACGCCCTATCGTTCTCGTCTGTTGGATAACTAATGACTTTTAGTAGAAGAATATTTTGAAAGTAGGTGGGTATTTGTGATAAAAAAAAAGCAAAGTAAGCTGCATTTATAGCTGGGGAATTAGTGTTAAGACACTCCGTTCTCCACTTTTAGTTGAATTTTTTCAAGAAATGGAAATATTAACGTAAATAAATAGTAAATATATTCATAATATATATTTAATATATATTTTGAGAACTTAAAACGTTTTAAAAATAAACAAGAACGTCTTACAGCAACTAAGTTATCCCACCAATAACGAATCGATCGAGTCGCGCAGTCTCATAAGTCGTAAGAGAAATTTGACCTATATACATAAATACTTGAAACGGTGCCGTAAGAAAATTGTATGTTATTTTTTATCATATAAAAACCACCATTTATATTTTTGTATTATATATTCCAGACAGTTCTTCAAAATCGATATAGGTAAGGGAGACTAATTACAATAATTATTATTAGGTACTACCATGGAGATACTTGTGGAAGTATTAAGTTCTGAAACGGTGATGTGATTATGATGATGATGATTAAATACTATACTAGTAGTACTAAACAGGTATACCTGTTTGTGTTTCAAATTAAATAAAACGATAATTAAAAACATGAATAATTAAATTTTTCATATAATATACAGATGTATTTTTTTCATGGATGTATGTGTTAAGACACTGCGATCCATCCATCTCCATTCTCCATTGAATTCTGAAGGCATTACATGTTGAGTAACGGACCTCGATGCCGTACTTTAACCCAACACCAAAGCGAAGAAATGAAAATATACATTTAAATAAATATTTCATTTACTCGAGTGGGAATCGAACCCATAAGTCACGTTAACAATCACACACTTTTGCCCCCGCACCTCGACTTGCCTTGCCTTTGTCTTGTCAATATTTTATATATTTTTAAAATATATAAGAATGAACTTTATAAGCTACGAACTCTGATCATGGGACATTGGCCTAACGATAGTAGAGTCTTGATAGCCTTTCTACATACTGAGTTGAAGCAATATTATAGAAATTTTACTTAATGTTATTTTTTACCTCAGACAACGTATAGGCAATAGCCATTATTATCAGTATAAATTATTCTAAGATCTAATATAGGAACGTTTTTCTGTGTAAAAATTAAGTATATATGAAAAAAAACTAAAAGTATATAAAATATTGAGTAAATAAGTGTAAGAAGATTTTTTTTACTGAACTTGTTAAGTGAATTTAATCACTGTCATAAATAATATAATATAATGCAAAAATATACATCCTTCAGAGTTAGATTTTTTTCATGGGCGTTGGCGAGCGAAGCCAGCGTTGGTCTGAGCCTCTTGGTATTAATATAACAATATATTGAATAGTAATTTCTATTAAATTCGCCTATCTAAATATAAATCCGAATGAGAATGAAAAATCGAACGATTGCGTTTTCAGTCAGAAACTCACGTATTGTGCCATGATGGTGTCATCAATATCATAATGTTTATATATAAAGAAGAAAACTTCCCACTGACTGAGGTGTAGACGCGCGCACAGCCGTAACCGTTGAAAAACAAAAAACGTGAAATTTAAACAAATGTTTCTTTTCATAATGTGAACACCCACTAAAGAAAGGGTTTTGAAAAATTTTAAGCCTGATGGGGCGAAAAAGAGGTTGAAAGTTTGTATGGAAAAATCGGCACCGATATTTATAAGATTTGAAATTCAGACTCATAAAAATATTTTTTGAACACGTGCCCCGATGGTTTATTTCATCCATTAAACTGAAAATAATTTAAAAAATAATATTTAATAAATATTCATATAGTTCAAGGGCTCAATTATAGGGCGAAGCCGCCTGCGTCCACTAGTATTATATTTTTCCTATGTGTCTGTCTGGCTGTGTGTATCGCGCCAGTAATGGTGCGGTTAGTTTATGTCGCGCGCGATAGTCGCCCGGCAGAGGTTATTCGTTGTGTTAATGTGTGCTTGCATCTAGTTTGCATTTGGCAATGCCTTGCTGGTTTAAATTTAAAACTTTTTACTTATTATGTATATACTAAGAATATTTTTGATATATGCAATATTTATATTGTTTATATGTATTTATATATCCACTAAGGTAAATAATAAAGACCTGTTAAGAGTTTTCAATCACTGAAAATGTAGGAAAGTTGAGTGGCATAACTCAACCCTATTACATTTTGCATTTCTGTTGGGAATCTTTAGTGTGTTAATACTTTAAATTTAGCTGTATTCCAAAGACTTAAGAGTCACATATATAGCGCGCGATAAAACACGTTCTAATTACGCTATGATATAACCCCTTATTACTTCTTAATTACGTTAGATAAATTCCCAACTTTAACACCAAACTATCTTAATATATTTTAAATACATTTGACTAGTTAAAGTTACAACATTCACTACACAAAAGTAGAAACGAAACTTTGAAAGTTCTTAACAAAAATAGGAGGGGTGGGGGGGTGCGGGTGTCAACGCCGAAGAGGACGCCTCACACTATTTTCATTCCGTGTAGTGCCACATTTAATTTTGTTGAAATTCTAACGTAGCTTTGCAAAAATGTCAACTTTATGTCCGCCTCAGCCGCCGCCTTCGTTTCACTCGGATGCTTTGCTTCTCCATTTTCTGGAATGCGCCGCAGTTTCGCGACGAGCTTTGAGAAACTATTACTTTATGGAAACTTACCGCAACTCCGAACTAAGATGTGGCTTCTGACAAAAATTTATTAAAGCGTATTTAATTTTAGTTATGTCCTTATTTATATATGAAGGTATATAGCGCAGAGTGTGCGGGATACAGTGTGAAACAAAAAAACATGTTTATAAATAAATACATATCTATTAAACGAGTATAATAAAGTAGAGAGAAAAAGTCTACTTTGCCTGCCCCACATAATATTTTAAACCAAAAAAAAAACACTAACAAAAATAAAACACTATAAAATACAAAAAAAAAGACTAAGTAATATAGTATTTTACAAGCGATCACAAGCCTATTTGTCAAACCGGGGACACCGGCTTACGATCAAACCTATCTGAAGTTCATATTGAATGTCGATCTCATAAAGCCACGTACACACTGTAAAAGGCTGAGCCCCGGGGGCTGGTAAGAGGTAAGAGGTAAGAGGGCAGAGCGATAGCACTCATCGAAAGAATAAGCCTGTTTCCCGACGACGGGGTTTAGGGATGCAACATAGACTCGGTGCTTTATTCTGCTGCCATCAATACTTAATATTGTGTAGTGATGGGAAATAATTTAAAAATATATAGATTTTTTTATATTATATAATATTAAGTAATTATTTAAGAATTAGTTTCACGCTGTATTCAGAATATAGCAGAGCAGGCAGAGGTAACTGAGTATTAAGACTCCGTTCACTATTTTCTACCGAATTTTACGACGCGTTACGTGTTGAGCGACGGAACTCAACGCCGAGCCGCCCGAAAGATATTTATTTAAAAGAAAAGAACTTATATTTCATATAGCTATAAGTACTTTTAACTAGTAGAGTAATTACTTTAATTATTTATTTTATTTCTTTCTTTCCACCATTTAACAATAATAATAAAATAATGATCAATACATATAAATTTGGAATTTAAAATAATGCTAGTTAAAATATTTCAATATTATCGATATTCTTAATAGTACATCAACAAACTTCTCTAACGTTAAAGGATTGACATTTGAAGCTTCGATCGAAGGAGCGGGTTGAGATCGAGACAAAGTAGATACGAAATGGTACCAACTTACTAATACTGAAGATATACAATATTATTTTTACATTACTAATATTAATATAAAATGAGCTACTTTTGGAAAGCAGACGAGAAAGGCTTTTAGAGGCTTTAGAAGACTACATACATTTCACACAGTTTTTGGGGCTATTTTTGGTAATCGAACCAGGAATCTTCGTCCTATTAATTTCATCCTGCACTATTAAGTAGTAATACGTATCGTCGTTGAGGCCGTCAAGGCAGTAGCACAGTGTGTGGAATGTAAACGTAAATGCTTGGGTTCGATTTCCGCTTTCCTTTCTTTCCCCGGAAAGTATTTTAAACAATCTAATATCTTAAAATTTATTATTATATTTTATATTTATTTTTTACTACTTAAATTCATATATATATATATATATATAAATTTAAATAGTATAGGAGTCAACCCAGCAAATTACCATCATCTCGTTTCAAGGGTCAAACATCTTAACATATGAAGGGCATATCCTCAATACGCACAAATAAATACGTAGCGTATTATATTTCTCTGATCTGGGTATTAAGATGTGGAGGGGTCAGCAATTGATCCCCTGGACGTAATACCCTATTGAGGTAAGTCGAATGCTTTATTGTTTTTATTATATTCTGGTTAAATGTTTTACATATCTTTTTTGTTTAGATGTTATCCATACTATAGATATACTAATATTATAACACTGAAGAGATTGTTTACGCTTATCTCAGGAACTAGTGATTTTTATTGAAATTTATTATTCGAGTTTCACAGTTCTTCCTGGAGAATGGTTTCGATGTAATCCACTAATATTTTGTACCCCGTCGTGGCGCTGGGCCACAGGCATGTGACTGTAAACACAACAGGTTGTGGGTTCCCACTTGAAAAACTTGGTGTTAAGACACTCCGTTCCTCGCTTTCCGCCGAATTCTGGTGACATTGCGTGTTGAATAGCGCCACTAGAACGAAGAAATGAAAATAAAAGTGAAATAAATATTAATTTCCTCGACTGGGGATCGACCCACAACCAGTCGCGTTTACAGGCACACATTGTACCTCTGCGCCGCGCCGGCCTCTTATGGATAACGATAATTAATTAAATAATGGAAATGAATAAAATATTTTTAGCACGATACATTTAATAAAAATGATGTTGAAAAAAGTGGAACTACCTAACTTTACCCATCGAATCTAATATATATTTATAAATTTTTAAACTGTAAAGTGATATTTCTTTCCAAGTTCTGTATCTCAAAATGTTGGCAATCCCAAATCTGTGGTAAATAGCTCTCGGGAACAGTTTAAGTCTAAGTAAGTGGCGTTCGGCGTCCAAAGATTTGCTGGACCGTCTCTAATGGGCTGTATCCTTATTTATTGAGCTGACTGCAACCGAAGCAGGAGGAAAATTTTCACGTTAAACAATAATTTATGAAAGATTTTAGTTTATTTACATTAGATTCATCAATATATCTGCTGTGCAGTACGTATTTCGTAAATATACGGATTTCATAGGTAATAGACGTGTGATATATATATAATCATTCCAAATTGTATGCCATTAATCTTCACGCTGTAACCAGCATATAGCAAGGTAGAGGAAATTAATGTTAAATAATATAGTAACTGTTCCCCACTTTTCGCCGAATTTTAGAGGCATTGTGAGTTGAGTGGCGGAACTCAACCTTTTATGTAAATTAAATTATTTTAACATTTTATTTTGAAATAACGCCGTCTTGGCGCAGCGGCTCAAGGGTGTGACTGTAGCGCGACGGTTATAGAATCGATCCCCACTCGAGGAAGTGAAATATTTATTTACGTTTATATTTCCATTTCTTCGTTCTGGTGTCGAGACAAAAGGCGGCGTTGAGTTCTGCCACTCAACGGAATGTCTTAACACTGGGTTCCCTCTGTCTACCCTGCTGTGTGCGGGATACAGCGTGAAGCTGATTTTGAAATTATTTTAACAAAGCGTCTAATTCAATATTCTCATGCATAACAATCGAACAGTAGAAAATTTAAAATGTTCTTAAGAAGGATGCCATTCATGAGCCATTAATACCTCGAAATGTGACATTAAAGTAGTAGTAGAGTAATTTAAAATTTCTCCGTAATAATTTCCAAATATGTATTTTTTATACGTTATATGGATTTTTTATGCCGGTTTAACTTTTTTCAAGCCAATAAAAAAATCTATACCTCTCTACTTATTACTACATTATTGATTGAAAATTAACAGTGAAGTTATTAGAAAATTCAGTAAAAGCTTACCTTTCCAGGGGGATGGAAACAGGTTACAAACAAGTTCAGACAGGCGTGACGGGGACGTGTCACGTTTTTGCGCTCAAGCACTGATTTTAATCCTGAAGCACTTAGGATTTGAGGTTAGATGAAGCACGTGACGACAGATCGATTAATAACTGGAACTGTATGTATTTATTAAGTTTGGGGTTTGTCTTTTTATTAATTTAAAATCATATAAAACATTTAATAACTACATGTAGATATTTATTTTAATTTAAGCAATGTATTTGAAATTTACAAAGAAAAACCGGTCAAGTGCGAGTCGGTCCATGCAAACAGCAAAAACAAATACGTTTGTTTTATGGGAGTCCCTCAATATTAGTTTTATTTTGATTTTTATTAATATATTTATTGTTATAGCGGCAGAAGAAATACATCATCATCTTTGTACAAATTTCAAGTGTCAAACTATCATGGTTCATGAGATATCTACAGTTTGGTGACAGACGGACTAACAGTCTTATTGATAGGGCCTTTGGGTACGAAATCCTTTATTATATAAATGCAATGCGAACTTTTATCACTACAAGTTAAAGTAAATACCGTTTATTGAAAAAACATTTGACGTTACCTATATAGATATTTTAACCGGAATGGAAATTTGTTATTTCTTTGGGTGAAGCGATAACTCAATATGTACCTAATCAGAGATACGAGAGTTTAGATAACATTATCTCATATATACAGTGTGTTTTACGAAGTTCAAGGAAGATACGTTTTTTTTTAATTTCACGCTGTATCCCGCACTTAGCAGCGTAATCACAGGGGACCTGGGAACCTAGAAAACTTACCGCCGAATTCTGAAAGCATGGCGTGATGATTAGAGGATCTCTACACCGCGCTTTGCACAGTGCCTGGAGCTCCTCTGATACTGTTCTAGGCGGCGGTGAGCGCTTTCCATTCCAGAGAGTAAATTTAAATATTAAATATTTCATTTCCGAGTGCGAATAGAAGCCAAGCCACACCCATCGCGTTTAAAGTTTTACGCTTGTGTCCCTGCGCCACAACGGGCTCAAAAAGATACCTGTAATTTTCTTTGATTATAATAGTTTCAAAAGCAATTAGATTGAGAAAACATGAAAATAGGACATTAATATCGAATCGAGCGACTTTAATGGAAACCTAAAGACTTATTAAACGGTAACTTGTACTTATAAATAATTAAAATATAAATAATTAATTAAAACATGTTATCAAAAATTATTGAAATATTTAAATATACCATACCTATGCTGTTATTTTTTTTTTATTATTTCTGAAGATTCTCTAGCTAAATGATGATAATAATATTAAATATTATCTACGTTATCATTTCGAACCAAGCAACCTGTACGTATCATTCACGGCCAGTGGTGCCAATTGCCGTTGTCGTCGACACACCATCCTATCTATACAAAATGACACACTATTTATTAAAAAAAACGTAAACATATAAAATAACTATTAATCATATAGTGCAAACCTTATCAAGGATTTTCAAGTTTGAGTGCGTGATAAGTACATAATATGACGTGATACAAGTAGCGCTAATGGGTATGTGTTGTCAATATTTTTGACGGTATTTAGTTTCTATTAACGATATTATTGATTTTTTAAATTATTACAAACGATATTAGAGGCCAGTTGTGATGCAGGTGCTTAGCGTGTAAGACTCGACTGGATGTAGGTTCGATTCTCACTCGAGGTCTTGCTCTAGTTCTTGTGTCGAGGAGTTAAAGTCAGCGACTCAACACGCAATGCCTCCAGAATTTGGCGGGAAATGTTTTAAAAGTGTGTAATTATTAAAGAAAATATAATACCAAATATTAATATATTATTAGTGGGTATATTTATTATACAGTTTATATATGTATATATTGAAAACCCTTTTAGAAGAAGAATTGCTAGAATTTCAAAACTCCAAAAAATATTTGTTTTCTTTCAACACTGGCGATGAATCATTATTTCCTGCAGTGAATCGCAAATATTTATCTTATCAAATACATGTGTATGTTTATTCTACAATACTTCTGAGTTAATTATTATAAGGTTTCAAAATAAAAGGCACTCTATTAAAAAAACCTTAAATTAAGTATTTTATAATATAATAATACTTATCATTGCATTGAACTATAAGGGAAAAATCGATCCTGTTTTACTGGTTCCTAGAGAGTATTAATATGGAGCTCAAAACGCCGATCAAACTGAAGCGAAATTAAATTTTAACACCGACAGAGTGAATTATATTTTTGTATATAGTTCTTGAATTCTTAAGTGAAATTTGTTTTTACTATTTGCATATATAATAGATTTGTAGTTTTCTTTAGATTCGATTTCGATTATATTTATAGTCTCTGTATTCACATAAACGTGTATGTAGAGTCTGTTTTACACAATCAGGTTATTTTTTGTTATTTTAGGGCTTAAATGTTACTAGCTGGTGAGCTGTATCGATTTTGATGATACCTCGAAACTTTTGCACAAAAATAAATATTTTCGCATAAATTTACAACTTTATAATATTATTTAATTTATATTAACTTTATAGTATAGATAATGGAATACTATAATAATAATAAACATCGTGGTATTGGCGAGTAAACATAGCGTTTCTCTATTATCTTCAGCCTAACCCTTTATGTCAGTCAATATTATCATTGTAATGTATGTAAAATTTCTAATGCTACAGTTAAATGTTTTTTTTTTTAAATATTATGATAAAATATAATATTTTTATTTCTAGATGTTATATACAAGTTAATATGGTCAAGTTTACTGTTGGTGGCAGTAAGTGCTGGTGTTCTGCGACAATTGGAAGAATCTTGCACTACATATATCCGTGATGATCTACTGCATCTCGATTGTTCTGATAAAGAACTCTTCGAACTGCCTCAAGAACTTGATAATAACGTAAGAATATATAGAGATTTCTTATATTTATTAATAAATTTTAAAGAATTTGTCTAATAATTTCATTCTATTCTTTTTTGCCAGGCGCAAGTTGTTTTGTTGGCGAACAACAACTTTGTAGAATTCCCTAAGCAACTTGAAAATTTTCAACAAATTGAAAAATTAGATATCTCCGGCAACCGGCTAAGTGGAGATCTGCCAGAATACGTCCAAATATGGCAACATTTAAAAATCCTGAACTTATCGAGCAATGAGTATGATTCTTGGTATAGCTTTAAGAGTACATCAAACATTATAAAATTAGATTTATCTAAGAATAAAATTAACAACATCGACCATGACGCCTTCACTAGACTGCCTCATCTGGCCATACTTGATTTATCGGAAAACCGTTTACATAACATATCATCGGAAGTTATATCACAAGCGACTAGTCTAGAAGTTCTTATTCTATCTCGAAATTACTTGTCCGTAGTACCTCATTTTCAATCTGCATCATTAAGAAATTTACAGCTAAGTTTTTGCCAAATAAACAACGTCGACGCAAATTCCCTAACTGGTATGCGGTCCTTGCTTGATTTGGATTTATCGATGAATGGACTTGAAGTTCTGCCTGAAAAATTGACTTCAAATTCTTTACAAGAATTAGACTTAAGTTACAATAATATTGAATATATTACTGATTCAACTTTCTCGTCGCTACCGCACCTGGCGGTGCTGGATCTGAGAGGGAATGACTTCAAGAAAGTATGGCCTACATCATACTTCTCCTCAAATCCATTTTTGAGGGAAGTCAAAGTGAAAGGAAACCGTTGGAGCTGCGAAGGGTTCAGTGTAAATTTACTTCTAACATATGAGTTTTTAACGAAGGAACCACCGAAGGTTACGGACAACACATTAATTTGTTACTCTCCGGCAAATGTTACACAAATGAGTTGGCAGCAGGCTTATATTCGGACGTGGAATATGGAAGCTTCGTCCATGCCGCCATACACCTTGATGGCTGTTATGATTGGTATCATTATAGGTGTAATTCTGACTTCCTTCATATGTAGAATTCTAAAGGCAATGAACAGATCTGAAGCACCACAGCGTACGTCGGAATCTGCTGTGCTAAATACAGCAGAAACGAGAGATGACTCAGTCGTGTTACGTGTTCCTTTGAGAGAAGATTTACCACCGACATATGACGAAGCTCTTCTTATGCCCAGACTGAATGACTCTTTTCATTCACTGCCTGATTTTGTCGAAGAACAAGACGTTGGCCGTAATAGGAATCCGCGAAGGTCCAGATCTATAGGAGATTTAATTGAACCGAGGCCTAGATTAGGTGATAGACGGTCAATACGACGGACAGTAGATATACATATTAACTAACTAATATATATAAATATCTAATTAAGGTTTAAGTGTTACGTATTAAGTCTACTTTTAAGACATTCTAAGTAATTATATATTTATTTTCATTTACTAATAATATAGGTATTTTTTTAACAAACGTCATCTATTTATAAAATTATACAATCGTGTGACATCCTTGAAGACTTCTTTCTTTCTAAATAAATTCTTATTATAAATAAAAATGATTTTTATTTATTATTCTATTGTGTTTTTTATTTTCGTCTTTTAAAACGTTTAAGTGTTAAATAAAGTACAAAGCCGTATTATGACACCATTTCAAACTATTTTCAAAACTACTGCTGCCCTCTATCAGTCACATTCAAAAATATGCTTAATATAAAAAGCTGAAAGGTCTACATTAGATGTTAATTTATCTACTACTACCACTAGGTGTCGCTGTTAAATAAAATTATGATGGTAATAAAGAAAAACTTACAGAATGAAATCACTAAGTAAAAACTAATCAATTATAAAAAATCATTTAAATTTAAAAAATTAATACAATATATTTTCTGTAATATCTTGAATATTTTTAAACTCCGGTCTTCAAGTGACGGTAAAAGTTAAACAAAAGGAAAATAGGCTTGTTAATAGTAACTTTGATATTAAATGTAGTTAGTTTTTAAATTAGGTTCCAAATATTAACAGTTGAAACCTTTGGGGCTTAAGTAATCTATGAGATTTAGCTGTACTTAAACGTATTTTAACGATTTTGTTTAGTGCCTTTGTATTTCTATATATTAATATTCAATATATCAATAGTCTTTAAATAATATTGATGTTTCTGCGAATTCTTCTTAATTATAAAAATGGAGAATGGAGTATTTTAAGACTAAGTTATTTCTGCGTGCCTTGCGGCGTACAGTCTGAAGCAGAAAAAAGACGTGTAGGTACCAAAATTTTTTTTAAGTAAACTGGATAAGACCCCTAAGGATCTGTTTTATTAATTCGAGTTTCTCATATCTTACCTATAATATATGTACTATAATTTTTTATTGTCTTATAACTTAAATATATTTTTGGCTCCATTCAATAAATCATACAATCGATAAAAAATATAATGACATATCTTAAAATTCTCCTAATATTATATTAATAGCAATATAATGGTCAGTACTTAACAATAACCACACCTATACCTGCCTTACGGAGCTTATCATTATCATTGATAACACGTCATGTATTTAATTCGACTCATACAAAGTTATCTACTCTGCGTGGGCACACGTTTAAAGTTATTGTTTTTATTTCTATAAAGAAATATTCAACAACTCAAGTTGAGGGTGAAGTGAAAATTTCTGAAACTAATCTGAAATTGGGTGAATTGTAAATGAAAGTAGTGTTGTTCATTCTTTTTTGTTTTTATATTAACTGTAGAAATGTTGGACGTCTTGGTAATAATAATTAGAAAATAGTTACATTTTTTTTATTTTAATACTTCTCCTCTTTATATGGGAATCAAAGAAAGGGATTCATATAACAGGTAGGTTTTATTTTCTTCACTAATAGTCTTTCTTTAGATAGATTGAGTAAATATAATAAGCTAGAAAAGTGTAATAAAACCTACAGTTTCACTTGGATACATATAAGAGCGACCTAAATTTAAGTGTTCCACAACCTCTTTTATCAAACGCTGATAACGTAGATAAAATTGTTGTATATATGTATGAACGAGTACATTTTGATATTTTATACTGACACAGAATTAACTTTGAATAGAACTGGAGTCCTTTTCAAATTGTGGTGCGTGATGGGAAAACTAATTTAGTTTAACTGATGAAGCAACGCAGGTGTGATGGTGAATCATGCCGATTGATTACTAAAGATGATGACAGCCATATTTAATATGACAAAATATGTCGGTTACAGGTAGTGATGAAACGGAGACGTGATGTTTTTATTGCAAATTTGGGAGCCCTTTCTGCTCTTTCTCATTATAAGAGCGGAAATATTGGATTTTGATGAACACACCAGCGAGATATGCTATTTATGTTCTTGTAATACGGAGAGAACCAGCGTAGATTGCTCCCACAGAGGTTTAAGCAGCCTCCCCGATGGTATCAGTAATAAAGTATGTATTCTATAATGTCATGATTCAATTCTTTCTAAATTTAGAATTTTACTTTTATATATTTCTTTTATTTTTTTAGGTGACTAAGCTTAATATTTCAAACAACGAATTTTCAACGTTTCCTCAAAACTTGACCAATCTTTACAATTTAATATACCTGGACATCAGCGGAAACCGACTGAGTGAATTACCTGAAAATGCTCTACAAAATCTTACAGTACTGGAAGTGTTAAATTTTTCTAGGAATTATTTTGAGTCTTGGACTAATATAAATCCTAATGAAATATTAAAACCGGCCAGTAATTTAAAAATATTAGACTTATCGTATAATAAGTTTACGACACTAGCAAACTTGGCAAATCAAGAACTTCTTATAAGTCCTAGTTTAGAAACGTTGATACTAGACAACTGTCAAATAGAGTCGATACATGGTCGTTCACCACTCAGCGGCCTCATAAACATAAGGGTTCTAAAAATAAATAACAATCCCTTATTAAGAATTCAAAATCTCATCTCGCCTACATTAAAGAGTCTGTACGTAAGCAACTGTCAACTAAGTTACATAAATCATAATGAATTTTCATATTTACCATCTTTACTGTATTTAAAATTGTCGTATAACTACCGCCTTGAACTGTCCTCTGTATCGGATGTAATTTTTTCAAACTCTTTAAGATTTCTCGACCTGTCATACTGCAATATTTTACAGCCTAACCTACACGGATTTCCAAGTTTAAGAAAAGCCATCATGAAAAACAATTTAATTAGATTCTTGAGAAGCAACGAATTTGTAAATAATACAAAATTAGAATATTTAGATTTATCGTACAATAATGTAGGATCAATCAAAGCTGATACATTCCGGGGATTAAGTATGCTGCGATATATAGATTTATCTTGGAATGAGATAGGTGACATACCAGAACACATTTTCTTAGAAACACCATCTTTAACTCAAGTAAAATTAACTAGGAATTATCTCAACAAAGTTGGTCATTTAAAATCCAACTCGATCACAATACTTGACATGAGCTCATGTGAAATTAGCGTAGTTGGCAAAGATTCATTGGAAGGGCTACCGTCACTCCTGGATATCAATTTGTCACATAATCTATTATCCCACATTCCTGACAGCATCTCATCGAATACACTCAAATATATGAATTTAAATTATAATAGATTAAGTTCTCTAAATAATTACACTTTATTCATGCTACCCAGATTGACTAGTTTAAGTGTAATAGGAAATCGATTTACTAATATTTGGAGTAAATCTTATTTCGAATCGAATCCTTACTTAGAAAGGTTAGATTTAGCCGACAATATGTGGAGATGCGACTGCGCCGACGACAACATGTATGATTTTTATGAATTTGTGACACTAGAACCAAATAAAAAAGAAGAATCATTTAACTTAATCTGCAACAGCCCAATAAACTTAATTGGACAAACGTGGCTAGAAGCATGCTATTTTACTTGGAATCCTAGCGAAAAATCAGGGAGCCCTGATAATGTGATATGGTTCGTAATCGTCATGATAATTGGTTTATCACTTTGTCTTCTTCTGGTTAACACTGTGAGGAGATCAATGAACAGACGCCTCGCAGCTTTGCAAGCGGAAAGAGAACGGCAAGTAGAAGAAGCGAGAGATAGACTTAGACAAATGAGAATACGCGCAGAGCAAGAGGCTTTATGTAACACTCCAGATCCGAGGGATCTGATCGCCCCACCTACATATGATGAAGCTCTCTCAATGCCGAAACTAAATGTTTCTTGTCATTCTCTAAATGAAACAGGAAGTGGTAAAACCAAACGTCGAAGAGGTAGAAGGAAAACTAAATCAAGTGGAGATCTACTAGAAGAAACTGAGAGAAATGGTAATTTACCTGTTGTAGATGATGTAGAACTCTCAGAAGTTTCTAATGACAACAAAAGACAGCGTCGTCGCCGAAATCGTAGATATGGTAGTCATGAAATTGCGGAATTAGATCAAAGTCCTGGAGCCAGACGTAGGAGAATGTCAGAATATGTAACAGATGATAGTGTTACTATAGAAGTTGAAGCTGAATTATCAAGACCGTTACGTCCTAGAAATCGACGTTTATCTAATGACAGTCAAGCAAGAGAAAGTGATTTTTAATAGATAATAGTTCGAAATTGCTAAATTTAATATATTTAAGTTTATGTCATGAATTAATATTTTATTATATTAAATAATTTAATATATAATATCAAATTTAAAAATATATATTTTTAAATATTTTCACATAATTTTTATAACCACCATAAAATCCAATTTCCTCTTATAGACTTTCTATATTATATTTTAATCGAGTAAATACTTAAATAAAGTTTGGGCATGAAATCATTAATTTATTATATGTACATATTTTTATCTGACACTTAATAATTATGAGGCCAGTGGTGGCGCAGAGGCACAAAGTGTGTCTGTAAAACCGACTGGTTGTGGGTTCGATCCCAACTCGAAGAGATGATATATTTATTTAAAATTATATTCTTTGCTCTGATGGCGAGGCGGCGTAGAGTTCTGCCACTTAACAGGCAATGCCTCCAGAATTCGGCAGAAAGTGGGGAACGGAGTGTCTTAATCGGAGGTGCCAAATAGTAAACAATGCATTAAGCATTGTTTACTATTTGGCACCTCCACTCTTTGGCTCTATTTGGTTATGTGTTAATGTTATACGCTTAATAATAGTAATTTAATACTAAATTAATTCTTGATTATTTTTGTAATTCTTTGATGCCGTCGTTGCGTAGGGGCACAACACCTGATACAGCGTGTACAGCAGGGTAGGCAGAGCGAATCTAGTGTGTATAATTCTTACTTTAAATATTTTTTATCAATTACTACAATATATACTTAATGAATATATTTTTTAAATTTCCCTCTTAGAGTATATTCAATAGATGATTAAAAAATACATATTTTAGTCTCGGAAACGGGATATCAAAACACTGGTTATTTTTGTACAAAAAAAATGTTAATAACAAAACCATTTGAAAATTACTATGGTAAAAATTCTATGGTAATCTACTATGGTAAAAAAGCTAACAGAAAATTCTAAATCAAAGAGAGTTGGCAGTTAATTTTTGTTTAAAGTTAAAAACCTTTTAACTTTACCTAGTACCTCAGATTTTAAATTAGAATAGCTATAGGTATATTTTACAAAGGTTTTGTCTATCATTTGTTTCTTCACACATTATTTTTAAATTCATAAAATTTTCAATATATTTTTATTTCTATCTACAAAAAATAAATATTACAGGCATATGTGTACATCGTGAAAATGAAACAACCACATTCAATTAACGCTTTATATGTTTAGAAATAAAATTACAAGAATTATAAATCTCTTTACATCGAAATACTTCATTGTTCTCTATTTTGATTCATACCGTTGACAGTAGTTCATTATTTTTTTTTTTCAAAAGTCAATAAAATGTGAAATTAAAAGTTATAGAAATTAGCGAAAGCGAAAGCTACATTATATTTCTTAGTTATAATTTAAAATAATTTCAAATAAAACTAGCTAAACAAATATACAGTGAAATAATTATTTTCCTGCATACATACATACATAATCCTTCAATAGCAATTAATGAATCACTTAAAATAAATGGTATCACAATCTTATAGAACTAATAATTTAATATAACTACTCATAAGGAACTTATGCATAGAGCGAGAAGAAGAAATCTCTCGTAAAGTAGAAAGTTGGATCTTTCGTTGTTCGATATAGCCTCTCGCAAATAAAGATATGCAAAAGGAGACAGATAAGTACACAACCACTGACATTCAACATATACTACAATGTAAAATTATATCGCAATATAATTTGTGTTACCATATTATAAAATTTCAACAGTGATTTATATAACTTTTAAACATTAACATCTATAATGAAAATGGCAACATTATTATATACGTATAAAAATATTTCATTATACTTATCGCACAGTATACTTTCATAAATATATTTAAACCGCTAACAGATTATGATATAAAGGCACTGTCGACTACAAACACACTTTGGCAGTACTTAATACAGTCAAAAACTTCATACTTTTATAGGTAATTGTTCCATCGCACGCGCACACTGAATCACAGATCTTTGCCAATAGTGAAGCGTTTGCAAACTGACACTGATATACACAAATTGTTTTAATCCTGCTCAATGAGACTATATCTCAAGTAGTCGACTTTGGCGCATTTCCTTCTAGTGATGGCGTTATGATTATATCGCCGGCGTTCGACCTGCTTCTGGTAACTAAAACGGGTGTTTTAGGTTTCGGAGTTTCTGACATTTTAATCCGAACGCGTCCCATGTCGGGTGAATATACTGGCACATATTCACGGGATGGTGACAAATAGTCGGAATCAATATTTGGGTCTCCATTTATCAGCGGCTGAGATACATCTGAATCTCTGTTTCCGTTTATTCTAGGACCATCGTCATCATTTATAGGAACAAAAATATCTTCGCTCGATAAAGAATTTGTGTCCTTTCTGGAATTATTTCCTAGATCAGATTCAAATGACGTCTCCTGCGCAGGTACATGATTGTCATTTGCTAAATTGTTATCAATTGAACTGCTTTTATTTTGATTAGTATCTCGTGGGCTATCAGTCCTCTGATTTTCATTTTCGGAGCGCTTAATACCATTTCCCATATCACCATTTTCGGCTTTTTTAGACTGTGTCTCGTGGGTGGGCACTAATTCATATTTCCCATTTACTTTTTTATCAGTGGCACTTTCCATTGCTGCAGGCTTGCCCAGTAAAGATTTATTCATATCAACCATCTCTTTTGAAGCTCTTTCAATGTCTCTTTTCTGTTGCCGCAAAAGTCTTCTATCTCTACGCTTTCTCATTTGTCCTTTAGCTATCGCAAACCCAATAAGGCCAACTAATAAAATGACAATAAGTGCTATGCAAACATAGGTACCAGTTTTATGAGGTGTTTTTTCTTCAGTAGGTGGCGCTTGGCCTAAAACTTCTGAAAGATGTGTTACACGAATTGGTTCCGAGACAGTTGTGTCTCTTGTAACTTCTGGTGCCGCAGAAATACTAGTAACGACTTCAGCGTTTTTCTTACTATGCCAATCGGGACCACCCTGGTATATGGTCGGTGGCTCAGGCATGGGAAATTCTAAATCTGTAGAATTTTCATCGTCTTTAAATATTCTTTCAACTGAATCAGGATTTAAATCTTCGATTATCGGAGTGGTTGTTTCTAGTACCTTTTCTGTAGGCTCATTTTCAAACGGAATAAATAAGCCAAATCCAGACCCCTCTCCAGAACCTTCACCAGGATCTTCAGTAGTTTGATAGTTGTCTGCAGGTAAAATTTCGTCATTTGCAAGTAAATTACTATACATCTTCCTTTCTTGGATTGGTTCCATTATATCACTGATTGTTGTACTTTCTCCTTCACCAGACCCTTCTATTTCTTGAATAGGTAAACGCTTAGCAAAGTGACCTACTTTTATAAATTGCGCACTATCATCATCAACCTCGGCGTCTGCACCGTGTATTACTTTACCGTCATCTAAATCACTGCTCGCTACTAAAGGCATAGATTTCAGCGCAGTAGTTTCTTCACCAACTTGCATGGCATCCATTGGTTGATCACCCATCATTACGTCCATAAAATCTGCTTTAGAGCCTTTACAAATATCTTTTGTTTTTATTTCTAACCATGAATGTTCTTTTAAATAATTTGGAGTATGACATTTGGCACTATCTATGTATACATTTGCCTGTAAAAGCCGGTTGCGAGCAACTATATTGTCACATGAACAATCTAGAGGATTTCCATCTAGTTCTAAGTGTTCTAAATTTGGCAGATGTGATATATCTGAAGGCACATCTTTGAGTAGATTGCCAGTGAGGTCCAATGAACTGATGCTAGTCGGCAAGTGCGTCAATGAGAGTTTTTGTAATCTATTATGCGCTAAATTCAAGTGAACTAATTTTTTAGCATTAAGTAAGAATTTGTTTAGTCCTGTAAGTCCATTGGTGGATAGATCAAGTGTGACGACTTCCGTTAATTTATCCAGCTCGTGAGTGATTTTGGTGATGTTGTTGTGGGAAAGATCTAGAATGTTAATATTATGATGCTTCTGTCGGATAGTATATTTGTAGATATCAGCGATACTACTGCAGGTGACGCGGTGAAGACCATCCCGCGTGGTGCTGCACACGCAGCTATTAGGGCAGATGGCAGCCGATGCTGACGATATAAGAAGTGATGCCGCAAGAAGACATATAGGAAGCCACGCCATCTTGTCGTTTAGACGTCACCTGAAATGATAAATTTGCAAATTAATATTTCTAACCTCTGGGCAACTCTAATGGCAAAACTTAATTTCTTTAAAGTATATGGAAGGAAATAAAAGTTTTCAATCGGCTTAGTTTTTCTAACATTACACAAATTGAACTTATTTTTCATTTATTTATGAACAACCAGATTAAATGCCAGGTGTTAATAACTTTGAGGAAATTAATTTAATTATCAATGACAATCTTGTATCACATTACAGCCACAAATCGTGAGCAATTTATGTCATACTTTATTACGTTAAACAAAAAAAACTATATATATAAAGAAATATTAAAATTATATAATAAATAATAACATGAAATACCATTAAATAATGTATAATGCGGATAGAGGAACTCAGCGCCGCGCGTCAATTTTTCGTTGCTAAGAAAATATTTCACCAGATTATTCTTTGAACTGACGACTGACTGATGCGCAATGGGTAGGTCTCAACTGCGTCATAACGTTAAAAAAGTAGGTCAATTAATCTTATTATTATTTACTATTTCGACTATTCGGTAAATCGAGAAAGCAAAAAAAAAAAAAAACATAAATTGGAATCAATATGAAGCGACGGCTAGTATTAAATCGCAACACAAGTAGGAGTATAATTTGAAATCAGTTTCTATTTGTGGGCACGTAATAACATCCTCGGTGCACTTGGCCGGCGCTCGACCAGAAGTAGTTCAATGTTAGAGACAGGAAGAGAATTGTTAACCGTTTGTGCAAATGCCGTCAGATCTTCGCGGGAGACATGTCTTGGGTGATGTGGACATATTACACTGGCACTATTACATATGAACTGTAATATATATTTTTGCGATTATAGCGCGACCTTTGTAAGTTAGATTAAGTTAAGTGATTCTGAAGGCATTGCACGGTGTTGAGTTACGATACTCAACACGCAATGCCTCGAGAATTCGGTGGAAAGTGGGAAGGGATGAACAGAAATGTTGTTTATTTTTTTGATCAATATATTTAATGTGTTGGGAAAAAGTGTTTCAAAAAATTCTAATTTTGATTCATTTTTGAATTCAGCGTTGAGCGCTGTAAAGTAGCGCGTGACTGGGTAACCCACTTTGTCACCTTACTCGGGGGAGAAGAAATTATTTAATTTCTTTCCTGGTATAATAACAAAAACAACATAAATTCAATTATTACTATGCAATGTAATTGCAAGAATATAAAAAAAAAATTAAAAAAAAAACTTCTTGTAAGTTATTTACGCAACCTCGTTAACATCAGCATTATCATTATGTGAATTGAGTTATTTTATAAGAATTCGTGTTAAATCGATTAAGCGCATATATGAGAACACGCGTGTTGGTACTTAAAATATATGTCGTGTTTGTTTTAATGCATTTTTTTTTTATTTAACATCATAATTTATTGAAAATATATAATTTAAAATAGCAAGAAAGTTTTTATTTTTATTTTGGAGTTTGCTGAAAAAACGAAGATGTGCCACAGAAGACTGTCACATTTAAATATCTAAAATATATTCGCTGCTTTAAAAAAATAAATTTTATTTAATTTTGAATATAAAACAATGATCCACATAGATTATTATCATAATGCATGTTCCTGAACCAATTTAGTCATACAAGCAAACTCATCGAGTGGCTTCTATTAGACTCATCCGTCTGTCGGTGATATCTTTGACCTTGGATTTAGATTTAGAAAATATATAATTATCTGTCTAATCCTACTAAATTTTCAAGCGTTTGTGTCTTGTTTTTTTTTTTTGCATTTATGTGTGAATCTGATAGATATTTTTAAAAATATGTTCTAAAATACTTTAGAATATTTAATTTTTTGGTTGCATATTATCCTCTTAGCCAACATAAAATAAATGAAGTAACTCATTTTGTAACTTAAGTTGTTTTTTTGGATTAAACGAAAGTAAAACTTTATTTTTTTGCACTGAATTACAAGTAATGATAATGTAACTACAGAAATGACCTTTTCTGACAGTTGAGATAATATCGGTGGCCTGGCAAAGGCTGGACAGATAATGATGAAATATAGTGACTCACTGAGGTCGATGCAAAGGATATGGCGCTGCAATAAATATTGAATGGCCGTGGGGCTGAATTGCCCATATCGGTTAGTATGAAAAATTTATAATAATTTATTTAAAACTGGTTTGCAAATATTATGTTCACATATAATAAAGACACCGTTGTATAATATTATTATGGAAATATATTTAAACGGTGATATTTGTGGATCTGAACCCATCATGCTATCATGGTAGGTAGAGAAATCGTAGTGTCAATACAAGCCATGCTAGGCTTTCGATATTATTTCAAATTTGAGACACAGTATGATGAGTTGCACACCTCTACACCGTTGTTACCTTATAAACCGTGGAAACTATTCTCCGGATTTGAGATCGAACTCACTACCATCGCGCACCTATAAAATGACATAAGAAGATACTTGTTCCGGATGACTTTTACGACATTTGCCCTACATATGTAACAACAAATTTTATTTCTGTGCGATTTGCATCATTGTATTTTAAACAAGGAAATAAAAGATAATACAAAATGGTTTGGCGTTATTGAAAAAATCGACTGTAATTTTGATTATGCAAATATTTAATAAATTAAATAAAAAATATATTTATTTATCTTATTTACAGCATAATATAAGATACGAATTAGTATTCAGAATATTTACAAATTCAATTATATATATATCGTGCAATAAATATGTACATGGGCGCTACAATCTGATACGTTGATCCTGAAGATGGAATTTCCTTATGGTATTCCCACGTCCGTGGGTCTCTCTTTACTAAGAAATTGATAAAATGTTAAGAAACTAAGAGGTATGTATATGAGTAAACTTATACAATATGTAAATTGTGAAATTTATCATAGAGGCGTAATAAGCTTATCGCTCGTTCTTGCTTACGTTTTTACAAAATTTTGTAAGAACCTCTAATAAGATAAGTGATAAATAAGAGTCAGTCTTAAAGGTTTGATTTACAGTTTTCAGTCATGTCAATTATATATCATGTTTATACATTTACCTATAGAAACAATAATAAAAATGAAATGAAAAAATCACAAAATAAACATTATTATTGAAATAATTAAAATTATTCAATATAATATACATAAATATAATATATTTGATTTTAATAAATAATGATATTTATTATGCGCGAACAGCTGGAACCAGTTCCATAATTAAAGGTCAGAATCCAGAAAATGTGACGTCCAAATATTGCGTGGTAAAAAACACGTTATGTTAATGTTTAAACTATAACACAGTTGCTAGACGCCGTCGTAGCCCAGGGGCACAAGGGTGTGACTGTGACGCGAATGGTAGTGGGTTCGATACCCAGTCGAGGAAGTTAAATATTTATTTAACGTGAAACTGATTTATATAGTTACCGTTATTTTTATATGTTATGTTATCGTTGGATTTACTATGTGCGTCATTACACTTTTATATCGGGTAACATGGAAATGAATGCGATATGATGTCATTGTACCTTTTCGAAATATTTGTAAGCATCATAATTTTGAATATCTAGATATTCCACTCACTTAGTGAACCTTTTGTATATATAAAATACATACTAGTGATGTAACGAATATTCCTAGTCGCGCGAATATTATTTTTGCTTATTTTTATATATTCGCATTCGCAGTTTCTGTTAATATAAAAACAACTTTTTGAAGATAACAGTAGGGTAAGAAAATCAATATCCATTCAAATGTCATATTTTTTACTACAAGAAAAGGTTTAAATAATACCTCGTAAGATCATATTGTAAGTCTTCACTTTATCATTTAGATTTTTTTTTATTATATACTAATGTCCCTGTGAGAATGGCACACTTGAGAAAATGAAATATTTAATACTGTCGATTGTTCGCTATGGTGTCGAGGCAAAGCGCGGCGTTGAAATCCGCCACTCAACACTCAATACTTTTAGAATTTAGTGGAAAGTGGGCAGCGAAGTATTTTAACACTAGGCTCCCTCTGCCTACCCTGCTACTCACGGGACACAGCGTCAAGCTGAGAGAATAAAATATATTTAAATAATAATTCCAAGTGAAAATACATTAAAACGCGACGCTCTATTTGAGTTTTCATTTGCAATGTAACTAGATCTTAGAATGTGTATGCACAACTTCACTCAAGTGCAAACTTGAGAACTAGATATCGAATTCATTTATACTTGCTGTTAGGTAAAACCGTAACCCTATTTAGACCAATCCTAAATTAACTTCGACCCGGCTTCAGCTATAAAATGAGGTTTAAATCGTATAATTTTCGAGTCATTTGGCGCTAACAATGCAACCAATTACACATTTATACCACTCTGGTTGGCGCTCTTGGGAGCATTCCTTAAATAAAATTTCGATAAATACAGCAATTTCCACATAAAAGTTATTTAAAATAACTTATACGATTACGTCACTGTTGTCAATTAACAGGATAATAAATATAGGCCTTTGAAGGCGATTTCGAAATCGTGTTAAAGGTAAAACAAGGTAATATATAAAAAAAAAACTTCCTCATCTCATTAATATGTTAACAAATAAACCTTAACCTACTCTTAAATTGGCAATGCATTTATTAAAATTAATCCAGGTTCAATAATATATATTAATTTCTACTGACAGACAACATAGCGTCAATCTTGGTGAGATATTTCTGTATTTGTAACAAAAGCCCTTGACAGAAAGACAGACGGTTATTTCAAGAACTGTTATTTTTATAGTTTAATGTTTGTTTAGTCACAAAATCTTAAAATGCCTCGACTCTTTTAATGGTCCCATCTTCTATTTAGATTGCGCACGAGTTTCCACCTATTTTTTGTTTGAAATATTCGACTAAACATAATATGATAGACCAAATTAATCTCAGAAAATGTTACACGTTTAGGGGGATCACAATGTTCAAGGCCAACATGTATTCGATATACTAGACTCTTTGTCCCATAGAATTATCCAGATAAAATCGATCCAGCTGTTAAAAAGGACTACTTAAATTAAGTATAAAACTGGTTTAAAGCTTCCCCCTGTTCCGGTGCTTTAAAAGGCAATAAAATTTACCATTCAGTATTGCAATTTATAAATAAAATTTCAAGGATAAAGAAATAAATGTTACACAATTGAATAGATTTGATTCATTTCTATTTGAACAGTGATGTTACGTAGTTCTTCACTCCAATATTTAATGCGTGGGAATGGTTATAAATCCCGTCTTAAAGTATCCAAAAGTTTATTACGTTCCATTTCTACTTCCTTGACTATAAAATATAATAGATATTTCCATTTCAAAATTATTATAAATATTTTATAAAAATATTGCTTTGGAATTTCTTAGATTTAAAAAAAAAAAGAAAGCAAATAAAAAATAAATGCTCTATTTCCATTGTATTAAAAAAGATATGTTTAAAGAAATAAAACATTTAATATGTTAGTTTTTCATCTATTTTTTTTGACTTGTAAGGTAAGCCACAGCCTTAGGTGCTTTCTTCGGTTCTGGTACTTGAAATCTCTTTAAGATTATTTCTCTGAAACTATAAAACATAAAACCTAACTTGTACTTTCAAGTTAAATAATAATGAACATTTTATGCGCGCCCACATCTCGTCGTAAACTTTATAAACTTTAAAGATTAGAACAATTTCTTTTCGGATCGTGTTCCGAGGATATCGTTTATATCCTCGTATAAACAGCCACATGATTTTATGTCATAAATTTAAACTTCGCTTGTTTTTTATATTCTACTTACTATCTAATTCTTCCTGGCATTAATCACGACTAGTCCCAGGGTATGCAAAATTAAGTATTCTACTCACTATATATATTTTAATATGATATTGCAAAAACTGTATCCGATTCTCTAAGGTATTAAGAGTTTTGTAGTTCAATTCAATTTTTTTCTATGTCTTCCTAATAAAATGCATATGAAAGTGAATGTATATTTATTTAATTTAATCATCACAATACAAATGAATGGACAACAGATGTTGTACCGACCGCGTGCTCTCTGACGTGCCAGACGTGCGCGCATAAATACCCCTTTTGTATGTCTTGTCATTTTATTATATAATTTAGATTTAGAAGTGCACTAGACTAACATATACATTATATAATTAATAATTAAGAGTAAGGGATTTTTTTATCATAAAATATTTAATTTGTAACAAAAATGTATGTTAATACCAGTGTGAATCATTCTTATCGAACTCACTGTACCACTTCGTCAGAATGATTTCATGTTATAAAGTCCATTCAACATATCTACATATTAATTACAGATAATATAGTTGTATCTATCCAATTGCTGGACATAGAACATTTATTGGATTTTTTATAGGAAATCACAAAGAGATCAATATAAGTAAATAATTTTGTACTTTATTTCTTATTACAATCTGTTTTAATAAAAAAAAAACAATAAAAAATCAAAAACAATTGAAAGATATTTTTCAAAATTGTATGAAGAGAAAACTATGGGTGTTATTTAAAGCTTTATCGATCATTTAAAATTAAACATCATATGTGTCTTGTCCAGATTTAAGCAATGTCCAATATACTGTTTCCATGGGCGTATCTAGGGATTTTTTATGTGGAAATCCTGGACTGAGCTTTGAACGGCTAGTGTTTTTTAGGCTGTTGGCTTCAGCCTTATATATATATATATATATGTGTGTGTGTGTGTGTGTGTGTGTATAAGATATATATAATACATATATATGTATGTAGTAAATTCACTTAGCTAGCAAATGCCGTGTAATTGTTACCGTCATATAAACGTTGGCGCCCTGTACCTCTACGACCTGACCATGATCCGCTAAATTATATACTTTCCTACGTCACAATACATTGACGTAACTTTAAATAATTATTATATTATATGAAAACAAAAACTCAAAGTAAGCACGTGTTCTATCCTCGTAACTCAAGGTTACGCATAATAATAGCAGTCTGCCAGGCAAAGGGTGAAATAAATTATTGAATTAATAATTATTAATAAATAAGCGGTTCACTTTGCAAATGGTTAAAGTTTAAATTTTATTTTTCATTCAACAATGTAATAATAGTTATCTTGTGATAATTTCACACATCTATCATTTCTTTGCAAACGGGACGTCAAGAACATAGTTTGTTTGTTTAAATTCTCCGTTTTTTTTTAATTTTTCATCCAATTTAGACAACAATATTATTAAACCATCCAATATTTTTATTATTACATATTTATTTCGTTTAGCTTTTATATATATATAAATAAATACACCTTAAACGTGCCATAACAGTTGAGATACCTACCTACATTTAAGTACAAAATAAAATTCTGTACATATACACGTGTGTCCGTATAACGAAGACTATTCAATTTTCGCACAAATACAAACATAGTTTTTAAACAAACGCAGCAATTACTAACAATGTGTCGGGTTTCGGTGGAAATGTTTTTTTCGCAGAATGCAGTGTAATTGGAGAGCCACGCCGGTCTTCAAATCAACGTGACATCTTGTAAAGAATATTTTATATGTCCTAGTAAATGAAAAAAACAATAATAAATTATGTTATTTTAATTGTTTGTTAATAATATATAATATTGTTACTTTTATTTAAAATGTAATTTGATTTAGTTTTTGTGTACATTTAAAAATAATTTGAATTCATAAAAAATAGTGTCTAAATTCACGCTTTACTGTAGAATAAATAAAAAAAACCTTCAGCACATACAAACATACATAAATATACTTATAATTTTAAATTAAAAAGCTGTTATCGATACATCGCAAGTCGCAATATAAACGGGCTGCATATCATTCACGGTCCCTCTCAAGGTGAGGACATTATTGTCTTGCTGGACTCATTCCAAGTATGTTTTTGAAAATTTGACGGCATTTATTCAGACATTCGAGTGCGGCCGACATTACACTGCGCTCGTCTTATGTTAAAATTAATAATAACATATATTTTTGGACTTTGGACTGTTTTCTGAAGGTAGAACCACAATCAAATTAAAGGAAATAATTTTAAAATATATTATATCGTTCAGTTATATAAAGTAAATATGACATGTGATGCATCAGTACATCGTTCATTTGACACCATTTGTCGTGAAACGTGCAGTAATAAAAAAAAATGCTGACATGTATTTTTTGTGGAACAATGTATCAAAACAAAATGTTTTTTTTTTACAAAAAAAAAACATCTACAAAATATAAAGCTGAAGTAGTCTAATATTACAATTAAGAAATTTCGAGTAATTTTATTTTCTAATTTACCAAGCGACTGCAACAAACCCTGAAGAAAAAAGATCCTATTAGAATCTTCTGTTTACGAATTCAAGAAAAACGAGGTCAAACGAGAGGTATATATGACGTCCAAAGCCGTATTTACCATACATCTAAACATACAGCATAATATTATAGGATATTTTTCTGCTTTTTTGCCACTAGCAAATACTATTATACGTCATTTGTTTTTTGTGATCTATATCGCTGTAAACAACTCGACAACAGAATATTTAATTTTATTATTCTACACTATAATTACTATAGTTACTGCAGTTGTTGCCGTCCGCGCAGAAATAAGACATAGAATATATAATTTTCATGTTTCGGCGCATCGTAATTGATAAGTATTATTTGAAATGATGTAGTGGATACCAACAGTTAGCGTCGTCATGGTGACTGTCAGATTTGTATCGAATTAGATATATAATGGTAAATTGTTATAGTATTCTGTTTATATATATTTTTTTATCTTTACGTAAAAAGATTACATAAGATCTTAACATAACAAGGGAATGAATTAATAATAAAAGAAAAAAACAGAATATTTTTTTTTCAAATATTCTCAAATGTTTTTGCTTTATGCGATGTAGATTGTACATAAATAATTTCCAAATAATCAAAAAATATATGAAAATATAAATAGCCGTTTCTTATCTTGTGAAATATACTCGAAACACTGTTCTATTATATCACGGAACTTTTACCTAACTATTATAAAACCGTTGAAGCAGTTTAAACATTACGTCAACGAGGGAAATAGTACCAACTAAAAATAATTTCAGTTACAACTGACATAAAGACATAGTTTCACTCAATTTATGAAAAAAAATCGGTTTCGCTTGGACAATTGCCAATGCCCAGGCAGGTGCTTGAGACGCTGTGTCGCCCGATACAATTGAAGACCACTTCATAACCTCTCGTACAAGTATTGCGCACGCGCATTCTTCCACGTTAACTAAACTATACTCATAAAATACATGTACTACGATATTATATTACAAAACTCTTTGTATAATTAACAAATTACATATATTATAGATAGCCATCTAAACCTTCCTCTTGAATGACTTTTTTGTTTCTTTTTCTATAAGTGAAACATGTAGTAAAATTTCGTTGCGTTATTCAAAAGAGTCGGATGTGGAGACTTTATTTTATATAAATTTAAAGTTCTTTTTTTAAATTCACATTTGACAGAGAGAAGGACATTAGTGATACGACAATACTCTTGTCAGTTTCTAACTAACGACTCGTATTATCGAACAAATATATATTGAATAATTTATTTGAAATATAAAATTTTAAAAACATTCACATTAACACAAAAATTTGAGTCGCCAAATACAATTTGCGTTCAAACATATTAATTATCATTATGTCAGGATAGTATTTTATTTATAATTATTTTATTAAATTAATATTAAAATTAAAAAACGTTATATAAATTATAAGAATGTTGCTATTGAAAGCATGATAAGCGTACCAGAAGTGGCGTAAATTAACGCAAAATCAATATACATATTGGATTAACAAAGTTGGATTAGAAACACGTGAGTAGAAAAGATACAGGTACATGTAAATTGTCTATTATTTATTTTATGCCTATTTTAGAATTATAATTATTGAGTTGAATGGCGGAACTTAACGCCGCACTATTTTTGTTAAAAGAGCGAGGAAATGAAAAATTATCATCACCCAAGTGGGTATCAAACTTACAACTATCGAGCTCACAGTCAAACGCTGTCTTCTTGAGCCACCTCAATTATTTTAAATATGACATAAAATCTTGTCTCTTGTCATAAAAAAATACTTGAAGGACAACAGTTAATTTTTTTTAATATTGTAGCACTTACGACGTGGCTTCCTCGTAATTTTACACATCTTCAATAAAAAAACCGGTCAAGCGCGAGTCGGGCCCGCCACGCTCGTTCGTTTTTTCCTGAAGTAGTACTACTTGTATCCTAGCTGACAAATTTCATAATTCTGGGTCAACCAGAAGTACCCTATGAATTTTTTGCGAAGTTTAGTTTTTTGCGATGTAAGCGGCCATATCTTTTTTCTATGTAAATATAGAAATATGTCTTTATCAAGATATTACTTCAAAGTCTACGTTAAGTTTTATGTTTACATTTCACAATCAAAGTAAAATTATTTACTTACACGTATTACCTCAATGCATATAATTTATATAATTGTGTATTCAGTTAAGAATTTAATTATATTATGCACTTTACTCTTGTTATAGATAAGCAGAAGGTGAAATGTCTGATAACTGATAAAGACGTACAAATATTGAAATTATAATAAGTTACAATGTTATTATTAATTCAAATGAAACGTGCATGGACGTTATTTATAAACGTCAGTTTATTATATTAATAAACAGTATGATTTCTACTCATTCAATAATATTCTATAGGTAGTTTTACTTATATTATGATTGTAAAAATTTTCTAATTAAGCGATTTTGTAAATCTAATGTGTATAGAAAATTGTATTTAACTTAGTAGTTAAATTCTTAATGTTCTCAAAAGATATTGAATGGATGCAGTAGAAATTGCAAAGGTACTTTTGTACTAGAAGTTAAGAAATACTAGCTTAAATATCCTCATTTTTACTAACCGAATCCTTTAAACTTAAAGAAAAATAACTTTATCTTGTATGACATTACAATTACATACATCCTCAAATAGCCAAACATATACTATTCTTTACTTTTATTTCAGTTGGCAACTAAGCTAAATAAGTCAATAGCGTCACTCGTCAATGCATTTTGTTATTTCAATCAATATTTTACGCAACAGTACATATATCTACAGCGTTATCGATTATTTACTTACACGAATGACCTCACTGATAACTTATTAATATCCTTTATCTATCAGATGTAAAACAGCGATGATTAAACGGCATGTTCAATCTAATTTAAGGACCGAGGGAAAGACCTTATTAATGTTGTTATTGATGTGATGTGTTGTGATGTGTTGTGTTATGTTGTGTTGTGTTGTTCAGAAGCTGTTAAACAAATTAACCAGCTTCACGCACACAACAGAGTAGGCAGAGGGAGTCTGGTGTTAAGACAATTCGTTCGCCATTAGTCGCCGATTTTTTCAGTAATTGCGTGTACCAGACCGTTTCAGGTACCAGATCGAATTATGAAAATTTTAAATATTTCATTTCCCCGAGTATAGGAATCGAACCCACAGCCGATCGCACTTACACTTTGCGCATTTTGTGCACCTGCGCCACGTCTTCATAAAATATATAATGGAATAAAATAAAATGTAGTAATTTAACAAGTTAAATATAAGTTTGTTTTTATTGAAAACCTTGCATGCTCTTCGAAATTGACACTACTGTGAAACAAGCAAAAAAAGGTTCGAGCCACTTAATGACACATTTTGTGTTTCAAAACATATAAAAAAACCCTGAGAAAATTATACCAAAATTCGTAGAAACGTCGATAGAAATTAATTTATTAGGATAATGTTATCTATAGATAAAATTTTCTAATCAACATGACATATTCTATATTGTATATATCCTGTTGCAGGTGGAGTCCTACATATATATATATATGACTATTTAATATATATAATAAATATTACTATAATGATAACTGTGAAGGGGAATGCGCGTAGCCATGGCGCAGTGGAACGTACTCGTATGTATGTACAATGGTTACATTATTATTGATAGTTCAAAGACAAAAATTCTAAAATGGAAGCTTAAGGAAATAAGCACTTGTATTTACATATTTGGAAATAACTTTTTAAATACCTCCTACCTTTTTAAATACCTCAAGGTATCAGAACAGTTAAAATTGTTTTTTTTTTAACCGTGATTTAACACTAACTAGACCAGATCGAGCTATTATTGTTACTATATTATTGCAAGCGCAGTAAAGTGCGTGGTATTTCTTGAACCAATATATGTATGTGTGTTAACTACACGTTCGTGCTGCACCAGTCCAACGACAAATAATTGATAGTCGATTGATGTAATGCAGTTTAATTAAAATCAATTGTTTATCCCCTCACCAACTGTTGTCGACATGTTATTCGACCATTTTCATATATAGTATATAGTTAAAAAAAAAAACAGCTTCACGCTGTATCTCGCACACAGCAAGGTAGAGAAGCTTGTGTTAAGCCACTCTATTCCCCACTTTCCAGAAGTGGTTTTGCCTCAAAATATACTTAATTGGACACTAAACTGAACCGTCTCACTAGATCTATTTATTAATCATTGTAAAAAAAACTATTCATATAAAAAACTATTCTATTTGTATTTTCTAGAAATTTCTTGAAAATATTCTACAATAATATATACTATATTTGAAAGATAAATGATATTATAAAGATTAGTGCGAAAATAAATTATAATTAATTATTTAAATTCAGTGAAAATAATTTACATAAAATAATTAATAATGAAAAAAAAAATTAATTAATGTTTATGAATTAAAATTATAAATTTAATCAAAATCGTATTATAAAATATATAAAATTTATATTGTCATTTTAAGAAAATTTTATCTATTATTATCAATACATTTTGTGATATAGCAACAAATTGGACTTTAAAACTAAAGTATGGACCTATATGTCACTTAGAACATGAGATATAAATGGAAAACACATTACGCTATTGGGTGTAAATATATTTATATCTAACGAGTAAGCCAGACGCGTAAACGATTTATGATAATTGAAAAGATAAACATGCCAAGTTAATCTTAAATTATATAATAAATGGATTTATTCTTTTAGAGTTTATTTATATGGACTTGCGTATTGAAAAATAAATAAAACTCCAACGTCCCGTTAAATATTTTAATCTTTTCTCAAGTAACTAATGAGTCAGATTTCTATTCAGTGAAGTTGATGTCATGCGTGACAATAGAATAGTAAATAATACTATGAATATAAATATTGTGACGAATGTTTTAAAACATCTACGTTTAATATGGATTTAGAACAAAATAATAACACAAATGAGTAAACCTTTGTACTGTACATAAATAATAATCTTTACTTATATTATTTCCGCCGCTATGAAATTATATATATAGAAAAAGTATATATATATATTCATTTTTATGTTAAAACATTCGTCTTGAAATAATTAGAGTTGTTTTATGATTGCTACTGTTATCTCTTATCAAACAGCGTCAAACAAAGTGACGTGACATCGTAAAAGAAATCAGTTAATTAAGATTGCAATCTGAAACGCGTAATGACGTCAATAAATCAATGGCTTTCTCAAATAACGGGTCTCGTTGACTACAGACGATCTCTGAAAGACAGAACTGGTACTCACCAAACAAAAATCTAGCTTCAACTGCTAAGACATCCCACCACCTTCTTGCACTTCTGTAACGATACAAAGTAAAAACTAAGTATTAGTTAAACTAAGTAAAAACTGGTCAAAAATTTATAAAAGAAAGTATATCACGCTTTAAATCATTCGGCCATGCGCATTGATCATTCAACATAATTGCAGCTGCGCGTACGAATGTTCAATAAAGAATATTAAAAAAAAAATAGCTTCAATGATCTTACAGGAGATGAGAAACGAAATCTCGCATTATTACATTCAATGATCGGAATCCAAACAGCTGTTTCGGAGAACACTATTATGTAGCAGGTAAAATATGAACGGCCGGGCCATCTTGCCAACGGCTGCCTGCGTCGTTTGTCTTTGAAAATATATATTGTAAAGAGATATTTTTTGTAGTCTGTCTTTCATAAATGTAAAAGTCGATTGCAGGAATGCTGATTTTTTTTTTCAAATTCACGTTTCATACCGCGTGTGTAGCTTTGTTGACAGAGAGAGTCTAGTGTTATAACACTCCCGCACTCCATTTTCCACAGAATTATGTCATTAATTAAATATATTCATTATATTTTTATTTTATTATAAATCTGTTTAGTTGAAACAGGCAAACACTATACCAAGGAGTACTTTAATATAAATTATTGTCGCGGTTGACATTTCGTCCTCAATAACGAATCGTGGGTTATCGGCGAGATTGCAGTTTTATTGCTCATATGACCATATTGCAGCATGGATGCTTGGTTTGTGAACAACAGATTTACAAGATATACTTATTATCAAAAATATTAATTTTTATTTAAGTTTTTTAAGACTACTACTTTTTCAGATAAATAAGTATCGTGCACGAAATAGTTTTTTTTTTTTTATTTTACAATACAGTTTTTTACAATATATTTAAAAAATAAAAAATTAAATCTTTTTGCAACAATCCATTTACAATTCAACCACGAACGTAAATTACGCATTATTTATTGCACTATCATATCTCCTTGAATTAATTTTTATGAATCATTGTCACAATAACGGGGCTAAGGTTGTGTGGAATAAGACATTTCTGTGTATCTTATGTATTAATGTTTCAAACTTTTACTGGAGAATCCGGCTTTTTTTTATTTAGAATTTGTATGACGTAAACGTGTGTTAACACATGCGTGTTGTATTTGTCACAGTAAATGATAAATTGCGATAACTGGAAAAACCAGATAAATAAATATTTTTGGGAATTTCGAGATATGGACAATTTTTAAAATTCAATTAACACAGATTTACTTTATTACGGTTTAAAAATATATATGTTTATTTTTGTCAATTACTAGTATTGTACTTTACTTTATGAATATAAAATATTTATTTCATATAATTTAAGTATTCCCTGCACCATACTCGTGCGCAACGCAATCCAACGCGGCCATTTAAATAAGTGTAACATAGTTAAGGTAACAGTAAACGTAGACCGCTGCGAATACCGTACCGGATTTTTATTACCAACTTTGGAGTGGATATATAATAAGATCTTACATTGATGTACTGGTCTAATTAGTTTTGACATTTATAGAATATTGTCAATGTTAAAAATTTTATTTCGATTTTGTAAATATTTTTTTTTAACATTTACAAGGAGGACGTCGATATATATGACTAAGTGTTAAAACACTCTAGTCTCCATATAACTAATAGAGATTTCTCAACGCCGCTGTTTGCCATTTCTAAACAGATTTCGAAGAAAGTGATTTAAATGAGTACAATGTACTCACGCCTGACATAGATGTCTAACAATCAGATCAGATTCGTGGTCAAGTCTCACTATAGGAAGAAGTGAAAGTACAATGGCGAAGAAGTGGGCGGCACCCATAAATTGTTTTGCGAAACGGATCACAGCGCTGTCAATTATAAGCTACCGAGTGAATTACAGATCAGAAACAATAACACTATGATTTCTCTCCATCATTTAAATACAATCGATAGCGTGAAAGTTACAGCATAATTAGAATCATTCGCTGACAGTTTTTACAGCTTGTTTTTAAATTTAATTACAATTTTCGATTATTAAATATCGTATTATAGCAATTGCTAATTAAATATAAATAGATTGAGTACCCATAAAAATACGTAATATTAGCAAAATTTAAAGTATGAGGATTAATAGTCTGTGCAGTTAAGAAACCGTCATTTGGCGCTGCTTTTAACAGGGCCCCACTTTTAGCAAAGCTGAAATTTTGAGTACGCGTACTCAAAATTTCAGCTTTGCTAAAGAGACGAAAGTTGGCCGGCCCTGGGATCTTGGGCCAAAAGACGTATGGAGAATTCCACTGGACTGAAAGGAGACAGAACCGGATGGAGTGGCAAGCATGAGGGGAGTCCTATGTCCAGACTAATGCTGCAGTAGACTTTAAAAGGCTGACAGATGAATGAATATGGATATATAAATATATAGAAGAAGTAATTATATGGAAACGAAATCGAACGAACTGAAAAATCTTTACATAGTTTGAACAATTTATTTTATACGTATTATAGAACATGACTTAAATTATATTCTCTTTAAATAAAGAAGGTTTCGTTCATATATTATTTAATCGTGTCTTGAATATAATCTTGAAATACTGAAATGATAGATAATAGTTTTTCTTTAAAAAAAAATTAAATTCATAATCGATTTGACCATATTAGTCACAGCCAAGACAAAAAAATAGAAGTATAAGTTTAAGTTCTCTATAAGGACACGGTTGACATAAAAATATACGAGATTAGAAAAATTTATAGCCGTTGCAAGATGACGTTTACGATGCTTAAAATATACAGCATCTAAAGTCACAAGATGGCAGATGCAGTGTCACACCATGTCATGATTGCAGTAAAAACTGCGGAAAAATCGTGTAAATATGCCGTATGATAACACGCATAATGAAATATTACCACACATCGCGTAACATTTGAATCGTGCAAATAAGAAACGTTTGCGGTCGTCTGTAGTTACGCATTAGTGCGTAAATTGTGTGCGAGTTGGAGTAATCTCATCTGGCCAGCATTTATTGGCCAACATGCAACCACTGGCTGTCGTGGGAACCTGCTTCTACGCGAAGCACATTGATTTCATGCACATTTTGTCATGATTCTCGAAGAGTCTATGGTGAACTTTGAATGGAAAACTTCTATACTTTAACGTCAAAATCTTTATAATATTACCCCATAAATGTTCATGTCATTCGAAAATCGATTATATTATTTATATTAAATCGATATTTGTTCTTGATTAATTATTGTGTAATTTCGTTTCCACGTATTTACCTAATTTGAGTTAAAATTATCGTTATCTTACTCTTTATTTAATTAATTCCCGAAGTTCAAACAGAATGCGTTGAAGCCAATATAACAAAATGACACAGCTGGCAGACGTCGGTACCAAAGCGAGTTAAATACGAGAATAGCACACACAATTACACTAATACGATATGCAGTTTTTAAAAATAGATCTACTATTTACCTTTTAATGGTAATCCAATAACAGTATTAAGGTAAGAAATCTATATCTGTACCACGATGTCATCTGGACATACGACTACGAGTAAAACTAAGATGAAAATAAATTAAATAATATTAATTAAATTACGTGATCACAAGTCGGATCAAATTCAAATTAATTATAAACAATTAGCATATTAAAATGTATATAATTATTGAATTGGCCTATTGGAATGACTGTGAAAGTCCTCTAAACTGATAAACGTGTTCACATCAACAAGGTCACGAGGGACGTCGGCAACTATGTTGACACATTAGACTGAGCACACATATTTGCTTGCCTTTCTGCTATCTCTTGGAAACTTAAGTTGATAAAATCGATAATAAATACAGAAATTATATAAACTGCGACCGAGTGTGTTGTTAATACTAAAAACGTCCCACTCGCAAAACAAAGTTGTACTAAAAATAGACGGTGAACATTGTTAAAACAGATTAGCGTGTAAGAGACACCTTTCAAATGCTGGTGGGAGTGATTGATTCACATTATTTGCCCGCAACAAACACGCTGTCCAGGCCACGGTGACTAGATAAAAATATTAAACGAACAGAAATTACACAAAAAGTGATATCATTATCTGAGCAAATATATCTCGAATTACATAGAAATATAAACTTTTGGTTACTTATTCACATGCTAAAGTTATTAAAGGAAGTTTGCGTTTGTTTTTGTGACAAATTCCTGATCGCGAGACAAAAAGTTAAGAACCATTAACATTCCCTTAAATCCCCAAAAGGAGATTATATATAATTAGCTTTAAGCGCGCGAACCGAAGAGATTTTGTAGTAAACCGAACAAAAAAAAAGGTCGCGACGCCGCATTGGACGGATGAGAGTACAAAGGGACCTCAGTGTCGGAGGTCTTGTAAACAGAATGTGTAGAAAACGACTTTTTTGTTGAGCTCCGACTCCGGTAGACTCCGCCGTCGGCGGGGACGAGATCAGGTAGGCATTTCTAGCGGTGAGTTCACATTGGTCGTCGCCGATATTATCTCGGTAATCGTGGTTACATTTGAGCGCAAACGTTGCTATCTCAGAGGCGAATGTTTGCACAAATAAGGACGACTCCACCGCCGGCGGCGTGCGTGACTCCGTTATGTGTATATAATACGTTGCCTTTACATGGCTTTGTAAATTACATTACTGTTTGTATTAAGAAATATATGACGCTCATTATATATTATATGGAAATGTAACTTTTAGTTACTCATTATTAATGTCCAAAGTGTATTCTTATAATTTGAACAATTTAAATTTATTATCTTAAAGTATAGAAATATTCCACTTCTTCGAGCGGGAATCGAACCCACAACCCCGTCGCGTTTACGAGCGGCACCCTTGACCACTGCGCCACGACGGCCTCAATTTTGATAAAATAATTATCTTAATTATATAATGTTTCATAATACCACAGTTCAAAACAATCTAAACGCCGGCGTATTATTAAAAATTAAAATCTAAGAATCCTCCATCCTCCATGTAGGTATTATATAAAAAGGATCAGAATAAGCCTCTTAAGTGAAACGACATTAAATTATGTACCCTTAGCGGACTTCGGCTGCAGCCCCGGACAGGGTCAACACGATTTGAATTCACCTTCTAAATATTTATCACGTTCAACGCATAATACATTTTTTTCAAGTTCCGTTCATTTCTATTCAAATGTTTCTTTCGAGCAAACTGAACAACAGTGCGTGGTCTTTTCCCATCGCTAACCAATTTACAAACACATGTAAACTATGTATATAAGTATGGGATTATTTAGAATTTTTATTAACAATAATAATTAAAAGTAGAAAAAAAATATTTTAAAAAGTTATATTGACCTAAATTCTTTGTCAATTCTACCCTCGATTATATAAAAAAAAAACATATTTATATATTATATTCTACGACTCGAATATATGCGACAATATGAATAAGATGACCAAATTCTATAATTATTTTATACAAATGTATACACGTCACCTAATAATTAAACATAATTATGCTCAACACATCAATACAGGTCTTAAAAATAATCGTCTCCATCCATACAAAGAAGTAACTTGTATCAGAACAATCACGAATTAACCGACGTAATACAAAATAGTATAATGTGTTAGCTCATTGCATCCGCAGCGAGTGAGGAGTTACATTGTAATTGAAAAACGAACAAACAAGTATCTACGTAAATGGCCGACGCTCCGATAGCCATCTATATTAATATATATATATGAGTAGATATAACGGTCATATCTCGTTATTATAGTGCATGTCTACTAGAAATCGTAAAACAGTAATAAAATTTGAAATTGTTATTACTCATTTTTCTTAATTTAATATAAAATCGATTTAAATGGAAGCTTTACTTTCATTAGTCTGATGAAACTGTTTTTTTTAGTTTCACAGCTTAATCATGGACATAGCAGGAGCTTGTGAACCTAGTGTTGAGACACTTCGTTCTGAATAAGACCACCCCCACCTTCCACCGAATCCCAGAGGCATCGCGTGTTGAATGGCGGAACTTAACGCCGCGCTTTGCCTCAAAGAAACTGTTAATTTTCTTTAATAACAAGCCATCGCAAATACTCGTTATTCTAGTTTAACTAGCGCTTAAACGAGCGCAGGAACTGCTTCAGAAAATGCATGCTTGCGTACTATTACTGTAATTACACTAGTATATAGTTTCCGACTGTACTTGTCCATCATTATCACGGCCTAGGGCGCATCAACGTGCCTTGTCCAAGCCATATGACCATATAATATATCCTTATAACCATTTACGGAGACAAATAATTTAGACTGGTTAACTGAGAATTTTATGATCTAAATCGATTCTCACTCGAGGAAATGGAATATTTAATCATTTAATTTTTTTTTCCCTCGGATGTCCGGGCAAAGTGTGTTTTTCTATTAAAATTTTCGCCACTCAAGATGCAACGCCTCCAGAATTCGACGCAAAGTGGGGAGCAGAATGTCTTAACACTACCTACCCTATACACAAGTTGAAGCTAAAAAAAAAGGACACGGTATTTCTATGAGATAGCGATTTGGCTGACGTTTCTAAAGACGAGGTGTGTAATGGAGGCAATAAGTTTTCACCGCGGCTCGTTTGAGTGCCTAATTAGCTGAAGGCAAACATTTTAAGTGCGTTTTTGCTCGTTTCGAGAAATTATTTTCTTATTTTGGACTTAACGATAATTCTGTGCCACCTTTTTTTTTTTTCAAATTGAACAGTTATTTATCTGATTTTTCAAATTGCTCTCGATTCTCTGTTTGTACGAAATTTTGTTACTTTATTAATTGGTTTCCTTTGAGCCACTAATATAAGGTACGTCAATTCGCTAATATCATATGGTCTAATATTAGTGAAAATAAATATGGCGTTATATTATACTGGGCGGTGGATAGTTACTTATCTACTAAATTGACAAAAACGAATATATCTAGAATCGAAAAAAGTCTCTTATTAAGTAACTTTTCTTACTTAAGATACTTTTCTAACTAAATTAAGTTCTCCTTTCTAATGAAAGGAAGACAAAAATTAAAATAATCAGATTTGTCTCAACAAAACCACAACGATGCCGTTATTTTCATTGGTCATTAAAGTACACACTAATAGTGCCACTTGAACTTTCAAAGGAAGCTGCTCAATAAACGTCCACATTAAATATGGACGGCCATCATAAAGGATATATTATAAGTTGTTCGGTTTATTGCTGAAAGCATAGAATATAGAAATTATGCGTTATGAGAAATCGTCAATAAAACATGGGGCTCTAGATATTGAAAATAGATATTTTTAATAATTACTCTAACCAAAGCAAAAGTGAGTTAAAATTTTATTCTATGTAGAATCTTGTTATTTTTTAAATTACAGACAGAATTACAGTTAAAAAAAATTGAATACTTTATTTGAACTTTAACCTGGATGAAGATCTTTAACCCTAACAACAGCTATAGGCATATTTGAAACCAAGAAATAATATAAAGTACACTGCACGGTCACTGCAAACCGCGAGTCATTCATGAAAGTGCAATTCATTCAAAGTGAAGTGTCGTTAGAAATGTATAAAATGTTGTGAATGCCGAATAACGTGTCATTTAAACAATACAAAGTAGAAGATAAAATATTATATTTAATGCTGTTGAATATTAAAAAAATATCAATATTTTGTTATATCGTTGAATAGTTGTATGCAACAACACTAGTAATTTATTTGACAGGGTAAAAAAATACATATGGAGATCTACGAGGCCATCGTGGCGCAATGGCACAAGGGTGTGACGCGACGGTTGTGGGTTCGATTCCCACTCGAGTGAATGAATTATTATTGATTAATATGTATTAAGAATGAACTTAACAGATATAAATAAAAAAACGTACCTATATATTTTTATATTATTTAAAAAAAAACTTTTCCGTAGTCAGATGTTGTTTCAACTAGAACGGCTACATTTTTAATTGCTACACTTAAATGCAAAAAATATTGTAATTACTTTTTTAATGTCTATTTAAATAATAATAGTAAAATTTACAGACATTTAAATAAATTAAAATTATTATCTCAATTACATATATCATTATATATCAAATTACTTTTTATTATAATGCAAAAACTGAACCGTACTTTAACTGTATATAAAAACTACTTTTTTATTATAATCTATTTAATAAATAGTTTAAATTTAAATAGAAAGAATTTTATTTTTGTAACGAAATATTGGCGGCGAATGCATTGAACCTAATTTTCATATAATTGTTATTAAACATATTTATAAATACATTTATCTAAAAATAAAACCTTGTTTTTATTTTCTTTTGAAAACACAATAATTAACTAATTTAAGTGCAAATATGGCAATGTACGAAACATATATCTATAATCTCCTATTTATATATACATACACATATGTACAAATCACCTATTTTTATAAGTAATAAAATTAATTGAACCTGTAACTAGCCTCGAGCTAGACAATATGTCATTAAATTTGCATATTTTTTTATTTTATTTTAAAAAGAATTACATACGAACTCGAATGTACATTTATAAACACCATAAATAATTCTTTTTACGATGAACCCCTACGATGTAACATTTAACCCTCTAACGCATCGCTTCAACCATAAAGGGACCATAAAACCGTAGGGTACTTCGTTAAATTGTCAATTTGAAATGCAACTTCCTTATTGAAATGTCAAATACCCACTTAATTCTACCCGCATTTTAATAAATATTTGCATGTAGATATTACAATAAACTTAGGGATGACTTAGCCAGAGATACACATAAATATAATAAGTATTAAAAAAGCTCATTTTATTTAAATCTTTGCCATTATAATAATATATATATTTTAAAGTCTTTTCTCACACCTAAAGACTCATATACATATTGCGTAAATAATTTAATCAAATACGTAATCGTACTATACTATAGTTAGTAAGGAATTTCTGCTGCATTTTAACGAATGCACTTCAAAGGGTAAGCAGGAGCTGGCTGGCTATATAAAGAATTGCCGGTTCTGCCATAGCTGACACTGAAAGTTTCTCGATAACTGTTTCCTTAGACCAAACTGAGACTATTTATAATAAGATTATTATATACGTGTACATGACATTGTGACTTATGGTTTGACACAATACAAAAAAGCTCGTTTAATTTATACAGCAAAAGCTATATTTTTCCACAAACGCCTACAGGTTAATATACGTCCGCGAAGTGACATGAGAACGCTAATAAAATAAATAAAGAGTGTCTCACACTTTTGATATTCATCTGTCATTTGCAATGTTACTTTTTGTTTAAAAAATATTTATGAATTGCGTTTTTATAAACAATAGTTCTCAAGAAACTTAACTATATTTAAGTTAAAGGAATGCCTTCGCTCAGTTTCTATCGTCTGTTCCCAACAGGACAAACAAGTTTTATGAACTTAAACTGATACCACGGTGCCACTAATTTTAGATAATTTTATAATGTAAACTAAACAAACAGTAACAATAAGAAATAATTATTAGACAGTTAAGTGCGTGCCGTGCACTTGACAACTTTTGTAAAAGTTTTGTAAGAGTCGTCAAAGATACATTATTAGAAAGTCATTTCGTTTACATATTTCTAAAACTGTGTGCTCAACAAACTTCAAACTAAATCTATATTATATAAAAAAATGTATAAGATCATGGTACATTAAAATAGAAAAATTTGAAAAATTCACTTTAAAATATATCTGACATATAATTCGTTGATAATTAAATTAAAACACGCTACGCTATTTCCAAATCGACACGTTGACCTTGTGCTTGATGATAATTGGAATAGAAATTATTTATGTTCATTCTGTCGCTGTGTCAAATAATCTATATTAAATATGTAATTATTAGTACCGACGTTGTTCGATTCTAACAACTAACGAGTTGATAAACGTTATCATTCAAGAGTTTGTGGCGCCGAGGTTTTTCTACAGATATTTAATATAAGTATAGATATTTATTCAATGCCACAATCAGTTGGCGTCCTTGTAATATATTATTAAACTCATTTTAAATATTAAAATATTTTGGAGATTACTGATCTACTGTAATTAACATAACATAACATAATTGAGTTACGAGTTAAAGAGAATCGATTTTCTGTTTAAATATTCTTATTTTCTTCTCAAATGTAATAAGCACTGTGACAAGACGAAGCTTTTAAAAATATTCTCAAAAAAAAAAGTCAAAACTTACATATAAATCTCTAAAACTATTTACAAACAATGGGCTGTATTTGTTCTAGCGTACGCCGCGGTGCATTCAGATTCATTTTGTATTTGTATAATATGGTAATAATTATTTATTGTTGTGACACAATGGATACGATTACAATGGCTTCTGCTCGGTCGCATAATGGCCTCTGACCCATTTGCTACGCACCTCTGTCAAATGACCCGATTTTAGATTCTCGATAGTTATCGATGTCTAAACAAATCGAATGATTAAAATAATCGTTAGAAAAATTAACAGTTATATATTTAAAGTGAAATAAAAATGTAACAGAAAATGTAATTACATCTTCTAAGAATGTATGCAAATTTGCAAATATCCAAGCGTTTATTGAACTGTAACGCAAAAACTGGTATATCTGAATTCCGAACTTGACTCGAGCCAATATAAAATATAAGGTCATGTATAATAATAATCTCGTTATTTCTCTAAAAAGGTATGAAACTCGTTGTACACGATACATAATTAATCGTCTTTTAATTCGCTATTATCGTGGGAACGATTCTGTTTAAGAACCTAAGGGCATTTGAGCAAATGTTTGTCTAATTAGTGTCGATGAATGTGCGCATCGGATAAGAGTGGGAGAAAGCAACTGAAAGCACCGCAATGACCCGACGTTGTGAATGTAACCTGAAACTTCCTTGTTTCTATTTCTACGTAACGATTCTAGTCGATTCCTGTATTGTGTGGTGTTTCTTTTTTTATAATCTGCAGGCGCTTGTGGAAAAAATATATAATTGCAATAACACAATTTCATTTACATAAATAATTCTTTAGTAATTACTGAGCAGATACTTTTTATATCTACTTATCGGCGTTATTATTTTAATTATAATAAATGTATATTTTTTTTCTATTACTGTTAAATTAGGTCACGTTCACAGACGTAGTGTATACTTTTATAGAAATAAAAAAATAATATATCATTGAATTTTATCTTGTTAATAATATAATATATCGAAAAAATATCTTTAATATTTGAATTTCAGATAAAAAATTTAAAAGTACATGATAAAATTAATAAAAAAAATGTAAAACAACGTTTAAAGCACTCGCAAGATATATTTTAAAGAGTTACAAAATTAATAATATTTCTTCTTGCACATTAAGACAAAGTGTAATTCAAAATGTCAGTATGAACGCTTGCATACTTTTTTGCACTCTCAAAACTTGATACAGTTCAACGCGCTAATTATTTGGAGGCGACTTTCTCTTTGCAGTAAAAGACCATAACTTAACAAAAACTTAAGATAACTTTTCAGATGCGGCAGTCCATTCATATGTGATGATGACCTGAGGGCCGGCCACAGGTACTTTAGCGAGAGCCAACTCGAAAAAAAACTGCCATTGAAATCTTTGACGTCAAATGTCAAGCCTATTCTATCTTTTAGACTACATCACAGAGCTAGCAGAAATTTGTTTTCTTTTAATCTAGACAAGTAAGACAATTTTTTTTCAGTTACAGGCTTCAACCGTGACTGGAATAACTAATTTTTGAAAGAAACTCGAGTAGGTAGTGCTTGTAAAAATTCCATAGACACTTAATTCTTTTTTTTTTATAAATTTAGCGAAAATCTAAAACAATGACAGTTCATTGTCAAGTGACAGCAATATTAAATTATTTTAAACCTCAGATAAATAAGTAATTATCAATATTAAGATTTTATATGCTGCAGCTTGTACGAAATGTGAGTCACTTGCAAAACTTGTTTTTTTTAGTGCAACTAATGGTTTAATAAATTAATTTATATTATTCGTTTATTATACATGTTATTACTGTTCAATTTATATAGCACTTAATAATTACAGCTAACCTGACATATAAACGTAATTATAATGTAAGTTTATATTTTATCATATTTATGAGATTTAATTACAAAAAAAAATGCATACTTAAGTAGTTTGTACATAGTTATTTATAGAAAAAAAA
>JBAIZZ010000159.1:158192-187854 GCA_037355905.1 Heliconius aoede | reverse complement strand
CACGTATACGATAAATTATTTGAATATTTTTTACCGCTTGAGTATGATTTTACACTTAACTTCACGTTAAATCGTGAACCTTGAAAACTTGTTTGAACTGTGATGTTGTCAAGCGGTTACTACTATTTGACTTGAAATTTATGATATACCAAAATATATTATTACTCAAAAGTAGTGTGGTACCTTACAATTTAAAAAAAAATGTAAAAATAAAACTTACCTAAATAGCTTAGTGCAAAATAAAAAAAACAATGAAAAAGAAGACGTCGAAGCTGATATGGAAATGTGATTGAATGTGTCCTTTATTTTAGATAGAAAATAAGAATCCCGAGCACAAATTCTTCTCACTGACGCACTGTCACTTTTCAATGGCTGTACCGGCTTTTTTATTCTGTGGTCATCACGCCACGTCGCGTCTGCGGCTGCACGCGTGGCGTGTTGGCTTGACGGTGGATCGGTACGGACTGGCGGTTACAGCGTACGTCTCGTAAACGCTATCGCCGTATGACTGCAACGACTGTCGACTTCACTCGACTCCTCCGTGGGCACGACCAACTAACTAAACTAAAGACCTCTAAATATCGTTTTGCATTTATCTATTTTAAATAAAAGTATTTGTATATTAATAATGAACACGACGCTAATGGTTTTAACGACTTATGGTGTTAATAGTTGTCTCTTGAAAAGATTCAATTTGAGACTTAACTAGAAATCTATTGAAAAACTGTAGAAAAATGTATAAAATAACTATTTCAGTTGGACACTACAATAGTTGTTAAACTAGAAATATGAAAGTAACTGATCTGGCTTAAACGATATCTACGAAAACCAGCCTCCGCCCCTGAACAGTGTGTTCTGACCCCAAAAGCAGTACCGACACACGCCTAGCCGACCGTCTAACTAAAATACCGGTCCAGACCCGGCATCGTACGACAATCGCACCACCCAATACAAATATCATTTATATTGTAAATTCTAATTTGTGCAATAAATAATTAATAATAAATTAAAATAAATAACGAAATTATAATACGCGTTTAATTCTACATTAGAATTCTTAATTATTTTTTATCTCTGTCCAAATGACCTTAGCAACAATTTTTTTTTTCTCCTTAGATAACTCTTATTCACACATCCACGTATTTATTTTATAGGCCCGATAATATTCCATTTAATAGCTATATAATATTCAAGGTTTCGAAGAAATCACTCGATTGAAATTCCAATTATATTCGCTTTTTGTCCTCTTTTCATATGAGAGCAACTTATCATTTTATTTTTAGTTTTCATATTGTAAGTATTTAATAACAATTAAGTTGTAATATAAATATTATATTGATTTATAGTAGATATTAAAATTAAATCTCATTTAAAAATTAACAATAAGATATTTGAAGTTAGCAAAGTGGAAATACTTTAAGGAGGTTTTATTATTACATAAAAAATATCCACATTTTAAATAAATATTTAAAATGTCATATATTATTATATTTATTACGAATGTTAATTTCCATAATTTACTGGAATACGGTTAATTGGAGGAACGAGCGAGTAACGGTAATATGCAAATAAAAAATTATTTAAAATAGTTTCAATTATAAGAATCAAGTAAAACGTCGTAAGCAGAAAGTTGCTCGTGTTTCGTTGACATCCATCGTTTACACTCAAATTTCACTCAGTCGACATTTAAAGTGAAATGTGCAGTAATGATTTAAACCAACTTTGTATTAAATATGTTCAAATAATACACCGCATTATATATTATAATATTTTTTTTATATTCTATTATATTAGGCTTCCAATGGACAATGGGTTGAACTTGACCCTTCTCGACATTATGTGTACTTTCTATATTATTTTAAGTGTACTATCCGAGTGTACCAGACAGACTACTGATAAACATGGGAAGAAATTACTTAGCATTCCATGGTCATACCGTGAGGGTACCGGGTTCATCGCATTGCAGGGTGAAAAGTTCAGAACGGATTCTGGGACTTCCTCTCTCTAAGTAATCAAATTCGAAATGATTCTACTGTTGCCGCCTTGTAATTACGTTCCAGAAATTAATGAAAGCTAATTTATTTAATGACAATTACATGGGCCAAAGCTGGTATTACAGGATTTTTTTTTCTATTAGCAATCTATAAAGATATTTTGCTGTTGTACCAATTGTTTCTACGTCTACGTTTAACTTCGTATAGAATAACCTATTCTTAGTCAGTTTAGTAGTACATAGTACATACCGATCGTTTATTACAATATTTTATATCAACTCTTCGAAATGGAAGCACTATTAAGAAAATAAACTCCGTTATAATTTTAATATTTATTATTTAAAACGATATTTGTATGAAATACGCTTGTGCCGGCGACTTCAAAGTGGAAAAAAAATCATTAATACTTCATATATAAATATTGAAACAGTTAAAGCTTCCTATTTAAATGTTAATTACGGTACTAATATATTAATTAATTATGCCATTACCATTAATTAATATCCAGTAGTAGAAGTAAAATAATATTTTCATTTCGCTCTGGACAAGGCGTGGCGTAGAGTTCCAGCACCAAATAGTTCCGGAGTAGCATTTACTCCTATATTGAGTTTCGGAAAGTGGGGAACGGAGTGTCTTAACACAGTTTCTGACCACTCTCCTATCCGGGAAAAACTACACAAACTCCTTTTTTTATACACATTTAATCTATTAACCGGAAAGAACTGATAGTATTCACATTTGCACGCAACGACAACGGGACAGACGACAGTTATCTTTTGGTGTTCACAAAAATGGACCCCGTCGAGAATGTTAGCTTTAGGTGCTGCGCCTTATCTTCGTTGGAACTATTGCGAACGATGATGTGGACACAAAGTTTTAACTTAGTAACCGTCATATATGGAGGTATATTTTTTATACGTCAACAGCGTAACACAATTATATAAAGACCACTAAACACGAAAGTAAAATTTTATTCTATATTTTATTCTACATGGTGGGTAGTAGGTATATTTGTATATGATAAATCCATATTATGATACCATGTTAGATAAAATGTAATTTTTTTTAAAAATATTTGAAAAACAACAAAATGATAGCCTAATTGGCTAGAGCTTTTGGACGGCTTTCCTTTTTTTTTACGTATCAACATATTTTCGTTTCCTTAGTGAGTATATAATATATTTTGCAAATATATTTCTGTATGTCAGTGTGTCACTAACTGAGAATTGGTCACTATTTGTGATTTCTATATAAGACCAATAATCAGTGTGTTAGATAAGTGCAAATATTTTAAAGGCCTAGTCATGATTTAATCCTTTTCAAAAAAATATCTTATCAGCCTTATCACCTCTATAAAGGGACCTTGCTGCATATTTCTGATAATATACGTGAAGTTAATATTTTACAATTTTGTCTAATTACATTATGATGTAACTTAGGTACTGCATAATTTGCTATTGTTACGTCATACTTATAAATTCATTGAATAGTATAACCAATACAAGAGGTCAGTTGTGGCGCGGGGGCACAAGCCTGTGAATGTAGACATGATAGGTCGTGAGTTCGATTACCACTCGAGGAGGCAGACGCAGAGAGAACTTAGTGTTAAGGCACTAAGTTTGAATTAAAACATTTCTGTTCCTCTCTTTCCGCCGAATTATCGAGGCATATAATATTTTTGTATATGTCAAAATCGTATACTCGTAGATAGTATGGCAAATTTTAAATTGCTCTTTTTTTAGATACAATTATTAATTTCCTATGATCAACCGTTGAGGTCGCTTTGATATCGTATTTTCCTAAAACGATATTTATGCTATTTTTAATTCTGGCTTTACTTATTTTTTTTTGCCAAAACAAATTTTCTGCAATTTGCGAATAATAACCACATATATAATACACTTATACCTCGAATTTACATAGAGATATGTGAATATGTGATACGTAAACTAGCATTAATATTTTTTCGAAAATCCTTCCTTTTCATTTAAATGTGCAAATATCTATTACAAATTATAAGCATATCCTACAAAATTGTTCTACACATGATATGGGCAACATGAAACTTGGTTATTTGTACTCTGAGATACCATAGCACAACACCATCACATAATATGGGTATACTATCTGAACTAATTACTTAAATGGATGGACGAAAGTTAACGTAACCTGGGTAATCATGAACGGCACAATGAGTGGCCTCTCTGTGTGTGTCGTCGTACGATAACGAAGACAATTACCGCATTTGCAAGATAATAGAAGTAGATGGAAACGGCTAATCTGTTAGATGCTCTGTTACCGTACAAAATGGTGGCCCAGTTTTACTTATTCAGACATTACATCGACGAGTATAGGAAATAAATAAAAAAAAAATTCTCAATTTTCTTAACTCATCCTTTGTCTTATTATTAGTATCAATCGGTCTTTTTGACCCACTACTAATGTAAAAATATTATAGAAACGATATATGCATTTAATTTGGACAAAAGGTTCCTCATAAATAAATACACTGTAGCATGCCCCGATTTTGCCCTGAATCGAACTTCGGTACACTAAGTTAATAATATTTAAAATACAGAGATAAGATAGTGCTGCTCAAAATTATCATAATTTCATTCATTTCAGCATACAAAAATTCTACATAAATAACGTAAATATTCTCTACTGTCCCCACAACCATTGTACATTTGTGTTTAAATTGTTTATTTATTTCTCAAAAGAAATTACATTTCACTTAAAGAGAATACAGAGTTATCTTAAATAAGTACATATTAATGAATCAGCAGAACATTGTAAATAATAGAAAGAATACAATATAAATATATAAAAAGATATCAACTGAATTTTTCGACCATAATTCTGGCATAAATTTTTGTGAACGAGCAGCGTCATGAAGGTCTTTTAAAATTCTATTTCACCTTTTGAATATTGAATTAATGGTTTTTTTTGCTAATTGATTTAAAAAAATATATAAAAAGTCTCACTGAGTTTCTTACGCCGATTCTTCATTTGTAAAAATTTTTGTTGAATTGACGTTCAACAAAATGAAGCTCGTGACTTCTTATTTTGAATAAAATTATTTGACTTTGATTTTGACCTATAGCGCGCATCATTAAAAGGTGTACATGTAAAACAAACGACTAAGATGTAAACCCCGCAGTTCGCATCTATTTGTCTCCATTTGAAGAACACGAGAAAGGGAAATGAACGATTTCGGCGTCTAAAGTCATGAGAGTCATGCCTTCGTGCGAGTTCAAAATGACACCAACATCCCGAAGGATGTGATGTGATGGTGCGCATAAAATGCGCTCTACAGGTATTACGTTTGTAAATTTTTAAACGCAGATATGATGTTAGATTTGTGTCCTGTTAAATAATAACACAAGAACTGTGACTCAGGACGGTGTGGTAAATTAAATTGTTAATCATTTTTAGGGTTCCGTACCTCAAAAGGTGATGTCGAAACAGTTATAGGATCATTTTGAAAATAAATTTCATATATTACATATATATATTTGAAATACAGTCAAAGTCAATGCAGTCACAAAATACTGGCATTTATGCTTCGATATTGTATGAAAGTCCACTGTAGTCAAAAACTATAGGGTTCTTCCAGTGAAGTTACTTAAAGTTTGGCACGAAGTGACAACTTACAATAAAAATATTGTGCATATACTCGCAAACTGACGCTATATCAACTTTTATAAGACTTTGACCCTTTGACTGACTATTTTGAAATTAGTACGGAACCCTCCGTGGGCGTGTCTGATTCGCACTTAACTGGTTTATATTCACACGTATACTTATATTAAAATTGTAAAATAATGTATAATTATGTTCAGTCATACAGTGGCAGGTGCCCAAAATTACATTAGCTATTTAATTTTACAAGTATTATCGGCACGCTTGGCATTTCCCATAAAAATGATATATTAGTGGGACACGAGCGTGTGGATGAAATATTTAATGTTTTCACTTCTTTGCTCTGAGGTCGAGGCAATGCGTGGCGTTGAGTTCCGCCACTCAACACATATTGTCTCTAGACTTTGGTGGAAAGTGACTCTTCGCGATCTCAAGAGCTTAGCAACAGACAGACGGACAACAAAATGATCCCATAAAGCATCTATTTTTCCTATTGAGATATAGAAACATTTAAGTCATTTTTAAAACTGTTTTCACTTCTAGTAGAAGTTTCTTCATAAAGTAATTGACAAAAGCAACGCAAAAGCAAACAAGTTTCACTAGAATAAGTGAAAGTCGGTAAGGGCATTTACTTTTAACGTTAATTAATACATATAATTTTCAATATTTATGGCAAATACTTGTTCAGTAGTATTTCAATCAATAAATTATATTTGTTCCATGTCCATGTAGATAATTGTAGAAAGTGTGCAAAATATATGCGCAGGAGCACAAGCGTGCGACTGTAAGCGCGACGGTTGCGGATTATATTCCCACTCATGCATAAAAATGAGAAAGTAAAAAACAAAATAGCATATTAAGCAAAAAGTTTTAATAATATATTTTATGTAGTGCATGCTTAATCAATTATATTTTATACTCACATACTCTGTCTAAAAGATATGAATCTACAAGAATCGCGTCTAGAAACACTATAGACATTTCTTTTTCATTTACACGCTCTACCTAAGGGATGTACTTAAGAATGCAATAACTTGACAAAGGCACTCTCCGCTTTCCGCTGGTATTCAAGACATCGTGAGGTGAGCAGAAAAATTCAAACAATTTACTCCTCAACTGAGGATGGAACCCACAATCATCGACTTAACTGTCGTCTGAAGTTAAATTATTTGTATAAAAAATTAATAAGGCTATAAAGACCTTCATTTTATTTCAATTGAGAAATATATATTTCTGTTTATCGTCTAACTTAGTATGTTCCAGAATTAAACGCGTAGGTCACTATTATTAGGCTAGAATTTCAAGTACACCAGTAACTGGTATCTGAGATAGGCTATGGGTCTAGTGCTAGTTCGCCCACAGTTGAATAATTTACGGCCTAAGCAGTAACTTATAGGATAGCTTAGATTGGTAAAGGATCAGTTATACCGTCAAGGTGTCAAGGTGAATAGGGAAGTCACATCGTCAATGTGACATAATTTTAATTTATGAATGATAAAAAAACCATAATCGAAACGCTATAATAAAAGAACTGAACTAAACTGAAAAGAAAAATGATTTTCCATCATATATCTGTATTTTGATTTCTTAATTTTTTTTTCAGCTTCACGCTGTATCCCGCACACAGCAGGGTAGGCAGAGAGAACCTCGATATCAAGACACTCCGTTCCCCACTTTCTGCCGAATTCTGGAGGCATTGCGTGTTGAGTGACAGAACTCAACGCCGCGCTTTGACACGAATGGAAATATAATGGAAAATACGACCTTTTATTTTTATAACTAACACTTATTTGTTTAATGTCATATTATTAACACAAAAATTGCGCACCTACTATTAAATATAAGTAAATTATAAAACGATGCATCTCCATATGGAAAACGTATACAAATGACAAACTTAGAATTATGTAAATTTTTGATATCTCATACGGTGTTTTAGACGCTCATTATGTCATGACTTTAATTTATATAAAAATGTAAATGTTGTTTTATAATATAATTTAAACATAAATACTTACGAAAGGAAAATATTAGGAAATATAATTATACAAAAAACACGACACTAATTTACATTTTTAACAAACATTCATGAAAGATAAAATATTTATTAGAAAACATATATTATATATATTTTTAAAATGTTTTCTCATTACACAACATTTTATTACAAACTTAATTAACTTTAAGAAAAATCGACAACGTCACTTGGTAATAAAGTAAAGAATAAAAAAATATTTTATTCGTGAAACCACTTGTCCAATCTAAGATCGAGAGGATGAGACAATTTCGCTGGCAGCCCTATCAAGGAACGCCCACGTTCACAACGGATAGACCAGGGCTGCAGCATTTATTGTGGCCGACATCCGTTGATTTACTACTCGGTATCCTATACGAGTTCCCGTTATGGACGTCCCCAGCATTTTTAATTGCATCGGCTGGTGCCTGAAGAGCTTAAGACGGAAGTTAGATGAATAAAACGATAAAAAATTATGTTCGTATATATTTAATATGGATATCGTGAGGAGATTTATATTAAGGCTGTATTTTATTTGAGGCTTGTCGTGGCGTGTGACACGTTGTGAACTGGATTCCCACTAAAAAATGAATAAATGTGACGTTGAATTTCGCCTCTCTACACGCAATGCTTCCAGACAATAGCGGAAAGTGGGGAACGGAGTGTCTTAACACAGAGGTTCTCTCTGCCTACCCTGCTGTGTCCAATCCTGTGGGATCCAACATAACGCTGATTGATTACATATATGTAATTTTTGTATAAGTAAATACATACTATAAGGTATATTCCGACAACGTGCAAACTGTTATTTTATGAGACGTTTAGCTATATATAAATTCATTGTAACTATGAAACTATGTATTGAAAGTTGACCTGTGATCTTAGAAGGCGGTGCCATTGTCCACCCATATTAGGATGTTATACTCAGTTTCTCTATAATTTAATTATATTATATCGCAAATAATTAGAAAGCCATGCATAAATATTTAATGTCATAATCGATATATAATATGTATGTTTTGTTTTCATGTACCTATTGATCTATAAACTATTTGGATCTAACCACTTTGAAAAACAATATAAGTGTTCTATACTATATAATATATTATATATTCATCCCACACAGATCTCTACAAATTAATAAAAAACATTAACGCTATCGTCGCGTTTCGTGGGTTCGATTACCACTTGGTTTCGGCAGGTTTCTTCTGCCTAAAAAAAGAAAAAATAACTACTTTAAATGTTTAACAAGGCCTATATAAATATTGATGTTACATATATTTTAAATTAATCATCGAAATAGATATTGCAAGCCAAAATAAACGTAGTTTAACATAATTTTAATAAAAAAGAGACTTTAGACTCTTTGCTACAGTAATAAAAAGCAACAAAAAAAATAAAGATCACGTTATTAAAGTATTATATTTGTATGAGCTATTTTGCACACGAAAATGATCCTCTTTGATCTAATTTTATATCGCAATGAACTAACTACTCATATAGACTGTTGTGTCACTTTTATATAATTATTTAGCTTTACGCTGTTTCTATCACAAATCGAGGTGGACATGGGGACTATGGGAACCTAGTGTTAAAACTCTCCGTTCCCGTTAAGACACTTCCGTTCCCAAGTGTATATCATGAAGCTAAAAACAATCAAAATAATCGGACAAGCGCGAGTCGGACTTCTTCCGAGGGTACTCGAGGCAGAGAGATTCGAGCTTTTTTTGAAGTTCACTATGCTTAGCCAAAGTTCTATCATCTGATACTTGAGCTGGCGGATTAAATACTAAATTTTGTCCATTTATGGCTATAACATATTTTGTAGGATATAATGACAAATGTATAGTTTTCAGATTTTACAACATTGTAATAAACAAAAGTATTGGTACCCTGCCTACCCTGCTGTGTGCGGGATACAGCGTGAAACTGATTTATTTATTTAAATTATATAAATGTTATCTATATAAAAATCAATGGGTCCAGGTTACTTAGTGGAGCAGCTCGAACACCGAGCTTCGAGAGCCATTTCGATAATTGGCGGGAAGTCCTTACCGAATTGTTTGATTAAATAATCGTGGGAAGCATTTCTTCAATTTATTGTTTGAAGATTGTTTCGAGCGTTTTTATTTGAACTGTTAACTGAATATTGAATGATTTTTATGTATATTTTTTGGTATTTTTAAGTTTTGTTATGGTTATTCATTTTTTACCTTTTAAAATCTATATATACCAAGAGAACGCAATCACACTTAGTTTTGTTAGCTTTTTTCAACTTCAGCCTGTATTTCACGTATAGCAGGGTAGGATACCTAGTGTTAAGACACTCCGTTTCCCACTCTCCGCCGAATTTTCGAGGCGTGCGTTGGGTGAAGGAAGTCAACACCGCGCTTTTGCTTTGGTACGAGAGCGAAGAAATGATAATATTAAATATTTTATTTTCTCGAATAGGAATCGTTTGTGCTTCATGACTGGATGACTGGAGGACTGTTATACGAGAAAAACAATAATAGTAACAGAATAAATTACAAATAACTAGCTTTTAAATATCTGAAGTTAGAGTAAATATTATAAGTCCATTGGTTTTGTATCCCCGACCCAATTAATATGTATTACAGCAGGTGTTTTATTTAATAACCCACAGTCTTTATTGTGAATTAATAATTTTGCTTTACAGGCACACAAACATTGACCTCGTTTAAACAAGATAATTCTCTGAGAAGGCCGCACTATGTATACATGGAGGTAGTAAGAGAAAGACTCCTTGAGGACTTTTATGACTAATAGATATAATTATTTATATTATATGTATAAATATGAAGCCTAATTAATATTAGAAATATGAATACAAAAAATTCTGTATAGTGGGGATCAGAGTCATTCCAGAGGTGGCTATTGAGGCATAGAAGTAGTGATTTTTTGTATAGAATATATTATCTCATGAATAAAGAATTACTTGTCATTATATTATCATGAAACAAATCCATTAGATATTGAGAATGAAGGAAATTTAAAAAAAAAAACAACATATAAAAATTAATAAATAAAAAGTTGAATAATTATCTGCTTTTTAATTGATTTACTATTTTAAAAAGATTACGTTGAAGCTTGGATTAGAAAAATACTTGTTATCACACGAATTAGCGTAATTACTTGATGATTAATTAATGGTTTTCTTTGACACTTATTGAAAGATTTATTTTTTAGGTATACAGTATACTTCATTATCTTATACTTTTATTTTTATAATAAATTTTTCCAACATTATATTTATTTGTAAACAAACTAATAAAATAAAGAAATGTTATTGTAATGTCAAATGGGACGAATAATCACTTCACGCGAATGTCGACGTTCTTTAATTGCCTAAATAAGAGAATAAATTATTATTTTGTCATCTTGAAAAAAAAAATACTTGGCGATAATAATTATATTATCGCGAAGTGAAATGAAGTGTTCGTTGACCTTGAAGGTTATCCAAAGTTTAACACGCACCTTGACCGCGAACGATACACGATAACGACGCCGACGCCGACGCCGACGCCGACGCCGCTGTAAATCGGGACGAAATGAATCTTTTTTTATGCGTATCAAAATTTATCTGTCATTTCTTTTTGATTCGTTGAATATAAATTTATTGTTATTAATATAAAGATATTTTATTGTTATATGATTGTGATGTCGTTTTAAAAACAAGGTTTTTTTTTAAATTCACACTTTTTTTTTGGTTTTGTGAGGTAGGTAAAGGTAAACAATTCATTCCCTTCTTTCGTTTGGGTAGCAGATACTCAGAGGCATTGGTAACGCGTTTGTAATTACATTTAAAATGAGAAGCTACAATTTTTCCCCAAACGGGATTCGAATTTATAACCAATCAGTTGGCATGTGTCGATCATAGATAAATTCAAATATTACGACATGAAGTATTTGGATGGATAGATTATATAAGTCTTTCTCATGACGACATTGGTCAGGGAGAAAAGCTGTGAATTATAGAAATGACAGAATTTCCATTTTTCATCATTAGAATTTGCATCCTATTCCATGTATCCGTCGTGGCTCAGGGCCACGAGCGAAAGATTGTAGGTTGTGGTCTTTGTGGGTTCGATTTCAACTGGGGATAATAAAATATTTAGTATTTTCAGATTTTCAGACTTTAGTGAGTTCACCAACACGATACGTATAGAGAGAAGTAGAGTAGGATGGGAACAGAGTGCTTCAACACGAGGTTTTATAATTTAAAAATAAAGCAGTCTTAAAGCTTGAGGAGGTCAGATAAGAGTAAATTGAAGTGTTTATAATAACTGAAAATAGTTAATGTTTTTTTTATTTTCACTAAATAATTACGTAATTGTGAGTGCTTCCAAGTTTTCCGGCAGTATATAGTAATAATTAATTATTTTGTTCTATAATTAACATATTTTTTTGCAAACTCAAAACTCGCGCTAGTAATTTCAAATATCCAAACGAACCAGTTTGAAACACTTTTTCAAGACAATAAATTTCAGCTTCATACAAATATACAATGAGTGTAGTTTTTGCGAGTCTGTAGACTCTCTAAGCTAAATTACCTGTTAATAGTTAGAATGAGGAAGTTGGGAGTTTGTTGTGAAGACAAAATAATCTCAAACGCCATCAATCTTCATTCGCAAGCCGAAATATATCGTTGTACGGTCGACATAATAATTTTACATCCGTATGTATTATACTCAGTAACATAGGGTAGGGTAGTACACAATACAAATACAAATGTGTTATGTAAAAATAATTTCATTTCTTTACCAATATATATATATTTTTATTACTTTGTAGGTATTTATTTATAAATTTAAAAATTTTAATATGTTTATTTCCTCGCATAGGAGGACTTATAGAATTAATCTTAAAAAATGGTCAATCAATTCTTCAAGGAATATATAAAAAAATGTATTTCATAATTATACAATTCTTATATTACTATACTTATTTTTTGTACTACACCACGTTATATATTGATGTAATAATTTTGTTACACAGGAGACCGTACACTGTTTTGATGAAGTTTTTCTGCCTATGGCTTCACGTTATGTCAAGACGTCAATCGATGTCGTGAGGTCAAGGCAAAACAATGGAAAACCCTGTCTGCATCTGTGAGAACTGCCTTTGTCATTGCAGTATTTATAGCACGTTATAGGGAAAAAATAGGATAATAAAATAAGTATTTTATCCCCTTAGTGATAAGTTTTGAACGATTTTTTAATTATTCTTTTTAAATAAAAGCAAAAAAAATAAATATATAACTTGGCTATAAATTAATGAAAAACCTTTATTTTAACTATTACTTTGTGGTTTTTGCAGAACTACTTGCTAGTACTTGTCGATCGACGCCCGCATGAAACCGTTATTAAGATGGCCAAATTAAATTATTTAAATAATTTGACAGTAGGTACAATAATCGATCTTAGTGTTTTTTCAAAAGGGTTTATTTTTGTATCTAAAATCTTGAAGACAAAAAAAAAGTGTCCCTCTTGTTTCTCGGACACTCCTTTAAGAACCCGCATCACCAATCTTCGCATTATACAGTTATCATAGCCGACCTTGCCGCCAGGAGTCAGGATACAATTAATGTGTCACTGAGACAGCTCCTTGAGTTCATTTTTACACCAAAGTACTTTAAAAATAGCGAGTAAAAAATGCTCACGTTTTTTTTAAGCAGAGGTAACCTAGTGCTAGGACACTCTGTTCGCTAATGTTTTGCTTTGTCACTTCATTAACTCGAATGGAAATTAAGCTTACAAGAACCACGTTCACAGTCAAGTACCGTTGCACCCCGACGGCCTCTTATTTATTTAGCTCTACCACGTTTCCAAATCTACGAGTAACTCTACATAAAAACTCATACTGAGAAAGAGAATTTTATCCGTGTTTTTTATTATCTCATATCAAAATCTTCTACGATTTCTTAAATTTGAAAGTTTTATGTTACTAAATGATAAACGAAATATTCCCATAAAATTAGGCCTAAATTGATATCAATATAAAAATTATGCAAATGACCGCTTATAGAAATTAGATTAATTAAAAAAATGTAAAAGGATGATTCCGATTGAGACGCAAAGTGATTGTAGTACTATTACCATCTCATTTACGACCAAAGAAATTTGCATAATGACTGATCTGGCCTCACCTGATCTTTGTATAACTTAAGCACCGCCTACCACCGACGGCTGCGGGCGAAAAGGAAATTGCTTCACGATGTTAAACTATAATTACTGTTATCAAGTAACCAAGTCCAAACCTGATATCTAAAGTGTATCCTGCGTGTTTAAACATCGAATTCGTACTAGATGACCTGTTGTCTGGTTAAAAATTAACCTCTCTGTGGGTCACGACCTCATATCACTATGGTAATTATTTATGATTGGCGTGAAACTAAAAAATTATCAGTATGATTAATCATGCTCCAATTTGATTGGATAGTTTCCATTCTTTCAGGGATCTGTAGCACTCTTGGACACACCTGTTAAGCTCCTATTTTAAGTAAATATTTTGTATAAAATATAATAATATTTGTTTCTAATATATAATTGAAACTCTGGAGGTGGAAGGTGGGTGTTGAAGCTCAACGCCGCTCGGCACCAAACTGTGAGGGAGTGTGGAGAGTGCGGAACGAACCTACAACAGTCGGGCGTAAAGTCATACACTTGTCCTCTTGCCACTGCGCGTGACCTTTTAATTAAATAAAAGCTATTAAATAATAATAAAAACTAAATTTCCCCTCTTCTATAATATAATAGAATTTTGCTAAATGACCCTATCGGCACGGTAAGCGTCCACGAGGTTTCCATTACATCAGAATAGGCCGATTATGACAACACTAGTCTCATTAGTATCGGAGGATTATGTTTTTAGTGTAATGTATTGAAGCCACAATGGTAATTTTCGTCTATAAAGAAACCAGTGCAAAATTGACGACATTACTTTACCTTTCGCTAATACTGTTACATAAATGAAAAAGAAAATATTATAATGTAATATGAAAATAATATGTAATATAATGAAAATATTAAAAAATAAAGTAAGTAAATAAGAGTTTTCTATTCCAATACAATTATAAAACACGTTAATTACTTTTGCAATAATTTATTTTGTATATAATATATAATAAAAACTCTATCGACATTACCTAATATTTTTACTCTTGGCTTAATTAGTAACTTAATAATTTAGATAAATGGCAAATAAGATTGTAGATATGGTAATATTATCAACGTAACATGCACCTACTTGGAAAAGTTGACTCATTTCAAAGCTTTTATAAATTAAAGCAAATTCTCACATTTAATTAAATTAATATTTATTATTAATAAATTATTATTAAACATATTATATGCGATCGTTGATTCAACAGTAAAAACAATTTAACACATATAATAATTTAGTTTACATAAAAAAATATCACATTATTTAATTCACCTAAATAAAATCGGCAAAATCAACTAAGATTAATTTATGTATGATAATTGAAAGACTAACAGGAAAAGAGGTAATTATGTGAAAGCTCTTGTTATTACTTTAGTAAATTATTATATTCAGTTTACTCTGTTCTAAGCTATTACTTAAGCTTGTTTGATTGAAAACATGTCTATTACAATTACAAATTTAAATAATGTCATATAATTGGTGACTAATTTTTATTTATCTTTACTTAAAATATAAATTAAATAGAGATAAGACACACGACACTTTCTAACTCTATGAACACAGTTCCTGAGGTTAGTATGTACATATGTTAGTATAGATACCTCTACTCCTCCTCTGTCCAGCAGTGGAAGAGTAGAGGTTGATAATGATAATAGATAATATAGAAGAAGATGATGCAGTAAGGTCAAAATACAGCATAAGAACGTAGTGAATTATCACTTTCACTACGACACACATACCATAAAAGGAGCGGAGTGTCTTAGCACGAGGTTCCCTCTGCTTACCCTGCTACGTGCGTTATACAGCGTGAAGCTGACTTCAATTGACAAATAAAAAACAGAATATTCAAATAAAAAATTCTTAAGATTTTTTTATGTGATCATCCTGACATAGTTTTACGTTGTACAAATTAGCTGATTATGTAGGTTGAGGTGAAAAGACTAGACTAGTTTTAAAATAAGGCTGCGTGCGTATAGTTATTTTTTGCATAGCACTTCTAATGATCCATTAAAAATATTTTAATATTTAGATTCAGTGCATTCGTTTTTAATTCTTAGAGAAAACCTCTAATTTTAGTGAAAATTTATTAAGTGTAATTTGCATATATTTTTTTGGTCACAAATTAAAATTAAAAAGAACAGTCTATGGACTTTAACAACTTTTAACTCCAAAAGTACTTTATACTTTTTTTAACGAACAGAAACAAAAATAACACATTTTGTATGTGACAAATAAAATTGACATCATCAAATCAGTTCACAAAATACGAAGAAAAAACAAACTATTCTATCAAATTCCAAGAACAGAAGAACTGGTCTATGAGGGATGACTGCAGCGCAAATAATTGGAGTCCGTTCATTGTCCGTTCCCTGCAATCACAATAGCTGTTCAGTTATTGTAACGGCCCAAAAAAAATTACTCGAGACTCGTGAAAGTGGGACTGACTGCCAATGACTTCGACTAGACCGCGGCCAGACAGCACGTTCCTACAATCTTAAAATGTCATCGATGAGCCAATTCAACTACTCAGCTTACAAAGCATATTTCATGATAACATTAAAAACATCATCTCCTTACATAACCAGCAATGCATTCGTTACATATTATTTGATTCGATGTATTTTACCGTTATATGGTTCGATAGACAAGTTTGATTCGCACAAAAAGTTACTTTTGATTTAACTTTTTGTATTTGTAATCTGTATAATAATGTTGGTCTATTGTGACAGGAAATGTTGTTTTAAGAACTAAACTGATGAGACTATTAATCTTCGTAAATAGGTAATTTATTATTCTTTGAAATATTTAATATTTTCAATTTCACCAGAATTCGACGGAAAGTGGAGAGCAGAATTTCTTAACACTAGGCTCCCTCTACATGCGGAATACAGTGTGAACAAGAATGCATTTGCATGCAAAACCATAGATACACTTGGGGCCTATGCGGATCGACGACCATTCAGGGGGCTGGGGTGGTCTCTGAACAAATACAACCCGTAACCATTTGTAAGTAATTAATTTCCCATTGGTCCATTTTCCCAAAGGACCCCATCGTGTCCTAAGCCATTTTAATAATATCAACGGTTTATATTTTTATTGTAAAATGGCGTCTAACAAGCTATTGGTAATGAACATGGAACTTGGCAATCACCCTTGAACTGAGCCTTCAAAACCAAAGAATCGTTAATTAAGTTACTCAAGATAAGGAAAGATAACGAAATAAGTTCTTATAATTACTTATGTTAATTATGTTTTTAAATGAGGTCGAATCAGAACACAATTTCACGATAAAACGATATGAAAGTACCTCCATTTTTTTATTTCGATATTACTAATACGACATTATTTGAGAATTTCTTTCTTATTCTTTGTCATTTAATCAGGTTTTACAAAAAGGTTATATTTTTAAATAATTAATTACGTAAAATTTGGTGATTCACCCAAAAATATATTTTGCTTTGTCAATACTACATTGCAGAGGGTTATATGTGTATGTGCAACATACAAGTGACTAATATACTCATATTAAGAGTAGACCACAAGTAGTGATATTTAATGTTTATAAGATATATTTTTTTCAGCTTCAAGCTCTATCCCGTAAATTTGCAGGATACGCAGAGGGAACCGTTCCCCACTCTCCATAAAAATCTTAAGCCCAGTCCCACCACTCAACGCCCAGCTGGGCGTTGCGTGGGGCTGGGTGGAACTCAACTTATGACAGCGAAAAAATGAAAACATTAAATATTTTGTGTCGAATCCACAACCGGTCGCGTTTACAATTGTACGCTTGTACCGCTGTGCCATAATGGCCTTTAGTCAATTAAATTATGTAAAATTATAAGCAAATAACGCAAAAACTATTTAACCTACAATAATGATGGATGACGAATGAAATGTCTGTAATTGAAACTTGTTGAAAGGATACATAAATATTTACAAGTGTATATTGATTTAATTATAAGGCCTTCGTGGCACGACTGACTGCGTCTGACCATAAATGAGACAGTTGAGGGTTCGACCCTCATTCAGGGCATTAAATTATTGTCATTATGATGTTGCCACTCCATATCTCAGTATACTTAATTCCGGTGGAGAATTTAGTACTATGATATACATACTTTTGCCGCTGCTATTCAAGATATCGTAAAGCTAAACAATTAAATAAAAATCTTTACGATCCATGGCCTAAAAATTATACAAAAATTTTGTTTCTATTCTAGCGAAATGTGCAAAACGGAGAGTTCTTTCTGTTTTCTATCTTATCTATAAAAGTTTAAAATAAGTAAAAAGCCATAAAAGTAAAAATATATCATAACATTAGGCTATTTAACGAACACAGTGTTACGCAACCCCGCCTTCGATAGCAGCTCGTGCGTACACTATCTATCACACCCTTGCCTGTATGTGAAATGAAATAGAGCAAAAATATATAATGAACTTGATACTTCATTATATACTTCAAATTAGTAAGTGTTTACGTATGTAACGAATTTGATATTATCGTCGGGGCGTGGCACAAACGACATTCCTGGGTTCGATGCACATTAGGGGGATTGAAACATTTAATATTTTCTCGCTCTGGTAACGACACAAAGAGCGCGGCGTTGACTTCCACCATTCAACACGCATTGCTTTGAGATTTAGGTGGAAAATGGGGAACGGAAGTGTGTTGATTGGAAGAGAGTGTCTTAACACTAGGTTCCCATGTTTCCTCTGCCTACCCCGCTATGCGCGGGAATATTTATAAAATAACTGTTAAAATGCCTTTCATGTACAGTTTTTCACGAAAATATAAATCATGTAAAATTTCAATACCAAGACTATTATATTATAAGTAAACAGATTTGGTAAGAATAAATAAGACGGCTACGATTTAAATATATATAAAAGGAGCGCAGTCACTACATATAATTTAAAGTTTAATAATGAAGGAAAAATACATTAACAAAATGTGTTAATATTAACTACGTTAAGGATTTTCCAAAACAAAAGTAGCCAGTGGCCACTAGTAAATAGTATATGTATGGGCGAATAATCTAGTTCTAAATATATTCTAGGCAGTAGGCAGTAGGCAGTAGGCATACATCGTTGAGAAATCAAGAAATAATTGGTCACGTAACCTCTTTCGCGGTTTAAATTCGATCGTTTCAGATTACGTTATTTAGATCACTCTGTTTCCGGTTCATGTTCGGGTCAACGATCTTTTCAGCAACAGAACTGTTATATTATACATTGTATATATATATTTTTATATTATATTTTATAAATCAATTTTGCACTTTGATAATACGGATAGTATTATACTCATGAATTCATTTTAAATACATATTATTCCAAATGTGCTTCATTTTCACAGACATCGCATGAGCATAACTACAAAATAACGAGAACAGGTTTTTATTGTATGCAAAATTCACATTAAAAATAAATATAATACTAATGTTACGCTAAATAATCGTATAATATTACAATACGATATAAATTAGTTTTTATATACAATCGTCAGTTTCCTGTTACAGCTACATAATTAAATATGGAGGTTACTAAGTGACATATTAGCCTTTGTTCGGGCGCGGCGGGTGGTCTTATATATATCATTGATATGCTATTATTTATTATTGAGATTTCACTCTATCCTATAGACAATGCATCTGGCATGCTATGCATCACATGTGTCAACAAGAGACTATATCTTTTATTACTTTACATATAAAAATCGTAATGTCTTGAAGTTTTACAACACGTGTGCATTGCCCACCGTCTACGGCGAACAGATGTAAAGTACATCTTTCTAAATCGTGACCGAGTCGTTTGGCATTACATATTTCGCTCAAGGTATATATGCATATATCTTTACACTATACATACATATATATTAACCTTTCTCTTAATATTTTGAAGAACGTCTCTCTTAAAATGTAATTCAGAATACTAGTTGCAGATTTTATTTTTGATTCATTTTGTCACGACATGTCTATCGATATTGTGAATCGTCTTATCTATTATCGCAGAATAACCTTTGTTGGCTTATTCATGTGTAAATTCATGTTTTTGAAAAAACATTTTTTCCGTTTATATTTTGTCTCATGCTGGTAGTTTGTCAATGTGTTTGTAAATTAAATATATTAAGTTACTAAATTTATTTCAAAATTCAACTAGTTAGATACAAACTAGATGATATGCGTAAAATGTATCAAGCGAAAAACATTTTCATTTAAAAAGTTAAAGCCTATGACTCGCACTGTCAAAAGTTATCAGATCTCATGTAGAGACAAGTTTCTTACACTACCAGCCTTAAATTTTTATACAATCCTTAACTTCACTAACTATAACATCAGTCAAGCTGTGTAGATTGGCCAGCTTACTACACAGACTATAAGAATATAATATAAGTATAGAAATAAATATATAAAATAATAAAAGATATATATAAATAGTAATTATGTCACTCCATTCATTTTGTACTTATTTTATAAGCAATGTAACAAAGCATATTTTATCAGGTACCTTGTACTCCAGAAATCCCGTTGTATTTTAACGTGTACTCAAACACGCGTTTCCCATTACACGTGTTTAACACCATCACTTCCGAGAACGAGCCAACGTACTGCAATAGATTTTAAGGACATTATTTCTATTTCTGGTTATTGGTCAGTTCGTGAGTCCAAAATGTATATGTCATAACTGTATCCCACTATTTTCGAAGCGTTGTGATGGAATTCCATGTTTTTGCTCTTACTGGGCAAAACAAGGAAATGAAAATATTATCAAATAATAATTCATTCCCCCATATCGGAACCAAGCCAACAACCACCGTGTTATTGGCTCGGTTCACACTTGTACCACTGCGCAAAAATATAATACCATAGCGTGTCTTTTGAAAATCTCAACTAGATTGCTGTTTAATAATTAAAATTTACTTACTTATGAATTAATTATTTACGAAACTGTAATAAAATCTTTGGCTCTGTTCATTGTGTATTACGGTAGTTGAATAAACAAGAAGCGAAAATTGTTAATTAATACATTTATTTAGCTTTTATTTAACGTAATTATAGAACTGTTTTAACATTATATTATTATATATGTATGTATGCAATACGTACAACTTCGAAATCGCCAATATCTTAAATCTAAGCTGAGATGTTGCAACAAAGTGTATCTATTCAGTAATAGAGCAATAAATAGAAGATCGTGCTAGAGCAACAACCATTGTAAATGTACTAAACTTGACCTTTAGATATCTATCCGTTTGTACTTAAGTACTCACGATTGACATTGGTTTTATTTTTTTGTAAATAATAACCTTAATAAATATAAATATAAACAAAATTGACATTATAATTTATAATAAGAAATATATTTATATAAGAGAAGAAATTATTTTATCTTTGAGTACAGAATATGCATCTAGCAAGGTAGAATGCAGGATATGCGTGATGTGCAACTTAATGGTAAATAACTCACCACCTAGAGACTCGTAGTCTATTATAAAAGCAAGGTATAAAAGCTACATTCTATCTCAAGGATTACAGGAAAGTCTATCATTTTAAAATGATATTTTCTTAAAATATTTGAGGCCATTGTGGCGCATCGGCACAAAATTGTGACTGTAATGCAACGGTTGTGGGTTCGATCTCCACTCGAGAAAGTGAAATATTTACGTTTATATTTCCATTTCTTCGCTCTGGTGTCGAAGGCAAAGCGCGGCTCAACACGCAATGAAACGGAGTGTCTTAATACTAGTTACCCTCTGCCTACCCTACCGTATGCGGGATACAGCGTGAAGCTGATTCTTAAAATATTTTTTTCTTAAGACCAGCATATCTACTCACAACTATGGCGAACGGTATATTTAACTTTTCCATAACAAACAATAAGCAGAAAATCACCCAGTAAGATATAATATATTATATTATATCTTGCTGGGTGATTATAACATAGACGATCTGTTCTCTCCAAAAAAAACTAAATCCACCAAAAAGATTTTCACCGCATCACTGGCTACGATACAGCCATTAACTGTGGGCACTAAATAATTAGTTACAAAAATGATATTAAATATCCAGTTGTTTGACGTGCATCACGAAATGGTTCTCGCTTTGGCTGCTCGATTAGATAATAGCGCGAAATTAACGCTACACCGACTCTCGGTAAATTAGCTTGTAAATACAGTTGGAAATTCTAAAACTCTACAATAAAGGTGAATTTGGTTTGATTGTGCGATATTTGAATGTAAAATAATATAAGTATTGGTGACTGGAGGCGAGGCGGGCGTGTCGAGTGTCGTTCCGGTCGGTCTCCGCGTCTGTTGCTGGTGACAACACTCAACAGTAAGTCTGAAAGGCCAAGAGGAATTTGCGAGCACGACTTTGGAAATAATATAATAAGCTTATTTAGCTTAAATTTACTGAGTATTCATTAGACTATAGATGTCTTTTAAAAACATTGTAAAATAATATACTTTTCATTTTTTTTATAGTACAGTACCTTACTACAGTCTATTTCCTTCATAAATATAAAAATACATATGTTTACATTTTTTTATAATAATAATAATAATAAATCTATAGTGAATCACCTTTTTCAATATCACGTACTACAATAATATAATTTTGAAGGTAACATGGAAGTTACCTTTTTAATAATGATGTGAAAGGAAGGTTAAACAGTATATATAATTTAATTCGCTTTAATTTTAAACCACAATTAGTTCTTCATGAACTATAATCTAGATCTAGCTTGTAATGGAGCAATAAGTAACTAATAACTAAAGTAAGTTCTGAAGTAATGTATTCGACTTACGGGACTTACGGTGAAAAAGGATCTAAAATCATCAAATTAACATAATAAAAACAACTAATATAGACAAAAGTAGGTGAAATTCACGATGTATCTCGCACATAGTAGAGTAGACAAAGGGAAACTAGTGCTAAGACACTCCCTTCCCAATTTTCCGCTGAATTCTGAAGGCATCAATTGAGCGGTCCAACTCAACGCCGCGCTTTGTCTCGACACCAGAACGAAGAAATTTAAACATAAATTTAAATAAATATTTAATTTCCTCGAGTCAGGATCGAACCCACAACTCGACTAGCCTCAAAAATAGGTTACTTAACCACCATTATAGTTATTAATAAACGCTTCCTAGAGACTTGCCATAAACATATGCTGCAATAATGCAACAAAGCTTACGCCAGACTCGGTAATAGCGTCCGCCAGACGATAAAACGTGGCAAGATGCTGCTAGAACAAAAAACAAACAATGCGCGTACGCATGTGCGAAACACACGTGTTCTACACGTTCCTTTGACATTTTAGTGCGACGCGACGACCGGGTATATCCTTTTTGTTTTGTATGACTCTTTTGTATATGTATGAAATACAGAAGATTTTAAGATACAAAGAAGAATCCTTAATAAAATTAGATTTTTGAAAAGATGTATGTATATTTGAAAAATTGTGAAAATTTAGAGTTTACCAAAATATTTATAACTTAATTTAGCTTCACGCTTTATCCCTAGCGAGGTAGTCAGAGAAAACGGAGTGCCAAACGCTACGGTCTCTACATACCTCTTTCGCCTCGTCCACTATAAGTCTGACAATTTTTATAAGTTATAGTTCCCATTGACCTACATTCATAAGATTGGCCTGGAATCCTCTGATTGTTTCATCATACTTTAGTGTTTTTACACTTTTAATTTACTTTAAAAATTTAAATCTAACTCATGACTTAAAAAAACATTTTTATCTTCAATTGTCACAATAGTAAAATAATAATAATTAACAGCAATTTAACTAGTTAGTTAAATAGGATAGTTATGCTCGTGAATACAAATAGGTGGTAGTTACAAGATAACTGTAGAAAATGAAGATAGTAACTAATATAGTTAAATATAGTTTCACTTAACAAAAATTAAATAGGAGAATCGCCCGGAGCGTCACATAAGCACGAACGGTTAGAAACCATCCATTTATTACTTTACGTTCATGTTATTTTCTCAGAAGTTTAATTGAGGCATTGAAATAATTATTTCCTTTTGTAGAAAATAGCTTGATTGCTTTTTATTTATTTATTTATTTATGTAGATAAATAGTATGGCCATATATAGCAGCAACATATATAAGTACAAAATATCTACCATATTTAATATCCGTTAAGACACTCCGCTCCCCAATTTACGCCGAATCTCAGAGAAATGGAAATATAAATTTAAATAAATATTTCATTTCCTCGAGTGGGGATCGAATCCACAACCACTCGGTTTTACAGTCACACTTTATGACTCTGCATCACGACTGGCCGTATACACTACTTATCTTACTTACTTAGCATTCATAAATAGCATTAACTTTTATCAGGGCAATGTTTTTTTTTCTTCTAAACTAGTAAGACAAGTGCCCAGGGCCGTTATCGATACTGTATTATTTTATTACTAAATCACTTTCATCACCTTTCTCTTATAGTCTCAGAACACATTAATCACCTACATATATGTATTTATTACTAGCAATCTGCCTACGGCTGTACATGAAAAGAATCTAGTTTTAATAGCAGCTTACTGTAACAAGTATATTGGTATACAATTATATAAAATTTAACTGTAACGATAGAATATAGAAGACCCTGTAAATAGATTATATTAATAGATAACATTCTAATATTAACTTACTTTTCATAGAACATTAACATAATTATTTAAGCACATTATACAATTATATAAAATTAAACTATAACTCAAGAATATGTGTCATGTGTCGACTTCTTTTTTTTTTTTTATGGGAGAGGACAAGGCAAACGAGCGTTCGGGTCACCTGATGGTAAGTGATGACCGCCGCCCACGACCCCATGCAACACCAGAGGAGCCACAGGTGCGTTGCCAGCCTTTAAGGTGGAGATGAAGGGCACCGGGGCCCGGCATTACCTAATGCGAAACGCAGTGGCAAGGGCCACTACTTCACGCCGGTTTAAAATGCCGGGGGTGGTATTAAATCCGGTCGAGTCTGCCCATGCGTGTTGCCATTACTGGCGACGTGACTCTTCCACACGTACTTTAGTCGCCTCTTACGACACCGACAGTACCAGGGTGATCCTATTCTAAGCCGGGACCACACGGCTGACTTCACCAGAGCGAAGAAATGAAAACATAAATAAATATTTTCTTTCCTCGAGTGGGAATCGAACCCGCAACCAGTCGATTGTGCAGCACAATTTGTACCACTGCGCCACGACCAGCCTCATAAAATTCTCATTTTAAAAAAAAACTATATAAAAAGAACTATACTGAAACTAAAATTGCTAAAAAGATTTTTGATAGCCATACAGTTAGGAGACTCCTGACTCAACTCCCGTTCAGTCTCTTTCTCGTTTAGATTAGTACGTTCCAAGTCCAGTCAGACAAACTGCTAAGTTTATTTCATCAACATAATATGTTAATAGTCTAAAAATTGAAATAGAAATATCTTAAAACGATTTCTTATCAAGTAATATGTAGAATATTAGTTAAGATTTGGTAGTGCAATAATGTGATATTTAGAAAATAATTACTCGGGCTAGTCGTGGCACAGAAGGACAAGCGTGCGAATGTCAACGCGACAGTTTCTTGGTTCGATTTTTACTCGAAGAAATTAATAATCGAATATATTTATTTCCTCGCGGATGGTCGTGGTGGGGGAAAACGTGGCGTGGCGTATCGCCTCTTAACACGCAAAGCCTCACATTTTGGTGGAAAATGGGGAACAGAAGTGTCTGAACACTGGGTCCCCGGGTTCCCCCTGCGTATTCTACTATATATGGAAATACAACGTGAAGCTAAAAAAACATTCATTATTCTACAACTTAGATAAAAAAATCGAATTATACCTTTATACAAATTCTAAATACATAGACAAGGTCCATAACAAATAATTACTTAAAGGCAGGTATGTAATAAAAATGCAGTTAGTTATTGAATGGGCAGCTTTCTCAGCTCATAAACTCTGGCGAATGATCGGTTACTTTCTGCCGCCGCTCCCACTGACTACTCACGCCTCCCTCTTGTTAGGTTGCGTTGCAAATTAAAAAAATATATTTCTCTCATTTAAAAATTGGAAGTTATTTTGAAATAAACATATCAGACAAACGGATTGTGCAGCCTGCAGCTTCGTTTTCGAGGACGAGAACGTAAAATGTAGTTTTTTTTTCTAAAATATATGTTTTCTAAAATATACCGTTTCAGTAAAAATTTAGCGAAATTCTTTCTTAGTTGTATTTTGGCATGCAGGTAAAAATTTGGGAAATACCCCCGTAAATGTAACCTCCCAAATCAATTATTAATAAATAACAAGCTGTTTTTTTATATAATAAAAAAATATAAACAAATAAAATTCTTTTCAGAATAACTAAATACTTTTCGTTTAGTCACATAGTTTTTAGATCATGAAACTCATTAACATATTTTTTTTATAATTATAAAAGGGCTAGAGTGTGTAATAATCGTTCAGAGATATTTTCCACCTATCAGTCACCTGTTGCCCATCACTCGGTATCTGTCATTTGCTTTAAAATAAATGTTTTTTTTATTATCCGCTCATTTTAGACGAATTGTGTGTGAAATTATGGAACCTAATCATCCAAAAACTTAATATATTTTAAAAACCAATTATCCTAACAGAAATCGAATCTATAACTATCCCTCACTTAATCCCCGAACGTTAAATATCTTTATTTATGGTTCTGGTCTTTATAGTACTTTTAATGCCTAGTTTCTACTATTAAAAGCTATGATTTAAGTAAGTTACATTCATCTACCATTTATCATTCCATAATTACTAATAGTTTACATAAATAACATTTTAATACTTATTTTAAGAGGTTGTATACAGCCTATCATTAGTTATGTGTAATATTATGTATATCAATATACCTTAAGAAAAATAAAATACAAAATTAAAAAAAAAGTAATTTAAAAAAATATATTTAAACTTAAGATATCACCTATTCTGCCAATGTCACAAATAAAAAAATATGAGGTAATAATAGGAAGATATTAACATTAACGAAAAAAACCGACCTACCCTGCTGTGTATACAACGGTAAACAACGTAAACGATCACGTACCTATGAGTTTATTACTCGACCAATCCATCTAGAGTCCATATCCATACAAATATATTACATTTTCAAATAACTCTCAAAATTTGTTACACTGTTTAAATCTTAATCCATATAAGAAAGTATCGCCATGTCTCATTACCGAGATGTGGAATGTTAATGGTACATTAAACCTTTAAATACTTTAGAGAATCAAATAAAAATAAAATTAAATTACTAAAATAACCATTAGCTCAGTAAAAATAAGATCTATAATCGTATAAAGTTGTAAGCATAACATGCTGTGCTTTACTTCATGTGTAAGTAAAGGCGTTACGGAATACGTGACATTCTGATTTTGGAAATTAATTTTGATTTACAGCTTCTTTGATGTTTTTTTCATACCATTTTATTGATCTCAGTTTAAATGTTTACTTTCTTGTAAGATTTATTTCTTTTATGATACTTTGTTTCCTATATAGCGTTATATTCATATAAATGTTTGTAGGCCGTCTCTACAATTCGGATACCTGCTACTATATTCTCATTTAATAAAAGAAAAAAAGGGGTGAAATTTTTATTTATTTTAAAATTATTATATTACTAAATTATACAAAAAAACTTTCGATAAAATTTTATTTATAGATCTACTACACTAACCTAGTAGTTATATTATAACCGGACAGACGTGTCTACGTTTTTATTGTATTGAACACAAAAAAATATATATAGTACCAACAACTAAAAATGAATGATTCAGCTGCTCACCGAGCATCACGCTGTAGAGCCGGTATCAAAGCGATCACTGTCATTTTCATTATTACACTATGTGATTATTTATTAGGGCTGACTATTTAATAAACCCTAAATATTCATAATATATAAATATATATATATATTTATCAATCCCTTATTCAAACTCTTTTCAATATATTAATATTAATATTATAGGTAATGGTCTAAAAAAATACAGTGTTTCAAATAATTTAGAACTCGGAAACATAATATTGAAATAATTTATATATCCACAAATATTTCTTTCAGCTTCACGCTGAATTCCACATATCGGAGGTTAGGCAAAGGAAACCTACTGTTGAGACAGTCCTGTTGCCACATTCCGCCGAAATTGGGAAACATTGCGTGTTGAGTGGCGCAACTCAACGCCACGCTTTCGCCCTGTTACCACCAGAGCGAGCTAATGAAAATATTTATAAATAATAACTCATTCCGCCGAATGGGAATCAAACCCACAACCGTCACATCACAGCCACACGTTTGTGCCGCCACTACCGCTACGACGAAACAAAATTTTGATTTATTAATTTGTATATAGATAGATAGATAGATAGATAAAATGATATCAACCCTGAACATTCGGTTCTATCGGTTGTAACCGAATATTGTTTTCCGGCGCTACCGTGACCATCAATGACCTCGCGCGCGTCACAATGATCACGTCATTCGGTGACAAAATTGAATTGCATAATTACTTAGTTCTCTTTTTCCTTATTCAGTTGTAGGTAACCCTAAGTTATTGGCTTGGAGATATTTATAACATTGTTTCTAAGAAACTATACCAAATATATTTTTTAATATAAAAAAATGTTTCGTTGATTTTATATAGTAATGTGAAATTAAGAATATTCTGTACAAGCGAGACCGTCGTGACGCAGTGGCACAAGGGTGCTGCCCGTGAACGCGACGTTTGGAGGTTCGATTCCCACTCGAGGAAGGAAATATATACCTTATGCAATGAGTAGATAGCGTAATTTCCAAGCATCTGCATTTACGTGCTTGGGAATATCCAGACGGAAAGTTCAGTTCAATCAGATAAGATACATTATAGATAGTTCGCCTGAGTTTGAATTTTATGCGTAATCATTAAATATTATAGGAACTTTTAAAACTGTTGCCTACCTCTGGCTTTTCCACTTTACTGCTTCCATTTACTATATGTTACTAGTCTTTATCCGAGTGAGAATTGAACCTACAATCACCGCATATCCTCAGAGACCGTTCCACGCCTTAGAACAGTATAATACTTGGACTATAGTAAGGAATCCTTATTAGAAGCCGAAGCCAGGATCCCAACGACGTATTACCATATACTAATGACATTACCTACTTAATATAAGATTAAAGGGAATTATGCATTAAATAATGAATAAATAATGATAATATTTTTACTTACAATGAGTCCAGAAAAAAAATTACAAGTTAAGCATAACAACTTTTTATACATTTGTCCTTACAATACCGTTATTGAACAAAAAACTTGTGGAACATTTTAGATTATATCTGAACTTTGAGATAGATACTCGACGATTTCTAAGAATATTCTGACTGACACAGCGCTATCGCAATTGTCTGTCTGTCTGTCCGTTTATACGAATTATTCTCCCAATTTGATGTCAAATTATGAAGACTAAAAATATACAACGTAGAAAGTGAGAGATACCTAAAAATATAAATAAACGGGCATTAAAATAAAAATATTTAAACTTAACCAATCTAAAAAGTTTTTTTTTTTACTATGGTAAGGTAACAGAATTTTTATATATATAAATAGATATATAGACAGCCTTAAGGCTATCGTAACTAATAACTTAACAATTGCCAAGTCTTCACAAAACTTTTATTTGCATCAGTCACTCGTTGACCGTGAACGTATCGCGTCACACTTCGTTTTCCTCAAATGTTTTTGCGAAAAACGACAGAGAGACCGCAAAATTTCTTGTTAAAACAAATATTATATCA
>JBAIZZ010000159.1:140419-158182 GCA_037355905.1 Heliconius aoede | reverse complement strand
TGATACGATTCACACCTTAGAAAATATATCACCGTTTTTATCTTATCATTGTCATTCACTTCACAAAAGCGGTATCTACTTACATACTCGTTTATATATATAAAAACCTATACCTACATACGAAGAGGTACGTCGTGTAAACAATAAAATGTATTTTTATTGTCTCTTACAATGACTCGGCTTTAATTAAAAATATAATATTTTTTGAATTCTAGAAATATATAAACCATTTAATCTTGTATTAAGTGAAAAACTTTTAGAAACATTTTCGTCATCTGATGTCAGAACTTTCAATCTTACGTCAGTCTAAATACTGAAATCTCAACTATCATTTAGTCGGTTACACGTGACAAACCTCTGTAAATTTTTCACACTTCAATGGTCAGTTAAAGCCTTGCTCGACTCTTAATAGTCTCTATATACTCTACAGAATATAGTCAATATTTCCTTTTAAATTTTCAGTATTTGTTGTTTTGGAACATACCTAAATTTGAATTCTCGATATTTACATTTAAAACAAATCACCTGATCGCTCTTAAATGTTACAAATAAATTTCAATTCAGCTTTAATTAATTCATAGGATTGATTCCAATTTTATCTGCCACATATTAACTGAACGACCTCCGACTCTTGGATACAAATTCTATACTGCATTGATCCAATTCATCATTTACCTCCATTCTTTTCGGTCGCACATAAATGTTTATTGTTTTACCATGTCCTGTGCAGCCCATGGAAGCAGCCCATTTATCCACTTTAAAGTAGAGGGAGATTATGTTCTTTATTAATATTTTTGATGAAAATTAAGTTACCTCAATCAATGAATGAACTATAAAACAGAACTATAAAAACTATAGAACTGTCAATTGTTATAATTAACCTCCTCAAATTGTTGTCAACTGAATGGAAGGTGACTTCACTGCGTGGCATTATCGATAATGGTCAACCAATTTACAATTGAAACGGTCTAATGAACTATTGCAAAAACTACTATTGATTCCTCATTAATATTCTCTTGTTTTATCTCTTTTTATTCTTTATTATAAAGTTGTCAAAGCGTTAGATTGATAATATTTTTTTTCTTTTGTGATAATAAAACAAAATCTGCACTTATCTTGGTATATCTGTACAGATAGATAGATATAAGGGTGAATGTGTAATCTTGCACGTATAAGGCGTACGTTGATACAAAGGAAGTCGGCTTCTCTTTAACAGATGAGATGCCACGAATAATAGTTCTGTGTTGGAGCTAGTTTACATTGTATATATACATTAACATTCATTATTTAAATCTATATATATATATAGATTATATATTTTTTTCTTTACCTTTGTATTTACTCATCAATACTTGCCACGAAGTATCTACTTTTTGTATTAAGCCTATTATATTTTTTCCTGTTATATAATTGCGTTATTACTTTTTACACCATAATATATATCTTACATGTTTAAATGTCAATTGATTCTAACGATAAAATATCGGCATTGTAAGAGTCGGCCATAGTAATTATAGCAAGAAACATATATCCATGCCATCTTAGTTGAGGGAACAGCCTCGGTTCTTAGAATCTGCAGAACATTCCCGGCATTCCACTAACTACATGCACGCCGGCGCCTTTATTGAGCCGTTTCAAATAGTTTTGTTTGCGTTTTAAGGAAGTCATCTGATGATATCTGATGGGTTACGGTTTCCGCTTGGTATTATGTAAACACCAGATCGCATTTCGAAGCGTCAGTTGCGATTGTTAATTACCTGTAATACGTGGTGTGATGTGGGCATAAAGCATTCTGCGTAATAGATACGTGTGATATGCTTTTTATTATTATATTTTCGACTATTACTGTTTCCATATTATTTTTTTAAGTATAAAAAACTGTTTTTAAATTCTACGAATTACTTTTTCTTCAATTATTCTTATTATTATTGTTTAATTCTGAATATTTTGAATAATAAAAATAATTAGTGATACGTCTACTGTGTTACATCTCGCACCAGGTTAGGAAAAGAGAAAGTAGTATTAAGACACTCCGTTCCCCATTTTGCGTGTTGTGTGGCTTAACTCATTGACGCGTTTTGTCTTGTTGCCATAGCAAGGAAATGAAAAAAAAAATCCCTTACCCCGAATGTAAATCGAATCCACAATCGTCGCGTTTAACTAATAATAGATTTATTCATTGATTTTAATTAAAAAAAGACAAGACAAAGGCAATGGTCACCTGATTATAAATGATCGTCGTCAGGCATGACCCCGTGTAACAATATAATAATAACTTATTTTAAATTTATAATTAATATTAGGCCACGAGGAATATATTTCTTTAGGGCGACGCTACACGGATGTAATGACTTAACAGCCATGAATAATTTTGCGAATTTCTCCATCAGACAAAAGAAAGCTAGGCGGCAGACTCTGTAAACCGTTGTGTCAAGTTGCAAGAGCAGGATGCATACTGGTATGCACTGTTAAGAGAGATTTGAGAGAGCCCATTTGCACACTGTATATGGGTCATCTGTGACAAATAAATAATGTGAAAATCATGATATTTATGGAGAATCAACATAAAACACATCTACGTCAATCACACAGCTTTCTTACTTATATATTTAATATTATATATTTAACATTTCCGAGTATTAAATTTTGTAAATATAAACATTTTTGCTTTGATTTTAATCTTAAAGCACTTTGATCTGTTTATATTATTGAAATAGTTTATGGACTAACTAAATAATAAATAGATCGACTCAAACAAGTAGTCGAATAAAGACTTAAAGTGAAAATAAAACCAGTCGGATATCGAATCAAACGAGTCCAACAGTCCGGCGGTGACCGGCTGTGACTCATCGACAATTCGGCATAAAGAGAAAACATGTATTTTCCACATTTCAGTTTTATATAAGTTTGCATTTAAAACATTAAAATTTAACTTCTTTAAAATTTATTTCTTTATCGATTACACCTTTCTAGTTACTATTTATTCATATAATAATTATTATTAGGACCAATAGTTTTGAACCCGCAACCATGGTATGGTGAACGCTTAAAAAAACAACATATTTACAAGTTTTCAACCGGGCTCATATTTTTATTACGTTATCAGGCTATTTTCATGATAACCTCAATCGATTGTTATAATATAGAAAATAATAAATGCAAGTCGACAACCTTTTTATTAAACCAGAAATAATATAGGCACAGCTGTGTGAGCTAACTACGTTAAGGATTTAAATAAATATTCCAATTTTGCAGTAATAAACTCGCCAACTTATCGATATTATATATATATTATAATAGATAAGTAAGTAAAAGAAAACAAATATTACACTTCTTGAAGTAATATTTTTGTGTACATTTTATTTTTTATATAAAATTATTAATGTAAAAAAAAATATATAATAAAGAACTAAAATTTATTTAAAATAATATAACATCAGTACTAAAGACGATGGTTAGATTAAAACACAGTTTTAAATAGATTACCACACCGAGCTCTCCTTATCGCTAAGGAATGTTGTAAGCAAAGTAAAACGTACTAGAAAAAGATGATATTTTACTTCTTAGTCACTCGCAAACTGCATGAGACCAGCATATAAGCCAACAAACCTGAAAATTTTAAAAATGCGGCTGCAGTCGCGATATAACTACGATGGGTGTAACCTCAAATTCTACTTCTAAATATATACAAAAGCTGAAAATATATATACAATTAAATCAGCTTCACGCTGAATCCCGCACACAGCAGGGTAGGCAGAGGGAATTTCGTGTTGAGTGGCGGAACTCAGCGCCGCGTTTTTCCTCGATACCAGAACGAAGAAATGAAAATATAAACGTAAATAGATGTTTCACTTCCTCGAGTGAGCATGGAACCCACAACCATCGCGTTACAGTCACACCCTTGTCCCGTTGCGCCACGACGGCCTCAACCAAGGAAATATGGGTAATTTAGTTTACAACATATCGAGCACGATTCAGCTATATGAAAACAATTCTATAAATATAAAATGATGACGGTTCATGCCAATATAAATGCAGCCATACTTTATACGTTTATTCAATCAGACTTAGTTGACGTAATTGTTAAATTTCGTCTGCGAAACGACAAAATAGAAGTTATTCATATAAAAGCTATTATTATTTGCTAACTATGTTATAAAACGTTTTTAACGTCAAATAAAAATATATCAATTTGATAAAAAATACTTTTTTATTATTAAATACAACACTGATGGGCACACAATCTAAAATTAATTCTTCATTCATAGTGTAATTCTCATATGATTTGATGAAAGGTTTTTTAACTTTTGATTGATTGACCGAACCCACTAGCGCATAACATTGCACACACGAAATGCATGCAAGCATGAACGGTAGTTTGCAGCACAAAATTTCCAATAATAATTAATTTTAGTTCTAATTTATTGAGGTGGTGGATCCAGTCACGCGATGTACCTTTCATCGTCAGAATCAGTCGATGTCTGCATCAATCAACCACAGTAGATCACATTAAAGAATCTTAGTCATAAACCGTCTAATTATGTCTCTCTACTTTAATATTTCTTTATTTTAATTAAGTTAATATGTATACATATATCAATATGTTTCTAAGAAAACTTTTTGTTAAAGACTGTATTTCACTCCAAAGTCGACAATATAAATCAAACATTACTATTTTCATTTAAAGCAAATATATACAGTGAAATCCGTGGCCATTTAAATTTTGACATAAAGTACTCTCAAGGTGGCAAATGCAAATTACCTGATTTAGAATTGTAAAGTTGTCATTGTCATGTGCTGTTTATATCCTATTTTTAGCTTGCCTAGTTTATCTGAAAAATAGGTTGCTAGGTTAATTCATATAATCTATTCTGCTGTCGTCTAGAAATTGTTTGTGTTCGAAATATACAGTAAAACTTTGAAATAAATATCAAATAATTTCTAGCAACTGCTTAAAAGCAATTTTAACGTTTTTTTATCTCATTTACAAAAATACAAAAAATAATATGTATGAGTGAGACACAAGATTTCAAGCCATTCAAACTTAACCAAACTCCACATTACGACTAGGACACCGCACCACTTGTCTCACCTCCTCTTGTAGTATAAACCGACCAATTTAAAAAGACCTCACCAAATACAATTTTCAATACAAAATAAAATTCTTTTGGTAGTTTCTGTGCACACATGTGTGTGTGGGCGTGTTTTTATTTCTGTACGCGTCGGCGGCAATAAGTAATAAGATAAACATTTTGTATCTAATGGAGGCCGTTTGTCCAGTTTCATAGTGAGGTTTTACCACAAATGGAATAAATGAAATAAATATTAATTATAATTTATTTTCCAATCAAATTAAACATTGGTAATATCTCAAAATATATTTTTGTTATCATAAAAAAATATTAAATATTATATTTAGATAAAAGATTACTTCAACAAATGTATAGAAACTGTGAGGCCTGTCATGGCGTAGAACCCCATACGTGTGACGCCATAGGTTGTGGATTCGATTCCCTATTTTGTTTTCGTTTTTCGACTGAGCACTGTTCAGTGAGCAGTATGTTATTGGTCCTAATGATCTTTACAGGGGCTTCCACTCGAGTAAATGAATATTTACTACTTTCTTTAGTCTGGTGATGAGGCAAACCGCGGCGTTGAATTCCGCCACTCAACACGTAATACCTCCAGAATTCGGCGAAAAGTGAGTAATGGGGTACCCTGCTATCTATAGGATATGTACTATCTACAGTGTGCTAAAAAAAAGGAAACCTAAGAAACCTTTTCCTTTATAGAAAATTTTTGTTAAATGGAACTAACATATATTTGTAGCATAATATACATATACTATATTTCACTGACGTTTAAAAGGATTGCAACATTAAATATCTTTAAATACAGTGAACGTTTAGAAAACGCTTATTTATATGTTTCGTATTCGAACAAAGCCAGCTTTCGCAGCATTTGTTAAACAATGAACGTTGTTGATAGGTTACAAGCAGAAATACTTGAGATAAGAAAAATAACAGTAAATTTCGTAGCCAGACCGGCCAGAAAGTTCGTTCAGACAAACGGTAATTTAGTTGTGCGCTTTACGCCTTTTGTACGTTTAAAAACCTTATTTACGACAGTAACTGTAGGGTTCATTTGGAGATAGATTTAACTAAGCAGTTGCTAACTAATGCCAATGGATAATTTTTTTTGGTAGCCAATTTATTCTACATTAGATATATTTTTTATCTTATTATTTTTTTTTAGCTTCACGCTGTGTAGCTCTCCCATCCCCCAATTACCTCCGTTTATTGGAGGTATTGTCTATTGAGTGGCAAAACTCTACGCCACACTTTGTATCAGTAACTAATATATAATATATATCACCATTATACGGCTCGTTTAGCGTAGCTTTTATAACTCACATGTGAAGACAATGTCGTCATTTTAAACGAACTTTGATTTGACTCTACATAATGTAACCAATAATTGTATGTTTTCAAACTGAAAGTTCATGAAATTCTACAATGCTTAAAACCATATAATTATAATCATCATCTACGTCGAAGACAACAATAACTTCCGTCTACCTTTACTGCTATGTCAGAAAAAGCGTAAAAATAAGTAGACTTTTGCTTTTTTTTTTTATCTATTATACATTAGATAAATTACATATTTATAATTACACAACAAAATAATAAAATCGTTCGTATTGCTAGTATCGTTCGCCACAAGAAGGCATACATAAACTTATTTTAGTCGATGACGTCTTTTTGACGTTGAGTCGCGAGCTGTCAATACTGCCAGTGTTGTATTCATTCACTCGACTTACGAATACGCCTTTTAGTAATTTAAAGTTAAAAGGTCTATATAGAATATAATATAACTTCACTTATTTTAGACGTTTGAGGCCCTCGTGATGCAGAGGCACAAGGGTGTGACAGTTACGCGACGGCTGTGAGTTCGATACCCACTCGAGGGAATTATTTTTTATGAGTATATGTAATAATAATGAGTATATTATATATTATAATATATTATAATTATATCTTGCGTTGAAAAGACACTTTTGAGGTCAACGCGCTGTCATCACTATTAGTTTTTGTAACGATTTACTTTATATTAATTTATAAGTCGAAGTAATGACAGCATGGCTAGTTATATATGGCATGAAGGTAGTCTGGATCAATACACTAACTACTACTCTAAGATTCAATTTTGTATAAAACAAAATTGTATTTTTAGAAATTCTTAATTAAAAAATGATTACAAAACATGAGGATAGAACTTAAATCGTCATCAATACAAATTGTATGGAAGTAAGTTTTTCCTTTTTTTTCTATCCCGCACAGCAGGGTAGGCAAAGAAATCTAAGGATTAGACTCCGTTCTCCATTTTCCTGCGAATTCTGGAGGAAGTGCGTGTTGTTTGATGGAACTCAACGCCGCTTTTTATTTCGACTTCAGAGCAAAGAACTAAAAATATGAAATATTTCATTTCCCCGCGTGGGAATTGAACTCACAACGTGATCGTTTACAGACAAGCGCTTGTACCCTGCACCACGACTGGCCTCTTACCATGCATAATGCATAGCTAGTTAGACAGTGTGAAGGATGCCGATCAGTGTAGAGTTCGCTGTATGAGGTCGACTTGGTGGGTGGCACTGCACGGTTAGGCCAATTGTTTATTAATTTATAATTTATTTTTATGTTTTTTTTTATATTATTATTATTATATATTATGAATTATTTAAAATATTATAATAAACTTTTTATATTATATATAATTTCGCAAGAGGTCGAATTACTTGTTTAAACTTCAAGGTTAGGATTTTTATTCAAAACTTTAACATTTATATAAACCTATATATAACATAAACTATTCGTTTAATTTTTTATTATTTTTGAACAAAACGTCACGCAAAAACATTTGATATTTGGGTTGTGGCAATAAGAAAATATGACTGATAGATTGAATTAATAAAATATATGTAAAACAAAAAAATATATATATTAAAAGATTTAAATTCTTTTTTGTCCTGTTAGTGAGGTAGGCACTTACTGTAACGGTAATTTAAAAAGACCAAAGAAAAAAAATGTCATTTAAATCAACGACGTTGGCCTTCAGTTATAAGAACGAACATGCAATAAAAGATTTTCTGTCATTTGTCATAAGAACCATTATCGAAAGTTTCAAAAGAAATTATAACATCAAGGAAACAAAAGGAATCTTCGAGGTGAAGTGAATATTAAATTGTTTCTAAAATGTTCCTGAGTGTTGCTATGGTAAAATAAAAAGATTCTTAAAATATTTTTTTATTAAGAGTTCCATTCCATAAGTACAATCACTTCTTCTTCAAATATACTTGAATGAACTTCAGCTAAAATTCTTGTTTAAACTGCTTCGTCACAATATATAGCGCGATTGTTCTACTAAAATGGCATACACTGAAAGCCTGAGATTGACGCTGAATGAGGTCCTTAAAACAGGATGGAGCCGTCATTCTCTCAAGTGGAACTTATTACAATATGACGCACCAAACGTATATGGCAAGGCCTACGAGTATGGATCTAATGATTTAGAATTTACATAGATAGATATATCTACGTTTCAAGAAATAATTATAGATTTTTTTTATATCTATCAAAGATTTTTAAATTTAATATACGAATATTCAATCGGCAGTAGGTAACAACATGTTATTGCAAGGACGCAAATTAATTTATTTCCAGCGTCAACTCGACGGTGCTAAGTGTAAATCAAAGAACCGACGCCGGAGCAGCCTCGAAGGCGAATCGTAAATCTTAGACAGTACATGTGTTGAATAGGGAACGACGCTAATTTATTCAGTAACTACAACATATTAGCAAATGTTATAAGAGACAAAATTTGCATCTACCATTTGCAATTCAGAACCACGGGTAGATAAATGTACTTCCATAGCCAAAATAGAGAACGTAAATTAAATACCTTAGCAAAATATTAATTATTTAATTCTTTAATATAATATATTAATTTATTAATTAAATTAATTAAAACTTGCTTACATAGATTATATTACAGTGTCCTCTAATTTGTTTTTATTGCACTCTTACGTACACTTGTAATGTATTTATTATCTACAACTATCTTGTCATACTTGATATATAAGACTTGTTAAGTATAAAAACGTTTTCCTATTACAAGTACAGTTATTAGAAGAAAAGAACTTAGATATTCCTCGTATCATATGGGAGCTATCTGGTTGAATACCAGCTTATATGAGTTTCACCATAGTGTCCACCATTGTGTCACTTGGCATTTGAATGACTTGAATTAATGTGTGTAAAAAATTTAAAAAAAAAATCGTGTGTCAACTTTCTTCTTTCTGACAATTTTTTTTCTCGACCGATTAAGATAATGACCTAATATTTTCTATAAAATATCGTTATTATAACATAACTAAACTGAATATGGTTATTTCTATCTGCCGTAATATTAAAATGAGATAAAGTAAAAAAAAATACAGGATTTTTTTTAACCTATCCTTAACGACACGGCACACCAATCTCAATCGACCTCTCTCGTAAAGTTTAATTTAACATTTGCCAAACAGTTAACCTATTTGAATTAGGTCAATGTCCCGTTCGCCTTTGAAAAAGACCTATGGCTGCCATAGAGTACAATGTGATTTATGGTGTCGCGCCATTTACAGCCATAATGAAACGTTGTGGTTTAACGTAAATGGCGAAATTACCGGAAGTAGTACAGAGACTAAATTTAACAACGAAACAAGGAAACTTTATGGCAAGTTTTTTTTAGCTGCACGCTGCATCCCGCATGTAGCAAGAAAGGAAGGGAGAAAGAAGAAGCTTACTGTCAAGATAAAAGACTCCGCTACCTAATGCGACGTATTCTGGAAATGGGTATTGAAAGGCGGGAGGGACTCAGTGCCGCGCTTCAACTGAACACAAGAGCGAAAAAAAGGAAATATTTAATATTTAATTTCCTCGAATGGGATCGAACCTACAGTGACGCTATGACTGTCCTCATGACAACATATTTTTGTAAATGTCGTTATGTCCTTATGATAACTGCATAGCAGGAAAATATGAAACGTAAATTATGACGTCACGACATAGTGGCTTGCGCGATGGAAATCAGTTTAAATCGGTTTTTTACCTTGTCCTTTATCAATGGGAGTGTCCGTTTAGGAAATACCTAAATGTATTACGTGATATTTCCTATAATTCAATCAGACCTTTCTTATTTGTTACTCAACTAAATGTACGGATCGATGCAAGGGCGAAGATAAGGGAAGGCTTATAATTATTAAGAAAAAACATAATTTCAAATATTTTAAGCGACTTACTTATTTATCTAATTCAACTTCCTTTCAGTATTATTGCTACCAAATGAAATTTACTTCAATATATATATATATATATACATGTTAATGTATATATATAATATACAAATATAAAATTATTCCTCTATGCAGGAGGCATTAATTGTTTTTGTTTTTAATAAATTAGGCGGCAATAATTACTGTATTAAACTAAAAATAATATTCAGATCTCGTATTTAAATATTAATTTTAAGCGTGTTAAAGCAGGATCTTAAGCACTACATGAATAGCCAACTGCGCATAAAGAAACGAAATCGAATATGGGATTCGACATGTTTAAAGATCAAGCGATAAGTTGCTAAATAAACTGCGAGCAAAATGTAAAATATTGTAATTTTTCCTGTTGGTACTAGGAAAAATATATTAAAAAATATCTACACGCACATACATTTTCAGGATTTATTCGAAGCAACTGTAAATGTCTGGTTCCAAATCACTCTTCTCCGATTTAAGAGATAATTTGGTTAAGTACCGGGGTTCTGAGATCGTCTAAATAGACAAATTACATAAAAATATTTTGAATATAATAAACATTAGTTTAAGTAGAATACTTAAACTAATGTTTATATATTACTACAATTATCAACCCAAAACCAAGACGTATTTCAAGTTCCTTTATATTCCTATATAGTAGTAGATATATGAAAATTTCAAAATAATTGAAAACATTTAATATTATATAAAATTTGTCACATATTTTCCCTCGCGATATCATTTACTTTGAAACTACGTGACTAAGTTGCGTGATGTTTTTTATAATATATCGCTTGCACTTGTTCAGATTCAATTACATCATATGTTACAGTTATTTAAAGTGATAAGCTCAAAATGACAAAAAAAAATAATAAAACAACAAAATTTTTTTTTCTTTGAGGAGTGACTTGACAATATACGTGACAGATTGTGGGTTTGTGTGGATTCCCGCTCGTGAAAGTGAAATATTTAATATTTTAATTTCTTCGCTCTGGTGTCGAGTTAAATCGCTGCGTTGAGCACCGCCACTCAACACGCAACGCCCTCAAAATTTAGCGGGAAATGTGGAACGGAGTGTTTTAACTAAGCTCCCTCAGCCTGTTGTGTGCGGGATACAGCGTGTTGAAAAAATAAACTCATACCAAGGTCTTAGCTATATCTAAAAATAACTTGATTAAGACTCTATTAAGGTTTACATCAAGATTGTATGTGCGAAACGAGATAGTAGAGAATGGCGAAAACGCGTCTTTATTCTGGCAAATAAAGAGTCTTTATTACATCCATGTCCATGTGAGCCGCGGCTACCAGACTGTGACGGAACTGGTTTGTCTGATGCAACACAAACACCTGACGCACTACAGTATAGTACTGTCAACGAGTCGTGACCGCCCTAATGTTAGCTGTAAATGGCTGCGCAGATATGATTTTAGTATTTCTCTTATATCTGATTATATTCATACCGAGTTCGCTAATGTTCAGAAAACCTAACCTCAGGTCAGCCGCAACTCGTTGAGCGTACTGTGATGAAGTTTAAATTCATATTTTTACTAGACACAGAAATTAAGAACAAGGATGCGTCAAGTGGGTCACAGCAAAATAAACAAGTGCTATAAGATAGTCTACAACAGCAAGCCTTGCTAAGTTTACATACTTACTTTTATCAATAATATCGATAATTTATCATTGTTACTTGAATCAGTTGGTTTTTTATAAAATATAGAGTATATTGCAAGCGCGCGCACTCGAATGTAGTCTTAGGATTTTTTGTCTCACAGCAAAATAAAATTATACTATTGTCAATACGTAATATAATTTTATTTAATATAGATATTATATAGATAGACTTGATTACTATTTCATAAGTCAAAAATACCAAATTACGTTTGACGACCGTATTCACCGTATTAATAATGCAAGTGCCATTTATATAAAATGGAAATGTATTTTTCTTCTAATCGGAATATCCTGAATATATTATTGTGATTTTAGAGATCCAAGACATATCGAATAAATATGTTTTGATATTTCTATATAATATGTACAGTTTTAGTAAAAGTAATATAGAAAAACTACAAGGTCGACGTTTGTGATATTATCGTTACGTAACAGCTCTTTGCTTTTTTTCTGTTTTATACAAATAACTCCATTCCGTGTTGAGTGGCGGAACTAAACGTCGCCCTTTTGCCTCGTCACCAGAGCGAAGAAAAGTATATATAAATTAAATTAAATATTTCATTATTATTAATTCAATATTTCCTGTAGTCTTAAATTTACTAGTAAAAAGATAATCTTGTTATTAATTAAATATTAATATGTATCAGTATTAAATACCATTACTTGTATGAAATGTCAATGACGTAACCACATTTTGGAGTTTCTGCGATTACAGTTCTCCTTCTCTCTTTTCTTGTCTTCTTGTTATTTTCAAATACGAAATTGGGGAACGGAGTGTCTTAACACTAGGTTCCTTCTTCGTACCGTGCTGTGTGCGGGATACAGCGTGCAGCTGACTTAATTTTTTAAAATTTTCAAATACTAAAATTTACAATTTCGAGTCACTGTTAAAATCACTTAAACTATGTAAATATTATATTACCATAATTTTTTATCTTCTTAATGTTAGCAACAATTTGGACAATACTTATTACAATTATGCATTCTAATGACCTTCACGTTACATAATTTAAATTTTAAATATTTCAAGTAAATATAGGTACAAGTTGAACATTTATAAAAACAACATTATATAAATGTTTAATTATTTTAACAAACTTTGGAAGATGATTGAAATTAGCATAAATTATTATACATATTTATTTATATTTGTAGTGCCAGGTGGTCTGTAATTTGATAGTGTCGAAAAACTACATAATATATAACATTACAAGTAGCAAAAAAAACACCCATTAACGGCCACAAGCAGGTGTGCTAGAAAGCGAACACCGTGAAAATTTATTATCTTACATATCTTTGGTAAACGAAGCTATGACTCATTTTTTGTTGTATATATAGTATATATATAGTTAGTTATAGAGAGTTGTAGAGCTTTAAAACAGACAAAGTTTAAGAAGTTTACGACCTTAAAAGCTTTGATCGATTAGCAAATAACTGTATAATTTTTTTTAGGATGCAAGATTTTCTTTTATTATGATAATTTAGTGGGCATTTTTGTTATATTATGTATCATATTATACAGTTACAAATAATGTTGAAATCTCTTGCGCTTTCCTGAACATGTTAACCAAACCTATCTATCCTCTGTTAAATACATCGTTTATAGATTTATGAAAAATTATAATCATATACCTACTTATACTTCATGGAAAAATTTACAGATTTTTGCATTAATTGTGGACGCGAAAAAACATTAAGTGTTTTTTTTTTCATTTTATTTACAAAAACAACGACATTACTTTGCAAATAATAATTATAATGATTTACAATTACCAACATCTTAGGACAGTTAAATTATAAATATATATAGCGTTCCGTAATGCATACTCGTTCTAAGTGAAGAGAGCTAGAGCCGGTAGTTTTAAAATTATAAACTCTGTAGAGTGATCGTTTAGTCTACTCAGACAGAATACATTCTGAAAATTATAATATAATATATTATAAATGAAAATTATAAAATTATTTCTCACTAAATATTCTGTTAAATTAAATTAAAAAAAAATACAATAAAATTTTATTTAATGAATCCTGCGTTTCCATAGAGCTAACTAATTAAATTCGTCTACCCCTCAAACAATGGCCGAAGCGGACTGATGGAACCGGTACAACACTTATCGAGTGTACTGCTGCAACTGCCTTGTTTTGAACCTGTTTGTCTAATCTATAGTTATTAAAAATCTATCATGGAAATCACTTCATTGTTTTTAAATCGGTATAGTATTATTCGTACAAATACTAGTAGCAGCCTACTGGTTTATTTACGTTGTGTATTTATAAATAATGTAAAATTTATAATATTGTTCATTTTTATTGTGAGAATGTTAAAAAAAATTGTAAACTACCTACCCACAAATGAACAAAGACAAATTAATTCGCTTTACGTTTTTTATCAGATGCACAAATGTTTAATATATTGTGCATTTTTCACAAAAGTATATGACTCATAAGAATATTGTTCTAGAATATAGAACGTTGAACGTTTTTAAGATAGAGAATGAAAAATAAATTTGGCAGCAATAAAGCATAAATAATTGTATGCAAATTGGTGGCGGTTACCATTATTTTGCTCACTGAATAAATTTAAATACGTAAATTATAAAAGGATTTTATTTAATTTTATGTCATTTATGTAACTAAATTAAATAAACTATTAAATATTAAAGTAAATACTGTCCACTAAGTACTGTAAGGAAAGTACTGTTGATATTTCCAATTCCTTGATGTCGATTTGTTATAATAATATGTAGTTGCAACCAAATAAAAATCTCGTCTACGGGTGAATCAAATTTATTCATCAACAGATTTGAGATCTTGAATACTAATCACTTTTAAGTTTTTATATGTAAGAGTATATCTTATATAATCTACCGCAAATGTAAGCAGTTAGTGTCTAGACAAGTGGCAGCGCGGTCACCTCGGCCAAATTCTACATTTTACATAAAATTTGGTATGTTATAAAATATTATTTAATGTGTTCTATACAAAAATATATTTATATTAGCAAAAAATACATTCAAAGTAGGTAAACTATATAAGAAGATTTTACATATAAATATATATATATATATATATATATATATGAGTGTGTGCGTGTGTGTGTAGATATTATTATAGTTCAGTGAGCCTGATAAACAAATTCTATATATATCTAATCACAATGTTCTCTCGACATTTGACAAATCTTATAGATAGATACAAACAAGTTTTATATCTGATGTGTTTCTAGAAAAAAAAATTTTGCCTATTACATTCACCCCTGATTTATCACCGCAAGAGAAACATTGATAACTTTTCCCTAGTAACGACAAAATTACAATAGACACAAGAAGTACGTGGTTTCAAAATAAGTTTGAAAAAAAATTTTAGCATAAAAAGAAAATCTTGTCCTACATAAAAATATTACTTTTGTTCTTTATAGAAAAATTTAAGCTTTTTAAATGTCAGATGTAATACATTAAACTACTATAGTATATACATTTAAATTCTGCTTCCTCGTCTTTTAACTGCAATTTTGTCCTCAAGCCTTATTGTTTGGATACAAAAGATGCGCTTACCGAGACGGTAAATATACGCAGATGTGTCCATAGAGCGCAAGGCCGCGGCGGTTTTTTTATGAACTAGTTCTCTTTATACTACCTCTAGAATATTTTCGCTATTCGTAACAGTAAAGTAAGTAAGTAAATTAATTTGAGAGAAAAATTAAAAGATTTGTAAGTCACACAGGGAATAGACAATGTATTTAAAAAAAACCGAAGACAATAAGGTGACAGAAAATTATAATGTTTGTTCGTCTTTCGCTTAAAAACTACTGAACGTATTTAGATACAACTTTACTTTTTATTATACCGTTTAAAATAGCTAATAAATCAAAAAAAACACACAGGCTACAATTTATATAAAGATTTTTACGATTTTAACTTATGTTAAAAATCATACAAAATATGTTATCTGTAATGATCCATGTCCGATGTCACAGATTATATATGACGATAGATTTACGTTTGCATTTAACGTTCTGCCCGTGATTGGCAATACAAACTGCGAAAAGATCGATCAAACGTTGGCAAAGCAATAATCTAGAATAACCACCGCCGTCAGCCACGCCAGTCTAGAACTTCTCGCATTATTATTCAGAACGCGGATAATTTTAACGGCCTTCTTTTTACATTCAAGGCAATCTTATTACTTACTCTAATAATTAATTTTACTTTTAATGTCGTATAACTGTATTATTCGATAAGATATGGTAGATTCGGTCGGGTAAATTAATAGCTAAATATATAAACATGTTGTATTAATATATTTAGCTATTAATTCAGAGGCCAGCATCTTCTTAATGTGTTTATTTCAAACAGATACTTTAATCAAGAAAATCTGGGAAATTAATAGTCTAATGTTAATATTTCTCTCTAGTGTTTTGGTGCTTTAAAATACATTCACTTTATTTGTATTTATCAATTCATGAATTACTACAAAATTACGATCGTAAAAGGAGATTCGTAAACTAAACTAAAACCTGTTGTGTGAGTTCTAGTGGTTGAGCAACCACGCCTCTGCACATCAATAAGTACGTCCAAGCGATAGATGCAAACATTGATAGCCATTATGATGAAAATACTCTCTGAATTATATGTTCAGAAGCAGAAGCTAAAGATTCACAGACCCCGATTGATAATTAATAACTGAGTCAGAATTAACTATGCTTATAGATAATTAAGTACTTATATTCTATTTATAATATATTAATACAATCATACAAAATTACAATAAAGGATCTAAAAATGTATTGTGTAAGTGAGCGTAATGTATGAGTCACCACGGGTTTCGTACGAAACCACCGTTACTGCATGCAATAGGCGTGCATTGTCAGGTCACAACCTGCGTTCATTGAAATTTCAAATAAAAAAAATATGTATGTATAATGTATGAACGAAATGTATATTCATGTTTGTGTACATTCGAGGCCATACGTGGCCCAGGGGCACAACCATGATTTCGATTCCCACTCGAGGAAATGAAAAATGTAATATTTTCATGTTTTCGCTCTGGTGTCGAGGCAAAGCGCGGCGTTGAGTTCCGCCACTCAGCACGCAATGCCTCCAGAATTTGGCGGTAAGTGGGCAGCGGAGTATTTTAACATTAGGCTTTCTCTACCTGCCCTGCTGCATGTGGGAAACGCGTAAACCAAAAAAAAAAACACATTTAAATTTTGTTACACTGACTTTTTATTAAACGTTTATGCCCATTGCTATTTTAAAACAAAATTAATTAACATTCTGCCTTTCTTTCTTTTCCAGGTCTCATTTAACGAAGTATCTGGGCGGCTGAACTAGGACAGAGGTATGCTTTACTATTATTGTTTTTTTATATTGTAATATTGAACAGATACCTAATAGCTAATAATAAGGTATTTTATCTGTGAAGGAAACACGTATATAGATATTTTAATTGTGTGCGATAAATGGCTGACAGGCTAAAACAAAAACCACAACAGCCTCACAAGATGTATCATTACGCAGCTACATGTGGGTACTTGCGAAATGTTCTCCGATATGGGTGTTGTGGCCACTCTCTCGGTATCTCCACACGCAGGCCTAACGGGTCTTTTAGAGGCTTCATTATGAAACATAAAGGCTAATATCATGTGACAGTACATTCGAAATTCCTGTCTCCGAGCACCGTCTCTACATTGTCAACTTGTGTTATGTCACGTGTAAAGCATAATCTAATTTGTACCTTAT
>JBAIZZ010000159.1:105402-140319 GCA_037355905.1 Heliconius aoede | reverse complement strand
AACTCAGTGTTCGCGAACATGGCGCCGCCCGGGCCGCACCGGCTGCGGCGGGACTGCGGCCAGGTGTACCAGCCGCTGACCGAGGAGCTGACGGGGCCAACCACCCCGCGCCTCAACCGCTACGCACCACTCCGCAACGTGAGCGTCAACGCCGCCGTCATGTCGTACGAGAGCAGTCCGTTCCACCATAAGAACATCGTCCCCGAGGCGGTCTAAGTCACGGTACAAATAACATTTGTAAACACATTAACTGCGTTAACATTTTATTTAAGCAGTAAGTGATAGACGTAAGCGCTAGTCAAAACTTTCTACATATCGAAAATTGAGCATTAAGTAAGTGCCTTCTGATTATTTCCGAAATGAACCTTCCGAATCTTGAAATCTAGCGCTTTTCTTATAATTATAGTGAAATAACAAATCGGATACAAATTAAAATTAGTTAATGTAAGATATACATAATTATATATTATACAAATTAGTTGATAGGTATTATTTTATGTACTTAAAATTAATAAAAATTAAACCTTAATTGTTATATTATTTTATTGATAACAGTAAATAAATTGGTTACAATAACAAGAACCATTATTTTAATTTACATTATATACATATATTATATTTAGTATGAAAAATATTAGTATATAGACAGCGACTCTTCCAAAATGGCCGTTAAATCATCTTCAGACTGTGGTACTGGGGCAATCTTAAGTAAGCGATGCTATAAATTAAATAAATATGTTAGATTACTTTAATTATAAAGGCTACTCCAATTCTACAAAAATATATTTTTTTTATTAAAAACTTGCGACTTAAATTTCTTTGATTTTTATAAAGAAATATGAAATCTTTGAAAGTATCTCATCAGTATCTCACAAGTATCTTACAAGTTATCAGAAGTAAACTTACTTGAGGCAAGGCTCCTTTAACTAACTTCGGTATATCATCACTTGTATACCCGAATGCCGTCAACCCATTATCAATGTCCATTTTCTCCATATAACGTATTATAGTATCGCCAAGTATTTTTCCCGAATCTGCCTGTTTCTTGCCTGTTATATCTGTGCCTAGTAATTGTGCTGCTTCTAGATGCTTCTCAGGATCACTGGGAGAAGTAAAACGGAAAACAGCCGGGGCTGTTACTGTTACGGCCAAACCATGAGGTATTATGGGATCTGATCTGTAAATTAATAATAGCATAAGTAGAATTCATATATGTTATGCTGTCATAAAATATATTTTTATAGAATAATTTAATTTAATGAAACCAGAACTGGCAAATAGTTTCAAGAATTTAATTACATTAATGCAATAGCATCAATGATGCAATAACGAAGTGTTATTGAGACGTTAGCAAAATGGCGGTCAACATATAGTATATCTATTTGTTTGTAACAGTTTCCAATATTTGGAAACGTGAAGAAAACAGTAGCTTCACGATATTTTGTTCATAGGAAAATACCAAGTGTTTCAAAACACTCGCGTTGTTTTCGTTTGAGCCGGGGAATAAAAATTATTTCCACATGGAAACCATATGGATAGTCTATTAAATGCATCAGCACAGCAATAATACTTACCCATAATCCTGAGGTACATATTGTTTGACATTCCCAGCTATAGGATAAGCGAGGCCGTGGCAAATGTGCACGCCCGCGTTGCCGATGCCCACGCCTGCCATGGTGGCCGCGAGGTGCATGTTAGAACGCGCCTCGATGTCGTCCGCGTTGGTTACTGAACGGGCGAAGTATTTGTGCAAGATCTTGCGGATTCAACATTATTTTGTATTAATTAAATCGGCTTCATGCTGTATCTCGCAAACAGCATAAAAGGCACAGGGAACCTAGTGTTACGACACTTCGTTCCCCACTTTCCACCGAGTTCTGGAGGCATTGCGTGTTGAGTGGTGGTACTAAACGCCACGCTTTGCCTTGACACCAGAGTAAAGAAATTAAAAATGTAAAAAAATATGTAATTTCTTCGAGTGGGAATCGAACCCACAACCAGTCAATTTTGCAGCACATTTCGTGCCCCTGCGCCACGACTGGAAAATAATTATATATATAAACGTCCTATTTAACAGTCTAGTTTAATGGCTGAGCGTGGCCCTGGCGTTGGCGTTCACATTCTACCAAATTTGTTGAACATGCGCCGGATTTCTTCCAGATATTAAAATTATTTTAAAATTATTTTGAATTAATTAAATATCTTTAAATTAACTTAAATTTTGTTACAGTGAAGTTAAATTCCAAAGAAAGTACAAAAAGAGACAATGTACAGAAATATTACTCATCATATGAATACTTGTTTATGCAGAGTTTTATAACTTATGACTAACACCAAAGTTTACTATTACAGAATTTAAACAACTTAGTCATTGCAACAGCCTTAGCGGAAATTAATTAGAATAATTGTCTCCAAAAACTTATTAGTACCTGTCCAAAGGCTAAGTGGCATCATTTTGATTGTAGGTACTCATGTTACAAAATATTAACTTATGTGATTTGTAAAACCCAACTATAGAAACAGCAGAGCGTATAAATCAACCAAAGGTGGCTCCATTTTTAATCTTACTTTAACAACACAAGATTTAACATATTATATCAAAAGTAATAGTAAAACTTACTTGCAAACAAAATCTAGCCCAAACATCAGATATAGGGTTACTTCCTTGATAAACTGGTCTTAGCGCGGGATTTTCAGGGGCAGGCGTTCTCTCTGTATACGGTATAGCTGTAAAACTCTCTAAAGCATGACAAAATATATCGAAACCCGAATAAATGGCCACGTTTCTTGGCACTGTCAGTGTATGTAAAGGGTCTATTAGAGCTAGGATCGGCCGTAAGGCGGAATGAGATATGCCAGTCTTGGCTTTTATTTCTTCGTAGTCGAATATACTCATTCCAGTTGTTTCGCTGCCTGTACCGCTGGTTGTAGGTACTGTTGAATTTTAAAAAAAACCTTAATTAACAATAAAAAATTGTATTCATGGATAAGTTTACATAGAATTCAGTAAGAATAAGTTAAATATTTACTATATGTTAACAAAATACAAGATTCCAAAAAATTGGTTATTTAATAATACTTCCAATAATCCTTTCACTTTACACAATATTTCGGAAAGTACCCAATTCAAAAACAACTCTCATCTCAAAAACTACAAAGCTAAACTGCAAATCGAATAAAATAAAAAACAGGAGATAAAATAAAACAAAATTAAATATAAAATATTAAAATAACGTACTCGCAATCATTGGTTTCAATTGCACATCAACCGGTTTGCCTTTGCCCACGGGCTGGTTTACATAATCGAGGAATTCCGCGTTCGGGTCGCAGTAATACAAATTGGCGGCTTTACACGTATCCATTACTGAGCCGCCGCCGATAGCCACGAAACTATCGAAACTACCTGCTTTGGCGAAATTTATCGCGTCTTTGAAGCTGCAATAGTTTTGGGTAGTAATCAAATTGGATAGGTCACTTTCTATTAAGTAATAATAAAAATATAGATGTTTTATATTTATCAACGCCACGCTTTGCCTCGGTACCAGAGCGAGGAGAATGAAAATAGTAAATATTTCATTTCCTCAAGTGGGAATCGAACTCATAATATGTCACTTGCAGTGTAAGGACACTGCACATGCTTATGATTGTGAAGGTACAATCACAAGCATGTGCCCCTGCGCCATGATTAGCCTTTTAATAAATGTTTACCCATTTTAAATGAAATTCTTAAAATAGATTAACTGTATACAATTTTATATACTTTTAAAAACCAGACATTTCGAAGGTTAAATTGACCCATGATCATGGCTGCAAAGTGTAAAAAAAATAATTATTATTACGAAATTATTACAGTTTAAGAGTTTTATTCAAAGTATGTAAAACATCGGTAAATCCAAAGACTTTTATTTACATTATTTAAACTTAATTATACTTAACTAAAAAAATATGGTAAATATGTATAACTTTTTTACTGATAAGAGAGGCAGTGGGATCAGTTCACCTTTGAAAACACAGTATTTATGATAGTGGAGGAATTACATGACTTTAAAAAGATGATGACCCTCGGCATGGATAAAAAGGTTGATGACAGTGGACAAGCCCAAATAGGTATGCACATGCACCTAAGTGTTTGAGAATCCATTCCCTACCCTGTAGGGAATTAATGTGAAGCTAAAGAATTATAATACAATTATTTATATATTTACCTTGAATCAGTTGGTTCAACTCTAACCTGGTCATATATTTCAAAATTGACTCCATTTCTTGTGAGAGAATTAAGAACTGCTTTCATTGGATTCAGAGACACAACATTAGGATCTGTCATAACACAGACATTTTTTGCCCCTAAATTCACTAAATCCTGTCCAATTTCTCTTGTAACACCTAAACCATATCTCACTGTTGAACATTTAATCTGCAATTCATAACATTTTCTATATGTGGGATATACTAGCATAGCAGGATTTAGAGAGTATACTACTTTCTGGTAGAATTTGAAGAACTACAGACATTACATATTTTGTGGAAAAGCATAACAGGGTGCTTTGTAATGTCAGAGCAGAGAAATAAAAATATTTTACTTCAGCGAGTAAAGATTGAATCCATTTATCCACCACTCCACTGTAACTCTAATAGCTGTCTACTCGAGTTATAACAGCTCTCTTTATTTTTTTCTCTCTCTCTTTATTTATTTCTTTGCCTAGTAAAATAAATACGAATCCCTTATAGATAGTATGAAATAAGAACAAAACACCAAATTAAAACAATCTGAAAACTTTTGAATAAACACTATACAGAGTTTTTGGTGATCTTTCATAATGCTGAGAATGTCTTGAGGTATAAAATATGTAATTTAAAAAAATCTTTAAATTACCTCAAAGGCATAATCCTTCGATGGTGTAGCATGAGTAACTTGGAAGTTTCCCCTATGACTATGTGCTGGACACTGGCAGCTAAAATGTAAATATTTATAAACAAAGAAAATTAAATAGCTTGAAAAATTCCAATGTTTATGCTTATATTGACGTAGATTTGTATTGATATAAATATATCTTCAATAAAGAGTACTTACGACGCGACATTAATGGTTCGAAATAAATCAAATACTCTTTTTCGAGAAACCATTTTTTTAATGGGTTTTTATTATTCTTCTACAGAATTATAGATCAGCCTTTCGCCACTAATTATTTTAAATGTTAATGTACAATTATAAATATATTGACGTAATAATCGCAACGTAATAAAATTGTTATCATTGTAACACTAACTATAATAATAAAATATATATTTTTTATAATTAGCTAAATTTTGAACGTATATATATATAAATAATAAATTATTGAACTTAAAATTACTAGACGGAAGTCAAATTCAAAACAAAATAAAATTAGGATAACTACAAAGTAAGAAAATATTTATAGTGTAATTTTCATAATATTTTCATTATCGAATGACAGATATTCTGTCAAATATAAGCTGTCAAAATGACAATTGATAATAGACAAATAACAGTTAATGAAAATTACTAAAATTATATATTTAACACTAAGCTTCTAGTTTCTGTAAAAATATACGATATAATTAAATATAAATATATTTATCAATATTTACAGAACATTTTCCCAAAATTTGTTATCATTTCTATTACTAATCGCAATCATATTATTAATCAATTTTTTGCTGTCGAAAGTATCGAATCATAATTATTCATAACTCGTTTACCTTTAATTTCTTTCATTTACTTTTTATTCTTTAACTTTAACATTTCGTTAACTTTAATATGGTACCATGAAGCTGATAATGGTGCTCAAATGTAAAGAACGAACTTATCAGTAATAAGACAATGGTTAGAATTGTCTTTCTCTATATATATAGTTATCATTTAGTTTCTTCTCGTGACAAGAACAATATGGAACTGGACTACCGTTGAGTAAGATTAGCCGCGGAAACCTGGAACGCTCCCAGTAAATGGGAAATTATTGCTTTTTATAGCAATAATTTAGAAAAATAGATGGTACTTGTAATTTATACCCGATACTTTGACAAAGCCTTTTGAGGCTCTTTAGCAATGATTTCTAAATCTAAATCTAAATCAAAAAGATGATAAATATAAGAACTTTTACTATCCATGTCAATTTTAGTGTAAGAGAAGAATAAAGGTGTCTCCATAAATAAAAATGCAGATATCACATCGAAATGATGTATTGATAAATTCATACAGGTTTTCATTCAGATAATACACATTAGAAAAAACTATTCCAACTACAATTCCACATTAATTAATATACCACATTAGAGAATAAAACATCTTATTCTATAGCATCATTTGGTTACATAAATTTTTAGTAATTAACATAATTCATTTATAAATAATTAATACAAAGTTGCACTAAAAACGATAATACTTTTATAATCCAATTGATTTTTATATAAATAACTGTTGTTTCGAATTCAACTTAGTTTTGTATAAAATGATTATAAAATGGTCGCTACAATGGCATTAAAATATTTCATCACAAATTGTACAATTAAATAAATAGAATCAATTAACACTACTGACAGGAAATACACAATGCTATACAGTTTTGAATACGTACATACATATATAATTAAAAGAAATATTTATAAGAAGTTTATTTACAACATAACATTTTCTTATACAGTGGTGTTTAGATTAAAACAATTGTGAAATTTTAACATTTAATAATCATTAAGAATGTAATTAAAAGTGTTTGGTTAAGATTTATTTCATTTTTTGTTTACATATCAATGTTTTAATAATAATTAAATTATTCGCGTAAATACTTTTATAATACTATTTTATGGCAACGCGCGTTAATAAAGGTAACTTTACAATGGATGCGGTCTTAATGCTACGAATACAATAGGACTTTTCAAATTAATATACACAAAAATTATACAGTTACAAGGGAATGTGTGGTACGTAATGTGTATCACCATAATAAAGTTACTAGAGTAAGACACTAATGACTACTGAATCCATGTTTTAATTATTTTTAATTTTGTTACCTACTTCTCACAAGGGATACACATAGAATGTTCTTGTACTGTGCTAAGTGTGAAAATATACATATTGTATTTATATATTAAAGATTTGAAAGTTATTTTACATTACAAACGTAATAACTCCTTAATCTGTTTGTAGCAATATATTGCAAGACTAACTATTAAAATTAAAGAGCTCATATTACCACAACTATAGTCTCTGTGAAGTGATAAAATTTAACATTTATAACAAGATTCAAAATCAGCATTCGCTTGGATACCAAAAGCAGTAGGAATATATTTAAAAACACAATAGCATATAATGAGTCAATAACAATTAATACTTACATATTTATGGTCCGTTCATTTAGTACATATATTATATATATACTACATGACATATTTAACAGTGCTCAGCGTCCATTTCGTATATAACTATGCCATTTTAACACTTTTAGTATCCAAATAAATACAATATCTATGAAACATGTATGTATGCATTAACAATCTATGACATTAACTACAAGAACAACTACACAACAAACGGTCACTGGTCCAATAGTTTGTCGTTCATATATATCTATCACTTCAACTATAAAAGATCACATTTATCATAATTTTTGGCAAATCACTATCTGAGCTATACCGTCGAAAGACGTAAATAGATTCTACACAAATATTTAAATATCAATACATATAATAATATGACGACAAGATTCATTTGCCAGTTTACAGCTATTGCTTTGATTTGAGCATAGTTATTATAGCCATTGTTGAAATAACACAATAAGAAATGTATTCAAATTAAACAAAAAAAAATATTAAAAATCCGTATCGGGACGGAACTAGTGGCAAATCTTATTCATATTGGTGTCACTGTTCATAATACTAAATCAGTAATAACTTTAATTAATTAGGTATTCGTAATGAGCGCTTGTGACTTGTTAAATTATCTAATAAAAAACACCCCTTTAAAATCGTGTAAATAGATGATAAAATAGTCGAAAATCACATTCAAAAATGTATGTATTAAAATTCTTGTATAAAAACAATGTTTGTGCAGGTGATATCACATTAAAGTAATACATCGGGGCCGCGTTTCGCAACTACCGAACTGTGCAATTAATATTTTCTTCATTTACGCTGTTATATCCCGCATGTAGCAGGGTGGGCAGAGGGAACCTAGTGTTAAGACAATAAGTTCCCTATGAATCCCCTAATTTTCGAGACTGCGTGTCGACTAGCGGAACTAAATGCCGCAGGAAACGTAAACAACTTGTTCCCCCAAGTGGTAATCGAACTCACAAATGTCACATTTGCAGTTAGGTACTATTTCGCTGCGCTACGACGGATTCAATATTAATTATATATAAAATGCTAGAGTAAAATAAGCTCATAGCTCTTCTAATGAACGCTGAAGCTTAGGCCAAATATTGTGTTCCATTTATACTCTGTCCTGATATAATTATTGTTATGATAATAAATATTCTGTATCAAATATTACTATATACTTTAATTTGAGAATTTCCACAAAAATGACATAAAACGTCCACTCACTCATATTTTTCTTATTAGATGATATTCTGAGAGACTACATTTATACTAAGATGGAACAGAAATCACTAGATTTTACCCAAAGTAGTTCTCTAACTTACTCAAAAGTAGAACGCTTTAGATCTAATTATTTTTATTATCAAGAAAATTGTGAACACGTATATATTAATTTGAATCACATAGAAGCAAAGAAAGCATGTCCATTAAGATAAATATTAGGAAAATTTAATATAACTCGTTTGCTTTGTAACTTTTGAACAAATATAATTGGAATATAATCGAGATACTAATTACTATTTATACTTAATTACGTAAATTGAACGAAATATTGCAATAAAAAATTAACATTGCTGTATCTGCTTATATATGATTAATTTGTCGGATATGGTCTTGTAGATATTATCCGTCTCTGTCTAACAAGGTTACTTTGTGAGAGACGAAACGTTCGAAAAAAACTTCGTTGGTATTTATTGAAACGAGAGACAGACATCTATCTCTTTCATAATAGTCGCGCTTTACTGGCGTTAGGATAATCTAGAGACGTATATTTGCCTCTCTCTAACTAGTCGGGGATCGTTGCTGGCTTTAAGGTAATTAAGAGACATATATCTGTCTCTCTCTAACTAGTCGGGGAGCATGTGAACGAAAGAGACGGGGAACATGCCTCGACGCGCGGTGCCCTCGACTTGACCTTCCATCCAGTTATCATCTTCGGTTCGCTCGTTGATAACAACAATGATTTCGCCTTCTCTAAAAGACAGCTCGTCTTCGTTATCCGCTGAACAGTCGTATAGGGCTCGACAGCGTCGCAAGCCGCCTCCCATCTACAAAGTAAAATTAAATTATACTTCATTTAATAAGTCCATTACACAGCACTTTTAACAGCACTTCTATGCATAAGATACATTAAAGTTTCAATTCAAAGAATCAATTCTTCAGAAGTTCGGATAACAGTTACGACGATGATATCCAGCGTCAATATGTTTAATCCTGTGTTGCATTTTTATATTTGTTGCAAATATTTAAAATTATTAATTATTCTCTTTAAAATACCGCCAGTCAACTCGCAATGTCTGAAAAATTGTGGGTTACATGTATGAGAGTGCCTTTACACTAAGTTCCCCTTGCCTATACTATATGCAGGTTACAAACAGCTTCATAATAAACAATATCCATATAATAATCCAAAAATGTACACTAACCATTGTAATAGAAGTAGATGGAGATCGCGAATGTACACTCGACGTGTCCGACACATCTAACGAGCGACTGTCGCTTCTTCTCGACCGTTCTCTTGACCGTGAACTATCAAACGACTGAAGGCGACTGTCGTCGAGACCGTCCGATATATCGCACAGCTCGAGTGATGAGTCTTGACTAGAGCATTCCTGAAAGAAATTGGTTACAAAGATTATTTAATATTTTAATTGTTTATTATAATCAATAAAGGTATTGAAAGAGAAAAACATTCAAAAAAACTTAAAACATAAAAATAGTTCAAAATTTAAAAATAGAATTATTTAACGTTATGTCCTTTCTCAATTAGTTAAGTCAATGAATTTCTTTCTTGAAAATTTCTTTTATAACTTTTGAAAGTAAATCTATTAAGTCGATCTATCCAATTAACATTGAATGTTTTTCACTTTGTCTAATGATAGATATAAAGAGCAGTTTGAGTATATTTATCTAACTCTATTAATTATCTATGCTGGTAAGTGTAGAAACTGTACTCAGTTGTAGTTTTTGATTGACGTAAAGACTATCTATCTAGACTAACTTCTGATATTTCTTTTAAAGTTTTCATTTAAATTCAATATAAACACATTTTTGGGTATTTATTAGGGTGTACAATCATGCTAATAAAACAGTAATTTGTGTTAGTTAAAAATCTGAAAGTTCACAAAGTTGCATGTTATTTGTCAACTTAAAAATATATAAAAACTTCTGTTAGAATTCCACTATGTATACAAGTCTAGGCTTAGTTACATTTGTCTACAAACAAAATCTATTTAGGAATATCTTTTATTACGAAGAACTAGATTGAAGAAAGCTTTTCATTATAGTAAAATCATGCATAAATATTATAAATCATAGTATTATTGACATTTGTCTATACACATCTATTAAATGTGTATAGCATTAAAAAAAAACATAATAAGTATATAATTGTCAAGAGAGTCGAAGAAGGTATGTATTTTTATTTTCTACTGGATTTCAAGCTACTATAATACAGAAAATAGCTCTATACACTACTGTGATACTAGTGAGATTAAAAATAACTTCAATGTTTGAAGAATCCATAAAGTATGAAGCGAGATTTTTTTACTTTACAATTATTTTAATCGATACAATCATATTCAATCACGACGATTGTAATATAAAAAAATTGATTATTCGTTTTTCTAAACTAAGAATAACATCTCGATTCACACTTGAGTCACACAAAAAATCGATTAAGTTGTTCATAGTCACTCCCTTGACAATATGAAACGACGGTACAAAGTAAATACAAATGGTGTGTAAGACGTAAACAAAGGGTAAGCGAGTTATTACACTAAAGCTCTCTCAGTATGTTACCCTTTTTAGTTTCCCTTTCACAGCATTTTCCAGGTGCAATCTATTTTTCTTCTGAAGCAAAAACAAATAAATCCTGTACTTTTTTCCTATGTTAGTGATTTTATGAGAGACAGTAACGTCATGTCAATGTCATTTCAACCTTTCAGGTTTGTTAATTATTTAGTTATCTGTATAAATACTATTGTATATAATTCAACTCATAGCTATTTAGAACATACGCTTTATAAAGACCCCGACTACTCACTTTGTCCAGAACAAAAAGAAAAAATATTTAAACTTTTTCATACAACTTCTTTTCCATAGAAATAATTGAGTATTGTTAAATTTTAAGTTCGAATATAGCATAATGACATTTCTATAACTGATGAAATATCTATACCAGTGTATGATGAAGATACAATAGCAAAATATTTCTAAACAATACTATAATAATATAATGTCCAACTGAAATGACTTCTACAATACAATAATGACAAATATAAGTGATTTTCTACACCAATTATGCACGATTCGTTCCGATTCTCGAGCACATATGAAAATAATAATACTATTGTCCATATTTAATATAGTACCATAACCAAGCCTCGATATATGTTTACTAAGTATTACGTAACGAAGTAAACATTTACCTATAATAAAAAAAAATATCATTTTAAAATACAAACAGATTCAAGGCAATTCAAGTACTCAAGTGCATTTTTGTTATTAATGGTCGTTGTATTTGTTTTGAGATACATTTTATAAAAAATAATATGTTTTATTTATATTTAACGGTTTATAAAAATTGAATTTTAAATATATCTTGTTTGGTAAATAAAATCAACTTTGCACCACATGTTTAATTCAATAATATTACACATTCAACTTCCTAAAATTTCCCTAAAGAAGAACAAAAGAAGAATATTACCTTTCTCGGTGGCGGAGTGGGTTCATCTCGATGCGCGCCATTGTGCAACACCGGGGGCGGCGTCGGCGGCGGCTGCTGCGGCCGGTACTTAACTACGCCCACTGCCGCCATTGTTACACCTGAAATCAACAATAAGTTGACTGTACATGTTATATATTTACATATTTTTAAGTGTTATAGAGTTTGACGTTACAGGCGGTCCGATTATTTGATATAATAAATAATAATGGGTTTGTCTGACAGGGGTCTGATCACAATAGTGAATAAGTGATGACTTGAAAAGATCAGAATTTTTTAAGCGTTAACTTTTCACTTATTAAAAAAAAAGACAAGACAATCATCATTTTTTACAAATGAATGGTAAAGACATAAAGAGGCCTTCGCTTCCAAAGTTGACGCAGATGGACTTAGTTCGCGAGTTCGCAAGGAAGAGATACATAGAATGGCAGGTACTAGTGAGGATGTCACAGCGAGGATGAAGAACGTGCTCAGCTGGTTTGGGCAAGGCGAATAAATGTGTGATGAAAGGATTTATGATGGAAAAGTGAGCGCTCGGTTGACCTTCGAAAACAGTATCAAAGATACTGGAAGAAGGTCACATAAAAAGCATGAGGACCTCCCGAAGGGCATGTATGAAGAGGTGGACGCGGTCCGTTCTCTCTGACTACACCACTAGGGATACAGTGTGAAGTTAAGTTAAGTTTAGTTAAGCTACACTACCATGTATTGAGCGCGTGGCATCAGCAGACGGGGAGGGCGTAGAACGAGGGTGCGGCGCGCCACCGGGCGGCAGCGGGGCTGCGCGCTTCTTCAGGCTGCCTATGGCGTCTAGAATAAAACATCAACATTATCTTTTTCGATAAGGGAATTTGAATCGACAATTTATATAATAATCTCAATAGTTTTAATTCTGTTTATAAGCGGCAACCAACAAATAAGATAATTCTCAGGAGAATTACCTTCTTAATATAAATGTCAACAATTGATCTTTTCAAATGTAATTTACAATAAATAGAGGTATAACAATGATCCTCGAATGAACATAAACAGCATTCAATTTCACTCAATAATATAATTATAGTGTTTTTGATTAGTTTAGTAGTTTTGATTATGTATAATCAGCATTGTCTATGAAAAGTGTATGGAATTATACAAAAAAATATCTAGCTGAAAACACGATGGTTGAGTTTAATCCCTATTCGGTGGAATTGTTATACATAAAATGTTTTAATTTTTAATTCTATTAATATAAAGCAGGACGTCGGTATTTAGCCACTCTATGTACAGATAAGGAGACCATTATAAAAAATACTTACAATTATTTTCTACATGATACCTTATTATTAAATGATATAAAATTAATTCATATGATAATAAGTATTACAAATTCTTTAATAAACTTGTACAAAAATTTATTTTATATATGCGGTTGACAAGCAGAAATAATATGACTCTATTATTTCTCCTACTCTCAGAATTCCCCACCCCCCTCACTCCCACTCCCTTTAGCGTGTCCGCATGCAGCCCCAAAAAGCAGCCAGCTATATGCAAAAAGCTTGCACTCACAGACATTCGGCTTCCTGGGCAGCGTGGTGGGCGTAGGCGGCGCGTGGTGCAGTGAGTCGCACGTGGACGAGCGCGAACGCAGTACCGGGGACTCCCCACCGCCAGCTGCCGCCACTCCGCCGCCCCCGCCCGCACCCCCGCACGTGCCTGCGTATGAGGGGGGCCGCGACCGCGGACACTTCTTCTCGGGTGTTACGCTGCCGTTTTGCTGGAATGAAAGTAGGCGATAGGTAGTTGGTAATTACTTTTTTTAAATCCACATTATGTCCCGTATATAGCACGGTAAGCAGAGGGAATATAGAGTTAAGACACGTGATTTCTCACGCAACACCCAATTTTCGTAACGTGATAAGTAGCGAAACTTAACGCCGCGCGTTGTCATGGTACCAAAGTGGAGAAATAAAAATATTTAATTACCTAGAAACGGGAATCGAAGACATAATTGTTGCGTTTATAGTCGGACACTGTCACAATTCCACTTATGTTACATCATGTAACACGTACAATATTTTAATTGTATAAAATAGTACATTGCTTAACTCGTAATTAACATTGCAGATAAATTGATTATATGATTATTAACGAAAGTATTCGAAAAACACAAAAAAAAATTATTATATTATAGGGCACTATATAAAATTCAATTTAATAAATAATTACGTAAATAATATTCTGTAGGAAATTTACTTACCCTTTCATCTATGACCGTGTCGTCGTCCGAAAAATCTGTTGAACCATCGTCGTGTGACAAATTCCAGTCAATATTGATATTTTCGAAAATACTTTTTTCCCTCTTATCTACACTTTCCAGCTGAAAATATATAAATATTTGTACTGTTTTATGTTATTCATTTTTATTATATATTTATTTATTATATTAGATATATAGGTGTTTTATTATATGTCGTTCTACCGTTTTTTTTTTGAGAAGAAATAATTTTATATGGAGATATTTACACATGTATCCTTATTTGGCTTACCTATTATGTAACTATATTCAAAATTCAAATATTTAGTGTATTTACAATACATTAAAGGAAAAAATAAAACTTGATAAACAATATCTACACAAAATATTAACCAAATTAACAAAAAAGAAAAACTAACCAACTCTTGACACGCATGATGTCCCAACTGTCTCGCAATCTGCAACGGCGTTCTGCCATTAATATCCTTCAGGTTAATATCGGCATTGGCTTTGAGCAAAAGTTTCATAGGCTCAGTGCGATCGATGGCCGCACACAGATGTAGGGCGGTCATGCCCGATACAGTCGCTTTATCGAGGAGTTGAGATCCACCATTTTGTACAAGGAAATCCACTATATGGAGAGAGGAACCGTCGCCGTCGTCTCGTGATATGGCTAAATGGAGGGCTGTTTCACCGCAATCCTGTGATATTTGAAACAACAATTTATATATATATTAAGTAGCTTTGAGGCAGTATCATCGATACTGTGTTTTCAAAGGTCAATCAAGGTCAACAGGATAAATCATAAGTATATCTTTCAACAACAATAATATGATAATTTTCTCTTAATGTACAACTTATATATGTAAGTAATGCATATGGTAATAATAAAAGTACAAACAAAATAATTTCACAATTTTAGCTCCTAATGTCGTACTCGACATTAGGAGTAGGTATATATATACTTTAACTATATATAGTATGATATTTTATTTCAAGGACTAAAATTGTTATGAGTTAAATGATTTCATAGAAGATAGCCGCCTTGAAAATTACGTAATCGATTATAATAGGGCATTCTAAGCACGAAAATAATTTTCAAATAATAGACACAAATTGTTTTTGAGAGAAAGAGTGTAAAATCATGATATCGTGAAACAGATGTAGATAGTCGAAGATATTATAAAGAAAAATATGATGATAAGATATTGTACTTCCTAATTCTGTAATAAATAACGTTGTAACTTACGGAGCTCGGCAGCGAGGACGCCAAGTCAGCACCTTCGGCGTATGCTTGTAAAAGATTCTGCAAGTGTCCATTGTTGACAGCGTGTTCCACTTCTGAGAGGCGTTCCGCCGCGTCCCTACAAGTTTGAGCCGCCCACGTCCTGTATACGTACTTTTCCCTGATGAACCTCAGTCTTTCTTCCCTGAAACGGTAAAAAAAATTGCAAACTTTAAAGCATAAGATAATTTGTCGACGGTAAATGAAATTTCACTCCTTTCATATACTTAAGGTGCATTGTAGAACTTGGCTTTATTTTGCTTTTGAATAAAATGTTCTTTCTTATTATATTTTGATAGATGTCGAGAAATTTTTCATTATTTCAAGATACCAACAAATATTTTTGTTTCTAAGAAAAATATTTTTTAACACCAATGTAAATTATAAAACCGTGATGCCAGCATATAATTAAATTAGCAGTCGTTCTTGAAGGTGCAATTGGCAAACCACTTAGAATATGATGACTAAGCAAAAACATGTTTACTAACATTGTACTCTCTGGAGTTAATTTGTCCCTCTCGTCGAGGGTATTCTCCATGACTTCATTGAACATCTGGTTTCCCATATGCCTCGCAAGTAACAGTTGTGACGTGCTCAATCTGTCCAGCGTTAAAGACTGAATCCTCGATATATGAACACCTAATTCCCGATGGCTGCCAGAACATTCGATGCATACTATGACACCAAAATTTGTGGACAGCCATGTAGGATCTGCAAGTAATAAATAATGTTTATGTTAAAATTAAAAATATTTTCATTTGTAACAACTTATATATCAATAAAATTAATTGTAACCGTGACGCGTAACGACGACGTATTCAAAAATTTGCTAACTGTTAACCTATATTTGACATGCAATATACACGTTAGATATCGTTTTATATAATACTAGGATTTATTTGCGACTACGTTCGAGTGGAAAATGGGAATTTTCTTTCCCTAAGCCGCGTCTTGATTACAATATTTTCATATAAAATTCTTATGTTGTACACCGTAACGTTACTCAACTTTTTAACAAAACACAATCAGTAAAATTGAACTTTTTAAACTTCCCCAGTACTTCGACACAGAAAGCGCTTTATTTAATGGCTTCTCCCTCTTTATATTTATTTACATATAAATCTAGTGAAATATCATTTACATTTTCATTTCTTCGCTCTGGTGTGGAGGCAAAGAGCGGTATTGAGTTCCGCCAGTCAAACACGCAATGCCTCTAAAAATCGGCGGAATGTGTTGAACGCAGTGTCGTAACACTAGGTTCCCTCTGCCTACCCTACTGTATGCGGGATACAGCGTGAAGCTAAAGCTGATATAGATCTACATAAACAACCATCCATAGTTTAATATTTTTTTCATCTTTAATGACATTTGCTTCCACAATAGGTATACAATATAAGTCTGTCTGTGGAACATGATTAAAATTCATAAAAATCATGCTTGCCTCGTTAGAACAATGGGATTCGTTCTTTAAACGTTCTTATCAATTTATAAAAGGAAGTGAACTTCCTATTGTCCCTGAAAATACTAATTTCTTGTCAAGGTCTGTGGACACAATTAATTATAATCAATATATTGACAGAGATCATATTCACGTTGTATACGCTGCGATCATCGCACAACACTAACAGCCTAGTGTTAAGACACTCCGTTCCCCACTCTCTGCTGAATTCTGGAGGCATTGCGTGTTGAGTGGCAGAACTCAACGCCGCGCGTTGCCTCGACACCAGAGCGAAGAAATGGAAATATAAACGTAAATAAATATCTCAATTTCTCGAGTGCGGATCGAACCCACACTGTTTTATCAAAACAGATAACGAAACCAAGTAATTCAACCTAGTGTCAAATGTACTCCCCACTGAGCCGCAATGGATAAAACTATATGAATATTTTTATTCACGAGTAATTTCCCATGAATACTATTACGTGAATATTCTTTTAAATAGATATAAGACAATAAACTCCCAAACAAAATAAATAATTATATCTAACTGTAGACTGCAAATTAAATTGATTTCGGTTTTATTGGGGATAACTTCCTTAAAAAATTGACCTATCAAAGGGAATTCGATTAACTTGTCGGCGTCCGGGCCACTGCCACCCCTCTTGACTTCGTACACAACTAATAAAGAAATAACTAGTCTCTATTTTTTTTTACTTTTACTGCCATATTTGTCTCTACTTTTATTAACATTTAAATTTTCGTTTTTAGATGTTGCATTTTAATTCATGCGTTTCGTCTAGACATATTTTAATGTCGTCATAATAATTATCGATATCATTATCTTAATTTAACACTTTTAATATGTAATATTTTTATGCAAATTAATTTTTTTTATTAGTTACATTAAAAGAAACTTAAATTGTATATATAATTTAAAAAGGCGAAATCGCAAAAAAAAAAAAAACAAGTTATACATATTTTTCTGAGTTTGACTTGATATCTAAGCGTAAAATTTAAGTGAATGAATAATATTTTGTTATAATATCAGTTATCGATCATATTATATACCATTACCATCAATATACCATTTCAACAACAACATAATTATTTTAACATTTTGTTCCCGTTCCGTTACCATTAAGACACTTCCTTTCACCACTTTTCAATTAATGTTGCTTTCAGCTTCACGCTGTATCCCGCATAAAGCGAGGTAAGCAGACGGCATCTAGTGTAAAGACACTCCGTTCCCAATTCCGCCGAATTTTTCGAGACATTACATGTTAATATATTTACTTTATATTTTTATATTTTATACAAGAAATTTTGATGAATATTTTAGAACGTCATATAAAACAGAATTAATTTTGGTACATTGAATTTATGTACGTATATATAACACGACCACTAATTCTATAATACTATTGAGATTAATGAACGAGTTTAGTATTAAGCATTTTCCGTATTTGCATTTTAAGCGGTCGCGCTGGACTTTTTACTTTAAAAAGGAGGTCGACATTGTATAAGTTATTCAGTAATAAATTTTAGTAAAACTAGGATATATATTTAAACCATGAATTACTTTTAAAGTAACGTTATGTATATTACTTTTAAAGTAATTATATCATACAAAAAGAGGCCAGTAGTGGCGCAGGAGCACAAGTGTCTGACTAAATGCGATTGGTTGTAGGTTCAATCCCCATTCGAAAAAATTAAAGCGCGACGCGTGTTGAGTTTCTCCACTTAAGCTCAACACACAAATGTATTCAGAATTTGGCAATGGATTTCAGAAAATGGAGACTGCCTAGCCTGCTTTGTGCGGGATACAGCGTGAAACTGATTTATTTTTGAGAAGAAACAAGTGTAATAAAAATCATAGATAAATTTATTTACTCGTAGGTACATATAAAAATACAATGAAAAGTAAAATTGCAAATATTTTTAAATTACCCTATTAAAATCTACCAATCAAATCGTTCATATAATCGGCACAGGCGTAGAGATACCATACAAACATTACGTTACTGGAATGATTGCCGTAATTACGAGAATATCATCAACATTTTGAGTACCGTAATTTAAGACACAATAATAGCGCCGCGTTTAGCCTTAACTGAATACGATAAGCCGTTGCCTTTGTTATCGTCGCCATAAAATATCACATTTTTCATATACATATATTTTATAAAATAAAATGTAGGAAATATAATAATATAGTTCCATACTAAAGCTAAAGTTATAAATACGAAGTATAATATTAAAAGTAAAACAGAGACTCGTCGACTCGAGTAAAAGTTTGCTTCAAACAATGTCAACAGTTCAAAGCTTACATGTTTGAAATGGCTGGTGGAACCTATATAAAAATATTTAAGTAATATTTTAATTAAAAAAAACATTAGCCGACGACATATTTTAATTTATATACATTTAAAACATTACATTACATTAGATTTACTCTATTAGATAATTACGCAGCAGAAAACTACACTTATATAAATATAATATAAATATGAAATAGAATATATCTTTATTTTATAACTTAAATAATATTTAGTAGTGACACACAACAAGCACATCACTAATAACTAAAAAAAACAAAACAACAAAAACTCTTCAATTGATCCACTTACCATTAGTAGAGCCGCAGTCAGCACACACCTGGTTGCCAGGCAGAGACCTGACCGCTCGTATTATCGACCTCTGGAGGTCCAACAGCGAGTGTCCCGAGTCGTTGCTCTCTCCGGCTTGCTGATGAAACGCCCTCATCAACGCTCCTTCCTTACAATTAATCAGTACCGACGTCCACGCCCTTTGCTCGTTCTCGTCTTCCGCTTGGAAATGGTATGTACGGTTATCTGGGGACCGTTAAATTGATATTTAGATATCCGTTGTTATCTTGTCGATCTAGCTATCATACAAAAAAAAAACAATTTAAATTATTATAACCAGTTGGTAGTATGAAAATTAAGTTTCATATATGTTTACTTCATTACTTTCCATATACCAATATGCCAAGTATTCAAATAAAAGTTCATTTATAAATTAAACTAAGATATAAATAACATCCACATCCGTCCACATAAACTCACTAAAATCCATTCTTCCTGCAATACTGTACATCGTAATCATGTCGATTGCATGTAGCTGTGAAATTGACAGAACCGTTTCCAATCAACGTAGCGAACCGATGTTATTTAAAAGAAATATATTACACAACGACGTAATACACCAATTCGCTTTATCTCTACAAAACGCACACTCAGATGTATCAGACTCAGACTTACGTGTCCATTGCAGTTCGTTTATCATGGCGTTTGATAAATAGAAATAAATTATTACTAGCGAAATGAACGCGGCTTCCTCCGCTTATATTTATTATTATATTATAGCCAAGAAATTATACAAAATATTTACATAGTAGCTTACGTATACCATTCTGATGTATAAGCTTTTGTGTTGCAAAGTTTCATCTAAATCCGTTCAGTACTTTTTGCGTGAACGTGGAACTTTGAATGGATGTTCCATTCTCACAAAACTTTCGTATTTATAATATTAATAGGATACATGCATATCTTAATCCATTTAAAGCAGATTTACTTATTTTAATAAAATTTTCAGTGGGATAGAGACGATCTATAGTGTAACCCACGTGTAGATGCACAGCGTGGGCAAATCTTGAGGTGAACTAATTAAATAATAACCAAAATAACAGCATTACATTTAAATAAAAAGAAAAATAGAGTCTTTTCAATTAAGCTTTCTATAATACAATGGTGTCTCATATAAATTTTTCGGTATTCCTTATCGACTCGATACCATATATCGAACGCGACAAAACATTGAGTTTACAATATAAAATAACACTCGACTTACATGAGACTAGATCAAAAGCCCGCTTATCGTCCGATGCAACTTTAATTTGGCACGTCAGCAAATTCACTCTAGCTGGCGTTTTGTTTTCATCAGCATGAAAAATATCCAGAAATCCCTCAGCTGTAACCCGACATCTTCTTTTCTGCCACACCCTTCTAACTTTACCTTCAGATTTCTTGAGAAGGTACCCACTGCGTGTCACGCCATGTTGTTTATCGCCTTGCAATTGGTGGAGAGAATATCCACCCACTGCAGATGCCGCCTAATATGGTGAAACAATCGTTATTATCTGTATGCTATGAACAATTTTAAGATAACACTTATATAGTAATATGCATACATATTAAATTAAATTCATTTAGACCTTTTTGTAGGTAAATTTCATATAGTCTATATTCTATACAATAAAAACAAAATTCCTTTGTACATTGTTACAATGCTCGCTTGACAATTGGATTTGGCCTATGTTTGAGAATAAAAATTTTTACTACTGCAGCAGCGTGAATTTAAAATTTAAGTTCATATAAAAAAATAAAATATCACAGGAGATAATATATTATATGATAAGGATTTAATAAATATTTGCAAATATTTTTGATCATATTTCCAAACATTTAAGCCTCTTGTATTACGACCAGTTTGAGAAGAATAGAGAAAGAGAAAGAAAACAAAATACGATCATGAACTTGAATGATCAGCTTAGAGAACCCTTCAGCTGTTGCACGACTACTTATCCTATGAAACAATGGCTGTACAAGCATTGACATTTAAAAGGATTCTTAAAGCATATAATCTACTTATCTTAAATACGTTAATAGTATTAGGTGCACTACAAGTTGAACCGTTAAGCGTCTCAACCAATTTGCATATGAATGATATAGTTTACAATGTTACCTCTCTATCTTGTGGTGTGGCCGCTCGTAACATATTTCTGAGCTCTAACAGCCGCCGTCGCTCGTCATCTTGCTGCTGTCGAATTTTCTGCAATTGTACGCTAAGATCGGCAACGTAAACACCAAAATGTTCAATCGTTTTTAGGCCATCTTGAAAATAATTAGTTTGCGCGTGGTAGTACTCCACCAGGTGCTGCAGCAGCTCGATTCCCTTTTTCGTTTTGATTTCGTTGAACTTTATCAGGTACTGTAACAATTTATGAACATGGAAAACGGCCAGTGGCACAATAGACGGTTGGACGCCGTGAGCTGCGCGTGGGCCTACTGCGGCATCATCAGGGTAAGATCACGCGGGGTCCACACGAGTAGGAATCGTACTGTGAAACACACAAATTATTCGCCCTTCCGCAGCTAAATATACAAATGATGACGCACGCGTACGCGCGTGTACGACGGTGGATCCCGATTTATATTTCAGAGTTGTGCAATGATAATACGAGACACGACCTTGCACAACTGTCTTGACGTACTTTATTAATAACTTGCCATCTGTTATGTCGGCTAATTTTTTTTTCAGTTTCACGCTGTATTCCACATGTCACTCGGAGACACTCCGCTTCCTGCTTTCCGCCTAATACTGGAGGCTTGAAAAGGAAGTCAAGGCTGCGTTTGCCAGACCGAAGAAGTGACAATTTTTTCGAGTGGGAATCGAATCCACAATCGGGCACGTTTATAATTGGACACTTGTGTCCCTGCACCACGACTGGGCTCCAAATATTTTTTTTTTTGTAACAACATACTACATAAAAAGCGATACAACGTTTGCAAATTAAAAATTATCTATAATACACATACTTATTAAGTATACAAAAAAATTTAATGATTATTACATTTATAATAAATTATAAATACTTCTATCATGTATCGTTCACTACATGTAAATAAATAGGCTGATATTGGCATCAACGGCAGGAGTGTCTTCGCTGAACAGCGAACAAAGCGAGGGTCAAGACGGCACGGCAGCGGCCCTGCGTCGCGCAAGGCCGGTCGATGACCCGCCGCCACAGTACTGCACTGACTAACCCACCTCTTTCATTATTTACCGGACCGACCACGACTAGCGAGATAGTTATCAGTTGTACATACATAAATATATACTTTTATTCATAGCTAATTCTTGTAAGATCTGTTTTCATGTTTTTCGCACTGTATTCGTTCCACCCAGTAGTGTTATACGTCCAAAAAGTTAACATACATTTGTTAATAGGCTTTATAATATGTTGATAGTAAAACTATAATTCGTGAAGATATAAAAATAGAAATGAAAAGAAATTATAACCGCGCAAATGCACATGAAATATGATCAAATCTCATCAGGAAGTGTGGGCAGTAGAGCATATCATCGTCACACCAGGTTCACTCAAAAGGTAACAGTAAACGGTCCGTACTGGTTCATGGTTAGCTCCTGTTCAACGAATGGAATGCTTATTTGACAGTATGTATACATAAGCACTTACTATAAAAGCAACTTAGAAATGCAAATGTTAACAATATATACGCAATAGTGACACGATAGAACACTTAGAGATATAAATCTTTAGTGACATTAAAATAACCTTAGTTGAAACTCATTCGTAAAGCTTGGTAAGCATCAAATAAGAATTAGTGGGGACTTTTGTTATTTAAATATCGTAGACCAGCCTCTTAACCAAAGATTACAAAATTTTATATAATTTCTTTATTTATGTCTATAAAATAGAATGGTATAATATTAAAATTTTAAAGAAACTCAATACAATGTCAAACTAAATAAAGTCAAAATGCATCGTTAATGCTGTAGGCTACGGAGCGAAGGCAATCAATTTCAGGCTGGCAGTTGTGCAATAACGTGTCCACCGCACACACGCACACACGCACACACACGCACACACTGTCAGCCATAGATAAGCGACGAACAGACATTTGGCATTCCAGACCGACGACGGCGCGGATTTTGCTAGTGCCAACAGATTACAACTAAATAAAATGTTATTCATTGTTTAAATACCGATCTTATGTGTTTTTTTTTTAATTTAAACGCTCTAAATTGGCACAGGCCCTAAAAAATACAGGCCCTATTAAAATAAATACAACGCAATGTCACTGTCAATTGTTTTTCACCTCTAAACGCTTCTTGACTGCATATAGATAAAGAATAAATAACGTAAAACTTTCCACAAATATATATATATAATAAAATATAAATTTTTCATTGTTTTTTCTACAACATGGTCAGGTCACATTAACATCCTGCGTAAATAATCGTACATTTTGTTTGTGGCAATTGGACGCGCGCTAACGGCACATACCGCAGGCACTGATCATGTGGGTTACCATAATTTAATATTATGACAACTAAATATTATAAACAAAATTATTTCAAACGCAAGCCTCAATCAATACATTAAAAATAGTAAATGATTATTTGTTCAACTATCTATTTATATATTTACTCAATCTTTTACTGCTTCTGCATTCAACGTTATCGGCAAAGATAATTTTCAAGATAACATGACGTAGTCTTATTACATGTGTTTTTTTTATATTTTAGATAAACATAAAACTACATGACATTTTCGTATTTATTCTAAAATGCATTCTTTTAAATTTTGTACTAAAGAAAATGTTTGAAAGTTTTAAAATTCGGAAATATTACCGACTTACCTCACTAAATATTTCTATCTTAAAAACAATTCATTGTGATATATTTAAAACTTGTACTTAAAGTAAAATAATATATAGTATATATTTCAGTTACATTTTACTAAAACAGTTAAAACTCTGATTTCAACTACAAAAGCCAATATTAAAACTAAATTCAAACTAACTGCTGTTAGGCTCTATGCCAAAAGTATTCATTAGCGGGACCAAAAAGAAAAAAAAAACGTACCGTTATACGTGAATATTATAACAAAAACTATTACAAATTTGGAAATCAGCATTTTTTAAATTTAAAGATAGAACTAAAAAAAAATTCCTATTAGTTAGATATATTTTTAGTAAATCATTTTAAATAAGTATATTATATCACACTCACCTCACACATCTGCAACTGGAACAACCTTCGTTCCTTCTCCATTTCGTCGGCAATCTCAGCGGATGTAACCTCACTTCGTATTAATCCAGCTTCTTTTGCCTGTGATTTTTTCTCTTTTTCAATTTTCAGGTACTTTGACTCGTAGTCTTTAGATGCCTTATCAAAAGGTCTCTTGAGATCACCCTTAACCCCCCTGAGATCACCTTTAAGAAGACTGTCCACAGGAAACATCACTATATTGTTTATGTTCTGCATCTGTTAATGAAAGAAAATTAATAGTATTAGGTATTGGAATTATAGCGTAGCGTTTTACAAGAGATGGCACAAGCGTCATTTGCCGTACATAACCTTTCTTGAAATCATAAATAACAACACTGTATAATTCATTAAATATGTCAAAATTTGTTCCAGATAAAGTGTTTTTGCGGGGAGTTGATGATGATGAACAAAAGTGCATCTGAAGGTCATAGTATTTTAGTGGATATGTATAGTGAACATGCTCTGGCTGATATGCAAACGTGTAGGAAGTGGTTTGCACGTTCTAAGGCTGGTGATTTCGACTTGGATGACAAGGAGCCGAAAAAATTTGAAGATAACGATTTGCAGACACTGTTCAATGAAAACTCATGTCAAACACCTAAAGAATTATCAACGTCATTGGAAGTTGACTTCTCAACTATAGGAAAACGTCGTAAAAGTTTGGGCATGGTGCAGAAGGAAGGACATTGGGTCCCATATGAATTGAAACCAAGGGATATTGTGAGACGTTTTCTCACGTGCGAACTGCTGCTTCAACGGCAGAAAAGAAAAGGTTTTTTGCATAGAATTGTTACCGGTGACGAAAAGTGTCTATATTATGACAATCGAACGAAACGAAAGAAATATATGAAAGTGATGGGTAGTAATATACTTTCATTAATGTATTTTTAATGTTCATGTGAAATAAATAACATTCTTTCAATAAAAAAACGCTACGAATTATTTCCAACACCTAATAAATAACAGAAAAAAAATATAGAATAACTTTAAAATTAACTTAAATATTTCGTCGTGGTGTATCGACATAAACATAAACCAAATTTGAATACATTTCAAATAAGAACAAAAAATAATCATTTTATTCAAATTACAAGTAGTCGTGTATAAATTAATTCAATACAATCTGCGCTCACATTAGTCAGTTGGCAAACATCTGCATTCTGCGAGAGTCGAGCGTCGGCGTCAGCTTCAACTACAACTGCAGTACGTTCGGTTACCTCACATTTTGTTAGAGCGTTCCACCTGGTTGCAAATACACCGGCCGAATAGGCTTCGAACGTGCGCTGAATAGCGCTGGCTGTTGAGCAACCGTAATGTAGTCGCGAATTGGATATCTAGACACAGGAGTCACAATAATATGAACCCTGCTGACCCAAAAGCTTCGCTGTCATATATGAATACAAAATATTATATTATCTTTTTTTTTTTAGCTCCCGCTAACATGGCAGGGTAGGCAAAGAAAAGATAGGAACCGTCAGTTTCCATTAAGAATATTCCCATTCCCATTTTCCGAAGAATTTTAGAAGCATTGCAATTTGAGTGACGGAACTCAACTTTACCAGACCGTGGAAATAGCAATATTAATTGTTTAACTTCCTCGAGTGAGAATCGAACCCACTACCCGTCGCGTTTCCAGGTGCACGCTTATGCTCCTGCGCTACAACTATTAAAAATACCATTAAAAATATTTAGAAAAATATCAAAGAAAAACTGACCGTCCTTTCTAATAACAATAAAAAACGACAGGCACACATGCCGTTGCAATTTTTATTTCCTCATAAAAAAATGCAATGTAAGCAATACGTTAACGCTAGCAAATCGAATACTCGAAGCGCGACATAATTGTGCAATCAACGGGGCGAACGCGCCACCGACGGACAGTGAGAGAGGGTCAGAGGAACAAAGGGGTTGTCAACTTGTCACATGGGATCCCTTCCTGGACGTTGTCGTAGGCCATTGAGCACTCCGCTAATTAATATTGTACAAGGAAATTGTTTTTAACGTGTCTTGTCGGCTTCATTTTGTCTGAACCTTTAATATAATGACAAAATGATTACGTATGTACGTATTAAAAATTCAAGCAAGCCTTAGTCAATTAATTTTCATTCCAAACATTTTATCTGGTCGTTTTGTTTTTAAATTTGGAATAAATTAATAATATTACTCGAATGTTAAGTAGGTATTTAATATGCAAAATGGAATTCATATTTATTTTTAACTCATATTTTTATTCATATTTATTATTTTTAACAAAAAATAACCGACTTCAAATAGTAAACTATGCAAATTTAAGACCTATATTATTTTATATATATAGTTGGTGACACTTTTAGAACTAGGCCAAATGTCCCATTTGACACGGAAAGCACCAGCTTTCAAATAAAGAAAATAATCAACAAAATCGGTCTAGCCAGTTGAATGTTCGAAGGGAACAAACTGCAAATACTATAACTTCCTAAGATATATATATAAAAAAAAATTAAGTTCATATTTACTGCTAGAAATTGTCAAACGACGTAGGAAACGAAAAGGCTGACATGACCGCTGCACTAAACACTATCGATCTATAACGTTTTATTATTAAGTTGACCTCAATAACGAGTTTGTAGGAGTATAGAAAGAATACTGCATCACTTCCACTTTGCAGTATTTTAAATTTTTAATAATGTTTCTTGAAATTTTTATTTGTATTCGTATATTATAAAAGTGGTAACTTTTCTACACATTAAACGCACAAACAGCTACATTTAATGAAGTAAAGTAATATGAAATATTATGAAAGTTACTTAAAAAAATATATGTCAAGCAGCGCTCGCTTTTTACAAGTGAGAAAATCTTAATAATAGTTTCTAGAGGAAAATTTAATAACAAACAAGGGCAAAACGTAATTATTTTTCTGAATACATGGCCTACAATTTTCAAATGTCGATTAATATTACAGTTTACGCCATACTTACCGAGGTAAACCTAGAAAATAAATTGTAAATAAAACGGAGAAACTACAGCTTTCTTTAACAATAATTTACAATTCTTAAACAAAAGTAGAATACCTATTTTTTTAAAAAACTGACAAACTCGGACTAAAAATATAACGATCCAGTCGTGGCGCAGCATTACAAAGTGGGGGATTCGATTCGAGTTTAATTCATTTCGTCTCTTTGGTAACGAGACAAAGCGCGGCGTTGAGTTCCGCCGTCAACACGCAATGCCTCCAGAATTCGACAGAAATTAGGGAACGGAGTGTCTTAACACTAGGTTTCTTCTGCTTACATTGCTGCACAGCGTGAAACTGATTTGATATATTTTTTTTATTGGCGAAATAAGAGACAGAAGAGACTGAGAGACATTTCTTTGACAATTTTACTATAAACATGACATATATTATGGGCATACGTGCAAATTATGGCGTTTACAGGATCTATTTCAACATTTTTATAGCGCAACGAATATGCATTCGTCTAGTTGCAATCTTGGAATAACTTGAACACAATGCGTCAGACCATTTTTGTCGTGACACCACGTAAACATTCACGATTACTTGCAAAAAATTTTAGGCATCATGTTTATAGCACTTTTGCTTCATTTATTATAAATTATATAAGCGCATATTTATTTATTTATTCGGACACACAATAGTTAAATTGTTATTTTTGTCTTTACACTATTCCGTACATAACAGGGTAGGCAGAGGGAGCTTGGGAACCTAGTGTTGACACTCCGTTCCCATTAACATACTTACATGTCTCTTAAGAAATAGTTTAAGATGAATAAATAATAAGGGCAAGGTTTTTGGTGATATAGCTTTTTCTAAAAATATCTTTTCTGTACCCGAAAGGCACGTTGAACTCAGCGTTTCAATTTTGTTAAGAGCCTAATATACAGAGCCCTACGACATTCACAATATCTGGGAATGTACTTGATAAGAGCAGAGTATATATTTTTTTTATTTTTACGTCTGCCTCTCAATTTTTAGATGTTTAATCCCTTTTTGGTAGTTAATATCGGATTTAGTAACTACTCATTACTAAGAATTCAGCATATTGCATCCAGGTTAACTTCTGAATAAAAAAAAAAATTAGCTTCAACTGTATGCCACACACAGCAGGGTACGCAGAGGCGGAACTTCACGCAGCGCTTTGCTTCGATACCAATGCGAAGAAATGAAAATATTAAATATTCCATTGCCTTTGATGGGGATCGAACTCACAACCTGTCACGTCTACCAGCCACGACTGATCTCAAGCAGTCAGTCAGTCATGCAGTCAAGTCAGTCAGTACTTAACATAAAACAATTTTTGACTTTTATGGACAAAAACAGATTTGTCACAGACCTACAATGTAATTTTACAGTCATAATAAACAATTACAAGTGGCATTATGCAAGAGCACATTACACTATTTTGTATCTTAGTGCGTATTCTACATTGTAAAAAAGATAATGCTATTGCGAGCGCGGCTCTAATTGAGAGCACGCGCGTGCTTTATACTCAGCTATTGTATGCAAATGACTAGCAAGGAGATCCGTTGTTAGTTCCACACTTGACTGGTGTAGAAATAAAATGTTGTACACATCTTTTTTGCACTGAATTTTATGAGATAATGTGACGTGTTTCTATTCATAAAGCTAGTTAGGCGAAACAGTTCTAAACGTAGTGATGTGTTAGCTGTCAAAAATCGCGACAAATATATATAAATATTTTTTACGGCTGTAAACACTGAATATCCCATAAAAAGTTAAATAAATATTTCCACAAATTATAAATTTAACGGCAAAAATTGTGTAACTACAGTAATACTATAGAACCTATTTATTACATTTTTTTTTTTAATTATAAATTTTAATATTGTAAAAATACAATATATATCTTCAAAAGCACAATACATTCAACGACACAAAGAGCGAGGTCATTGAAAGATTGTCGTGACTTCATACATTAAGCTGTAAGGTGTGACTTTACCCAGGTAATTTATTCAATTGAAAATTGTATACAATATATATTTATAAAAATAGCATTTTTTAATAAAATTATATGCGACACAGAAAGGAAAATAAACGGAGCGGAAAACGCCGCGTCCTTTGATGCAAAACGTTACACCTAGTGTGCTTATTATTGTGTAATATGCCACGACAAGTTGGTGACATCTTTGATATGTGTCCTCAGATAATTGTAACGTAACGTAACTCAACGCCGTGCTTTTGCCTTGATGCTAGAACGAATATAATATATAAAAATAATAATTCATTTCCTCGAGTGTGGATCGAACTCAAAATACAATAAGCCCCTGCTCCTGTGCCCCTGTCACGACGACCTCGATATTAATGCAAAAGTATAATTAGTTATTTATCTTACAGGTACAAAAATATAACAGTATTTTCTTGCCTAAGAGTATCATTTTAAATCAATTCAATTTAGGAGTTACATTAAAATATTTTTCTTTTACTTATCGTATACACCGTAGACTTATGAAACAACGAGCACTCAGGAGGACAAAGGATTGCGCCGTGTCAAGGGCAGGGCAAGGATTCTGCGCAGTTCCAGAGTCGGTTGGACTCAGCTAGCAGAAATGGAACGAGGTTGCTCCCTCTAATCTTATTGGATTTTCAGAAACGCGAAAAATAAGCACATTGAGATACTATAAATAATGCAAATTTGCAAGACACAGCTCACATAATCTCTAGAAATTCAAAATGGATGAAAAGTAGATAACATGTTTTACTAAAACATACAATTGTATATTTCCTTCGGTGATATATTAAGTAGAATTGTTTATATTTATATATATAGTCTACAACAATTTGTAGCCTCATTTAAGGCCGTATATACTAGATAAGACAAATTGCTTATTGTAACAAGCTCACAATGTTACCGGATTGGAGATAAAGGTGCACCGTTTTCTCTATTACAACTAGCCCTCTTAAACCACTAAGCCTTTGTTGATCTACACTTGCTATTCGCTAAATATAACTCAGTGACATTTTACTTTATATTAAATTCCACACATAGCAGGGTAGTAAAAGGGATAAGTGTGAACACACTACGTTGTCTTGGTGCCAGAGCGAAGAAATGAAAACATAAATAAATAATAATAAATTAACCCAAGTGGAGATCAAACTCAGATCCGTTGCGTTACAGTCCCACCCTCGTTCCTCTGGGCCACGACGACCTCTACGTTATTTTACATTTATTTTAGTAGTTAATTAAACTTTAGCTTTTTGGCAAAGAAAATTAAACATAAAAAATCGGCGATGATCTAATTGATGATGTGTGGTCAGGCCCGGCAACAATGCCAGGGTCGAGTTATAGCTACCCTGGCCTATTTACGAGTATAATCTATGCGCCCACGCATATATACGGTATTAAGTCACAACAAGCGCTAGCGTGTAAAATTTTAAAAGATTGGCAAATTCCAGAGAATTTAGTGTATTTGAAGGAGTAATTCTAAAAGTGTACTAATTTAATATTTTTTAAATACATAGTTACTATTTTTAATAATCTCATTATTATGTATCTATAGTATAACGAATAAAAAATTATCAATTTATTCATATAAAATGCATCCCTTTAAAACCAAATCTAAATTAGGATATTATTAAAAAGAGAAAACATAATATTTACCACACACACTTTCGTAGGTTTTAAATCACGTGTACTCATCTTTACTTTCTATTGTACGCGATTGAGGTCGGTCGTGTGCCAAATTTACACTACATCAAATATTTTGTTCAACTTTAACAAAAAAACGTGAAAAGTAACAAGTTATCTACCTCAAAGTACTACAAAATAAATAAACAATAGTTCAATAATATTCAATATATTTGCATTGCGTGTTGAGTGGCAGAACTCAACGGCGCGTTTTGCCTTGACACCAGAGCGAAGAAAAATGGAAATATAAACCTAAAGAAATATTTCACTTCCTCGAGTGGGAATTGAACCCACAACCGTCGCGTTTGCGGGCGGCACCCTTGTGCCGCTGCCACGACGGCCTACAAATAAATCTTAATCGTTTTTATGTTCAAATATAATGAATTAAAATCGCTACTATTTCATATTATCGACGCAACACTTGTTTCGTGCAATCAAGCTTAAACTAGGGCGTACCAATATATTTCAGTAGGCAATCAACACCACTTAAATACACATACTGATGATAATACAACAATAATTAATATATTAAATTTAAGTTCATGCATTTTTATAGACGAGTAAAATAATAATAAAATAAATAATATAGTTAATTTACTGGAATTTAAGAAGGCCACGATTTAAGAAGGAAAAGAGGCCTGCAGAATTCGGCGGAAATGGAATACAAAGTGTCTTAACACTAGGTTATCTCTGCCTACCCTGCTATATGTGAAAGAATATATACTAATAATACAATATAATTATACGAACCAAAGTCTTCATGAGCGCCGACAGCTCCTTGGTGACCACGGCGAATTTGAAAAATGCAGCGCCAATGTCAGGTTCAGAATATTTGCTGAGTGCGTTCTCTCCTAACCGCTCCAATGCCCGCGACAAGTACATCTCGTTATCCACGTGTGCTGAGTGGCAAATAAGAAATATGACAAATTATTATATATTTGTTCATATATTGTTTTATTATATATTTGTTTATTATATACAAGCGAGTTAGTCGTAGTCGTAAGTTATAGATATAACAGGTGGTTATGATATGTCAAAATTGACGACCAGATGATTTCTTTGAAAATTTAACAAATCGATACCAGTACGCAAGCTCTTAATAGAAATATACGTAGAATGAAATTAACTTAGAACCTATGTATTTGTTGAGCTACCACTGGAACAGCGTTTGATGACGTCTCATCTGTTGTGTTATTTAGAAAATACAACAGAATTTGGTGTATTTTTAAATCTATAAGCGAAAAGAGATTACAATCGCGCCATAAAATATAAGCAACGGTAAGATCACTAAGGACCTGCCGCCGACCTCTGCCGATATATTTGTAATAGTTACTGAATTCATTATAATATATACCACGTAATAACACATCACTAGTAGAACTTGAAATGAAAATTTTAGCCTCAATATAGCCTCAATCACCTCAATTTCAACGAGGAGTGAATTGCTAAAATTTGTATTACAATTAATAAACAAAGTTACTACAGTCATACCACAGTCTTTAGCTTCAGGCTGTATCCCGCACACAGCAGGGTAGGCAGAGGGAACGTCGGTGTTAAGACACTCCGTTCCCTACCACAGTCTATATTATTAAATAATTTGTAAATATTTTAAACAAAAATTGATGCCATTTTAAAATTATTATTTACCTAAAATGTTAGGTAAAATTTTATATTTATCGTATTTAGCTTGACTTCAACTAACTCCAGGCCAAAATTTTTTTTTTTTGCCTTACCCGCAAAATGTAAGATAAACATAAAAAGTATATTGATCATTAAAAAATAAATCAATCTAGATCTAGGCCTAACATAGTATTTGCTCCAAGTGTGTTAATATCATATGTGTGGGAGTAAAGATACTGACTGTGACGGTCATCCGTGTCGAGTCCCACATTCGCTGGCTCTATCTTATGGACGCTTTCTGAATATTAAATGGCGACACTTGAGCCTAACGCCTTTCAATTTCTCCGCTGGTGTAGTATAATCATTTCAGTAGTAGTGTAGTAGTTTGTATGAACTAAACGAAAACTTCACAAGCTTTTATATACATAAAATATGATATGAGGAAAAAACACCATTAAATGATGTTACATAATTTAAATTTATTTCAATTAAAAATAGGAAATATTATCGTATCTTACGTTATTGTATCAATCGTTTGAAATGTATTTAATAAAAATATGAGATTCGTCACTCAACACGCAAATGCCTCAATCATTCGCGGCAAGTGAAGAATGGAAATGTGTTAATGACGAACGGAGGGTTAACACAAGGTTCCCAGGTGCCCTCTGCCTATATTGCTAAGAACGGAATACATATAACGCGAAGAAAAAAAAAATAAACATATATATATATATATATATATATATATATATATGTGTGTGTGTGTGTGTGTGTGATTACATACAAATATATTATTATTTGGAACGTTTCCAACTGCGTTTCATAATTTACATTTGATTCGATTGGATTGGATCTTTACATTGTAAACATTGGCTAGCACTTTCCTGAACGTGATATCAGCAATCAATGCTAATTCTTTATTTAACATCACATCACATCACTGTGCAGGAATGTCCGTGGGGGTTTGGTTGTTTTTGCATGCGCGCGCGCACGACCTTGCCAGCTGCGGCTAAGCTAAGCCAAACCCGTACAACCAGTTCTCAGCCCAGCTCCGACACAGTAAACAAACCTTAGCACGCGACGATATGCGCAGTGTCAATAAACTCCATATTATCTCTTTAACTTTTCGGACTTGGCATAAAAACGAAAGTTATATATTTTCGTTTCAAGTTAATGACTTCACCGGTGTTTCTATGTCGCTTTCAATATTTAACTGGTTTTATATAGTTTGTGTTTAATTAATTGAAACAAAAACTAATCATTACATCCGTCCATCTGTATCTATTGAATATTAATAAAACGTACATATATTTTTTTATACATTTTTTGTACATATTTATAACATTTGCCAAAAGAAATGTATGAAAGTTATTGAAAGATTAAACATATTAACAAATAGAAAGAGGAAGGATATGGTATAATCAAAAAGTAATTTCCTCATAGCAACATTTCACAGTAATTTTCTTTTTAATGGTAAAATAAAAATATAATTTCAATCACCATTAATTTGGTTTTTACTACTGCCCACCATGTAGACATGTGTATATATATATATATATATATATATATATATATATATATAGATAAATTTCTTCTATTGATATCACATCCTCTGTTTCTATTCTCGACTCACATTCGTGTCGTTCGGAGGAACATGAGGCTAAAATTCGAGCATCCAAAACGGTCTCATGAAGTGTGCTGTTTTTATCCCACTGACATTTGAATGCTGCGACGCTACCGTACCGTATCTTA
>JBAIZZ010000159.1:58042-105302 GCA_037355905.1 Heliconius aoede | reverse complement strand
TTATTTCAATCGATACAGACTCATCAGTTTTGCAGCGTAATAAATTAATTGAAAAAAAAAAAAACACCATTCATTCAATTACTATTATCAAAGATTGTTAGTGATGTGAAACATTGCAACAGCAATGAATCATAACACAGTAATCCATTCATTCATTCACGCCAATTAGTGTATCTAGCCTCCGTGACCTTTGCCGACTCGAGAAGAGATTTACCAAGTGGCTGGATATTATGGAAATGGTATAAGTGTGCACGTTTGTGTGAATTCGATAGCGAAAGCGGTTGACCTTGTAACCCCAGAAATCTTTTCTTTTTTTATCGTTCTTACTATTGTATTGTTTATATAGTATATACGTACAATATTTTTATACGAGCGCTAAGATATAACGTAACTTGCTTAATTTTATTATTATACAATGAATAGTGAAATATTGAGCATAATATGTGCGAGCAAGCCTTGTTTATTACAAGTGCTTACTTATATATAATAGTATAAATTACATAAACATATATGTAATATTATTAAAGAATAATAATTATATTACATTACATATATTTTTGTACGTTTTTATTAATATAGTTATTTATTTATTTATTAAATACTTTATACACCAAAAGGAAAGTAAATTAAATTTTGTTCAGAAACGTTGTTAGAAAGTAAAAGAAAACTTGAAACAAGATTTCGATCTGGGTCGAACTGGTCCCAATAAGAACACGTGAGCCACTAACCATGAGTGAGCACTTAACCCTTTCACATGTGTTCTATATAAAGATATTTAGCTACTTTAACAATTTTTAATATTTTTCGAAAAGTTCTTAGTGTCTTTTATATTTAATAAACCAGTAATATTTGTTTGAGTGTCTTATAAAATAAATAATCTCCCATTCTGTATCTTTCCCCTAAGATCTTTTTTCCCCCATACAATCACCAAAGTATAGATAGATAGATTAACAGACATATTTCATGTTCAATATAAGTTAAATAGCGCATTAGGTACAAACGTACCTAATGCGCGAAGAGTTCGAAGACTTATTAAAATTTAGACTTTATAAATATTTTGTAAATATTTATAAAGTTATTTATATTTTGATAGTAAATCATACAATATTCTTGAATAAAAACTAGGTGATGACATTGTAACTCTGTAGTATATAATAAATATCCATATATATTTTTTATCTTTTCTATGATAAGGGTTGCCTGGAAGAGATCACCTGTGGTGATAAGGCTGCCTCTACACCATCTTTCATTTGTTTTATGTTTAAGTTGGTGTGATAAAGTATTAAATAAATAAATAAAATAACTCTTAGTTCTAAATCAATACAATGCAGGAAATAAATATTCATATTACGCAAATTACCTTGACGTGCACATTTTAATACGAAAGGTGTTGTTTTCGTCTTTTTAGAGTTAGTTACACAAGATTATATCTATCACGCGTACTAATTGTCGCTTCATTTGATGCTTGAGTTTGTATTTGAAGGAAATAATAAAACATCTTGGACTTATGGTACATTTTAATTGTAAATATATGAAATGAAAACATGCATATTGTATTTATAAAGTTATTCAGTTGTCAATTTAGTTGAAATAAAAAATTTAAAATCACAAGCAAAATTTTTAAATGACTATTCTTAATAAGTGGGGAACACAGTGTTTTAACACTAAATTCCCTCTGTCTACCCTGCTGTATGCAGCATGAAGCCGATTTAATTTAATTTGTACCCAATAATTACATTACAAAGAGAATAGTTGTTTTTCGATACATCGTATCGTATCCTTCGGGTGTCGGGCCATCGCGTCGCAGAATGACGAGCTCAGAACTCTCAACTCAGAAGGGCACGGAACTTGTGTCTCAAGTGTAGGTTTAAAGGACACATTTATCTTACCAAATTCGCAATGATTCTTTGAGTGCTTACTTCGTAGTACGTTCTAGATATGAATTGATAAGAGTTGTAGACAGGCTGGGATTTTTTTTATTTACTTATGTATGATCTTTCGGATTATTTGTTTCCTATGGAACTGTGCCTAGGTTCTACCTTATAGGCGTGTAGAGTTGAGGAAAATATGATATATAACTGGTTTTAAATTGAATGACGCTTTGTGTACATTTTTACCACTAGTTTATCACTAACACTTTATCGTAACGACGCTAGTGTTGACCGCTCTACACCATACCAACAATTGTATAGCTGTTCCGGTAGCTTTACTCTATCCTGCCAACTTACTTGGATCTGGGAGTCTTTGGAACGGATAAAGATATATTTATAACTGTGCATAAGACCAATTATGGATTAGAGAGATTGTCTCCTAATCTACTCCTGTGATCAACCACTCGTTTTGCATTTCTAAGCACATTGCATGCACCTTATCGTTCTCGTCTTTTGGAGACTTGAAGGGGCTTCTGAATTGATATAATATCAAATATCATCCTGTGATTTTTACTATTAAGCATTTACAGAACCCCTAGGTATCTCTAATCACGACTCTTAATTGTTTTTATCTCTAAGTAGTGGTATGGCGTCTCCAGATCGTGCTATCCCAAGCCAAATATTTAATGACGTTTGCATATAACTTCTCTCAGAGAGTACTATTATTATCACGTACGAAGAAAGGTCAATTTAGACGTTATATTACCAAATTGTCATAAATCCAAGCTTCGCCTTACTTATAAGTTAATCCCGTTTTTTCAGATCATTAAAAAAGCGTCATCGTTAGCACTATTACATTTAATAATGTGGTCTTCGGAATCTATTTTCTTAGCGAGAAATGTTGAAGATACCGCTTGGGACGTAGTGGAACCGCTTTGACCGCCAATTATAGGTCCCGGGTCATATGAGGTATATGTACATGTTATTTCGTCTTCAAAGACATAGAGGCAGTGTATTTATTGGGTTTTGTCCTTGTTCCGACCACGTACAGAATACCTCTTCCCCATTTAATAATTATCGAGAGATCGTCCACAAATGCCAAGATGGAATCTGTGTAAACCTATTACTAAACTAAAATCGGTAACCCTTTTTTCTCGTTATTAATTATTCTATCAATTAGAGTATAATCTTATCTATATGCAGTATTTATAGAGCAACCTTCAATTAAGACTAATACTTTCAAAAGAATGTCTTTGTTTTTAAATTAAAAAAAAATACGTTAAAGAGGCGGTGTGCGCGGTAGTGAAATATTTATTTACGTTTATATTTCTATTTCTTCGCTCTGGTGTCAAGGTAAAAGAGCGGCGTTGATTTCTGTAACTCAACACGCAATGCCTCCAGAATTCGACAGAAAGTGGGTAAGGGAGTGTCTTAACACTAGGTTCCCTCTGCCTACCCTGCTGTATGCGGGATACAGCGTGTTACTCTTTTTACAAAAACATTACGATTAAATAACAAAGTATCCCTCAGTGAAAATAAAAAAATGAATAAGTGAATTTTGTGAATTGGTTGCATATTATGTGCTCATAGGACATGTGTCCTACTAATGTATAAGTTAGCGTTACAATCCAAAAACGTATAGCTGAGCATTCAATTATTGCTAGTGGTGAGTCAGATGCTGTTGACCTCACTAATTTGGTGTACAGATTTACCAACAATATAAATATTTGAAAAGATTGTTAGTGTCTTCATTAAAGTTATACTTAAAGAAATGGATATATATTTAAAAAATGGTGGGTTTAAGTAATTTAATACTTGAGTATTTCTTTTAATTGAGAGAGGAAAAGAAATTGTATTACAGCAATAAAATTTAAAATAAAGAAAGAAATGTCCTTCAATAATTATATTCTTGGTACTACCAACCAATTATATGTATATTTTTTGACAGGTCATATTTTTTTAGATTATCTTAGTTTGTAAATGAATATAATATTAAATAATAAGCACCATATTTATTTTATTTTTACTTGTATTCTACCTAAATAACAATAAAGAAATCTAAAAACATAACAGGTACAGAAATTTATGTACTTAAACAAATAATATAAATAAGCCAATGTTTCTATAAGGAAAATTCACTGTAGTCAACTTATAAAAAAATTTCATTAATTAAACAATTGACTTAATTTTAATAATCATTACGTAAAACTGTAACAGAATAACATTAGCATACTGAATACTTTTTTCTATTATTTTTTGATAATGATTATACTTTTTACTTGTAATTATAGACCAAACAAAAAAGGTTAAAATTTTACTCACTTCTTCTAAAGCGTTTATAGTTTGCCGGCATTGTGGCATACGCGAAACGAATGTCGATGTAGTAGGTGAACTGTAATCTTCTCGAGTTTCGTCAATAAATTCACCGATACCAATAAGACCCGGCATGATGACCACAATATAAAACTGCACTTATCAAGGTCTACAATCACATTCGTTTAGAGCTATTTACACAATTCACCAACCAAATTGCCTAAAGCGAAACTCGCGACTAATTGAACACATATTGTTAACCACAAATCAGTTCTGCGCAAATAAAAACAATTTTGTATCAATTACCAAACAAACACATCCATCTCAGCCGTCATGAATGAATAAACTAATTGAATCATGAATGTAAGATTTGCCGAATGAAATTAAATATGGCAGGAAGAATGAATGCTCGATACCATAGATAATATAAAAAAAAGTTCTTCGTTCTTAAGTTCTCTATTTGTTCTTACTTTATTAGATTTTTATTATAAAGGTAATAGAAACTTGTTAATTAATTAAGAATTATAAACTGTTTAATAAATTATTTGTTGTAATGCACAGATTATATAGTAATAGTAATACATAGACATTTAAAATTTTTTTTTAGTGATAATGACGGAACTGTCACGAGGTATGATTTATTTTTCATGTTGCTCAAACTAATATTGAATTATTGAACTAATATTGAAGTTATATAGTAATAAAAAATATTTATAAATATACATTTATATCTAATATAATTGATTGACAGTTATTTTTATTATAAGTGTATGTATGTCAACTACCAATTTGTGAGCATAAATGCTCATCAACATGGTATTCTAATTTATTAATTCATGTTTCAGAAATTAGCGAAGTTTGGTCAAGACTGTTTGACCATCGTCCTTTTCTTAATGGGGAGATAAAATTTATGTTAAAAGAATTTGAGGTAACTATGTACAGAATTGGTTTTGTTATATAAAACATTCACGTCCTATGGTGATACTTAATGAAATAACCGGATTCGAAAATAACTTTAATGAAATAACCATTCATGTTAATTACTCAATTTAAAATTAGCCAAGTTATATTATTATGAATATAAACCTGTAATTTAATACTGATATACTATTTTCAGGAAAAGAGGGGTGATAGAGAAGTTGAAAATTTGTTTACTATACTTGAGGATCTCACAGATTTAAAAGATACTCAAGTAGATAGAATAATAAAAAGTTCCCATGCTGCATTACCAGTTTTAGCTGAGAAATTAGCTCAAGCTACTAAACTATCAGAAGAAATTGAGATAGAATATCTGAAAATACAGAAGGTATACTATTAATAAAACAGTAAAATAAATGGTATGCAACAGTTGTGGGTTCGATTCCCACTAACTACATGGAAGAATGAAATATTTAATATTTTCATTTCTTCACTCTCATGACACTAAATACAATCAGTGTGTGTGTCTCTCAAGAGTATGGACTGTATGAGCACATTAGATTTGCTATAAAATTGTGCTAAATTATAAGAAATAATTAACTGCTGCCTGAGCAAAAGTGTGACAGCCTTTGCCATTGACATATAAAATAAAAAAAATTGTAACATTCTTGAATTACAATAGTAGGGGGGACTCAACTGTGCTTTGCTTTGTCACCAGAGCTAAATGTTTAATTTCCTCGAGTGAAATCGAACCCACAACCTGTTGCACTTTTGTGCCACTATCAAAAGTCCATACAAATAAATTGTGAGCAGTTAAAAAAAAGATAAATGTATAAATAGTTGCTTATTTTCTTATTTATAATTTATTTTCTCCGTTTTATTTTTCCTTAGGCTAACAAAAAAAAAGTAGATGAAAATCGTGAAAGAAGACAGAAAGAATGGGATCAGTTTATTGATGATATGAACTTTAAATGCCAAAGGATTGATAATACATTTGAAGAAAAAGAAGAGGAATTAAGAGATTTATATGCAGATTTAAATCATAAGTTGAATATAACCAATAAATAAAAAATGGATCTTAAAGGTTATCTTGTTGACACACATTTAAAAATTTATCCAACTGAAAAACTATTGGATTTTTTGAAAACTGTACCTATATCTGACAGCTTACCTCATAATATATTACAAATAGTAAAAGGTGTAAAAGGAAAATTTGAAACTTACAGCATTTCTGATCAAAAGCCAATATTCTTTACTTCATCTGATATTGAAAACTTAAATGAAATTAAAAATTCTTGTGCTGTTGAAAAAACAGCAACAAGTGAATGTGAAGAAAAAAATGAAACATATCATAATATTCTAACAACTGAAGAACAAAGAAAAGACAATAATAAAAATGGCAGTGATGATGTTGAAGAAAAAGATGATATTTATACAGAATCCGAAAATGAAAATGACATTTATCTTGTAACTGCAGATTTGAACTGGTTGTATGACTATCTCAAACTCAGAAGGTCCAATGGAGAAAAAGACATTCCATATCTTCACACTCTTTTGGAAGATTCACATATTAAACTTCCAGAAAACAAAAAAATTAAAAGAAACCCAGATTTGGAAGCACGATGTGTTAAACTAAGAGCCCAGCAAGAGGCTCGAGAATACAGAAAAATGACAAAAGGTGTTGATAATGTAAGAATCAAATTTCCTGAAGATAGTATTTCATATCAATGTAAGCTATACTTTTATTCTCCTCCTCCTTTTGTAAAGTTTCATAAATAATTTAAGTACTAATATGCTAAACTAAGATCTCATTAATTAATGAGATCTTAGTTTTTCCGTTTCCGTTGAGGCCGTCGTGGCGCAACGACACAAGGGTGTGACTGTAATGCTACGGTTGTGGGTTCAATGCCCACTCGAGGAAATGAAGTATTTATTTACTTTTCCATTTCTTCACTCTGGTGTCGAGACAAAGCGCGGCATTTAGTTCTGCCACTCAATATGTAACGGTTCCAGAATTCGGCAGAAAGTGAGAAATGGGGTGTCTCAACACTAGGTTCCCTCTGCCTACATACATGCTCTGCATACAGCGTGAAACAGATTTTATTTCTTTGCTTTAGTAGACAAAGCATACTGCAGATTTTTACCACTCTACACTATATATAATTTGAATGAAAAACTGAAAACAGTTCTTTGTGAGTTTGGTGGCTACCCAGTGATATTTGCAAGATAAAGCATGATGCTAAAATAATCCAAAATAGACCAATTATAAATAAAATTTTCTTTTTTTTAGTGAAACAACTAAACCGTCAACTCATTGCCATTGGACAATTTATTATTTCAATATTTGCCGGATTTCTATTTGGATTTAGAGGGGTGGAATGGATGGTTGGAAACTTAGACTTTGGATTTAGATTACTTTTGGGTGTGATGTGTGCATTAGTCATTGCACTGGCAGAGATATATTTCTTAGCAAAGAAGCTCAATGAAGAATTGTGCATACCTGAAACAGTTCAACTTGGTGGGCCAATAAAGTTTGCAGACAGTTCCAAAACTACTGTAGAAAAATTACATCAAGATTAATTCATTGTTTTTTTTTTTTCATTTATTTCCTATTATTTTATATAATTAATAAAAGAATGATAATTTATGTTTTTCTCTGAAATGTAATTTAGTATATATAGTAGTTAAAAATGTATTGAAAATAAAAATAATAATTCTTGAGTTGCTTTTTTTTGTAGAAATAACAAATATATTCCATAACACAGTAAATTTTTGAAATCACTGATTATTACTATTATATAAATACTTATACAAAACCTATAAAAAAATTCAATGTAACTGGATTCTTTTAGAGACCGACCAGATCATAATTCTTACACATTTAATCTAACTTATTTGTTAGCATCTCTTTAGGGACATTTTTAAATGTGAAAGTAGAGTGGTTTGAACAGGTGGCTTTTAGAAATTGTCCAAGTGCTCTCTGACCATTAAGTCAAGTTAAGGGCATTATCCAATATTTGCTATAATACTCAATTACTCTCATCTTCTGCAAATGAAAAATTTTCTGCTATAATTATTTCATTTCCATCATACACAATGTAATCCCCTACCTTGATGGACATTGCCTTGATGATATCATTACAAAAACCAGTTATGCTAGTATTTTGTGTACAATGTAAAAGGTTTGCATCATTAGTTTTTTCTAGACATGTATTATTAGCCTTTCCTTCAACTTTCTTGGCTTTAAATCCTATGATTTGTTTACTTTTACCCTTGCCTTTATCTACGTTTTTATCTTCGATGACATTGATATTATGAATCCCTTTTTTATATTTTTTATCATATATTACTTTTTTGTCAGAAAATGGTTCCTTTTCATTTGTTAGTTTCTTTCTTTTTCCAATTTCTTTGGCTTTTTTGATTTCCCCTTTTAATTCTTCTTCTTCATCATATTCGTAAGAGGTAACTTTCAATTTCCTTTTTCCTTTTCTACGCCGTATCCCATTGAGTGTATCTAATAATGCTAATAAAGATTCGTCAACTTGTTTTTCTGTATCTGGACTATGTGTTTGAGATATTTCATCTTTGTGCCGTTTAAGGAAACTCCTAACAAAATCTGGGCCTGGCAAATTATTTTTAAATTTTAAAACTGTCCTACCTATTTTATCAAGATAATACTTTACGAGGAATCGGAAGTCTAAAAAGTCCAATGTGTAGCCCCAGTTAGTACACATGTGTATATAATTTAATATAATTTTTTCGGTCTCCTCTGATAAGGCAGTCTGACCCCCATGCCTTTTCATAGTACGAGTAGCGTGCCTATATAATGCTGATTTGTTTATTTTATATTTGTCAGCTATAGATTGCAGAGATTTTTTACCAGATTTATATGCTTTAACCGCTTCTGCTATAAGTTTTACATCATATTTCTTATACTTAGTGCTGCCTTTTGCTATATACTTTCGTGGCATATTGAATATTTTTTACCTGCAATTAAGTAAAAAGTAACGTTTGTATATTTATTCAAATAATCATGAATATAATCACATGCACACATTTTTTTTTTAATTAAAAATTTTAAGAAACATGCTCTTTAGAGTATAGGTGTTATATTTATAAGTAATATAACAAAAGAAAAACATTTTCTTTCAACTATCTTTAAGCGGTAACAACAGTTTTTTGATATACTTCGCATTTGGTATTTGGGTCTGTCTACATTCAACAACTGTTTATTTCTATATCTATCAAGCCCACAATTTTTCTATTGACCCCATTTGAAGTGTCTTTCCCACTCAATAATCATACAATTAAAAAGGTTCCTCTCGATGTCCGTAAATTTAATAATAATTGCACTTACTGATGCAAAATTATTAATGGATAGCAGAATAACAAATTCACCTTTTATGACTGGAGTCTGAACACAACATAACATATGTATGTCCGATCATTGATTTTTGTTGAACATTGTTAACAGATAATATAGCGACGCCTTCTAACATCTATGTTAATAGATTTTGCAATAAATAATCGCATAAATTAAATAAATAATTGCATTAATTATGATATCTTTATTTATTATATATTTATTGTATTATTGCATTAATCATTAATTATTAAATAATTTCATTAAGTAAATGCAATAATGTTGCATAAAATTTATGTGAGGGTTTGTGATTTTTTTGTTTTTTGTAATGAAAATAATCTTTAACTGTAACGTTATACATTTATATATTGTCCACTTTAATCTGTGGAAGACATTATGTGTGGAATGACATTGCATTTTTAATTCGAACAGCTGATAGCATAGATAATACGCATAGACTACACAGAATCGCATTGAATTGCATCATAATATTATTGTTTTTTTTTCTTTCTCCAAGCTTCGGTGAGTGATGATTCATTTTGCTACTTGTATAAATAGTAGACCGCTGCGCAATAACAACATTCAAGTTGAAATAGTCATAGCCGCTGCTCGTGTTGTGTTGCTTTGTTTGTTAAATAAAACTTTGTACAACATCAGGTAAATAAATTATTTATTTTAATTTTTACATAATGTAAACCAAAAATATATTTCATAGTTCCATGAATATATTTTCAACTGTGACTTAATTACATTTTAAACTTCAACGTTAACGTTTCGCTCATTGTTTCGGCTTTCTTACTAAATTTAAATCCACAATAACGTACACAAAATGGCTTCCGTGTATGTGAGTAATTAGCATTGTTTAATTTCATATATTTTTTTATAGAAATGGAGGATGAAGTGCCATTTAAAGTGTTTACATACTGGAATTTAGATGATAAACCTGAAGTCAGAAGATTTGGTATTGAAAAGAGTGTTGTAACTAGCTTCCAATACATAAATGCTAAGTTACAAGATGTTTTTCCTGGCTTGAAAACAAGACGTTATTTGGTTTCTTGGAAAGGTACTGTGAAAAATATCTAAAATCAAATACTGTATCAGTAATAATGCAAGAAACCTATTTTTGGGTGCAGAAATTACCATTATTGGATAAGTTATATTATTTTTTATATAATAAATTGTATTTATTTTTTAGATGAGGAAGATGATGATGTTACTATATCATCTGATAATGAAGTCATGATTGCATTGGTGGCTATGCAGCCAAAGAATTTAATAAAGCTCTACGTTTTCTGCAAGGATACAAAGCTACAAGATGATGACTGTGACATCATTGTAACTGCTGTAGATAATGGAGGTAAGTGAGAGTAGAGTAGAATTTTTTCCACTGTAACCTCTTCACCTCTTATAGTGAAGCATTGTGGAATACAATTTAAAATGGCTATTAAAGATAGTAGTAAAATAGTCATAGTTGATATTATGACTGCTTTGTTTATACATCATCACATCCTAATTTCATTTTATCACATCCTCAAGTTCCTATCCCCTGACAGGACTTAAGATCCATAAAAACAACTAAATAGTAATATAAATAAAATAAAATTCTGTGATATTGTAGTTATAGGTATAAATGTATTAACTTTAATATCTTATAAAAGGCACAAATTTGATACCTAGATATGTCTAGTTAAGTTCCTAGTTTGAGTATCTGATAAAACATGTGTCATATATAAAATAATATTAAGTAATTCATTATCAAAGATTGTTTTGTTAGAAGGTACTTATTTGCTTTGTTATAAAATAAAGTGAATGTAAGTGGGTAGGTTGAAATTATATATGACAAGTTTAGTTCACGTTAATCTACATAGCTAATTCAATACCTATTGTGAACTCATGTTTTATTTACGTTACATATTTATATATGTCTATTAAAAGCAACATGTATGTATCAATGAAAATCAATGTTAAGAAATTATTAACATTTTTCAACATACAATTTATATACATATTTACATACAAATAAATTCGCTTAGGTTTCAGTTGTGGAGCAGGGGCACCAAGTGTGCTGCAAAATAGACTGGTTTTGGTTTCAATCTCCACTCGAGGAGATGAAATATTTATTTAAATTTATATTTCCATTACTTCGCTCTGGTGTCGACGTAGAAGCGCGGCGTTGATTTCTGCCACTCAACACGCAATGCCTCCAGAATTCGGCAGAAAGTGGGAAAAGAGTGTCTTAACACTAAATACCCTCTGCTTACTCTGCTGCGTTGCGGGTCACTAGCGTGAAACTGATTTGATTTAATATTTATTTCAGCATGTTCCGGCCAGCTCCATAGTCGTGTACATTGTGACGGATGCGAGTCACCAGTCGTTGGATTCCGTTACAAGTGTACAACGTGTGATGACTACGATTTATGTACAAAATGTGAATCTGCAGGTTTGCACCCTGAACATTGTATGTTGCGACTACCGACTCCTAATATTGGGGTAAGTCAATAATATAAATCCTTATTATGGACTAATGAGTTTTTGAATGTATTGTGAACTATATTTTAGGAATTTGTTGTTTTCTTATTTTATGCAAATATAAAATTGTCTGGCCAATTTTCAACACATTGCCTGTGGAGTAGCAGTACTCAACGCCGCGCTTTTTCTTTTTTATCATAGTATTAAGAAACAATATTTCTCACAAAGATCTATACACAAAATTGTGCACCAAAAATATATGAAGTAATTTTACGCTAAAATAAAATATATTTTTTAAGTATAACAATGAATTTATTTATTGCAATATTAAACAGAACATTCACAGAAGAAAAAAAACAATGTCACGCTTGTGCATAGTCCATAAACTATTTTTTCCTTATATGATCCATTCAATTAGATAGTATTATTAATTAAAAATATTTGGATTGAGAACAGATGAACTAGGACTTTTAAATAATTATTTACGTTAAGCTTTAAAAAGCACACCTATTTCCATCTTAAAGACCGGCAAAGCCCTCTGGTGTTACATACTTGACGCTTTAATGTCTCCCCAATCTTTAACTCCTTTAAATGGTTTTAGAATAGATCTCTCTTAGAAATAGGCTTTAAATTTGTTTTGTATTCATATAAAATTTATTACGCATATTAAAAAAAGTAGACTACATAAGACAATTTATTCACTCACAGCGTACTACCATCAAAGCTGCCTTAAGGCGTTCCCGTCGCTTCCTGTATTCTGTTGCAAGTACAGTCGAAGAAGATTGCAAAAGGCAACGTCGCGAACGTAGTAATGAAAGGAAACGTCACAATCATAGCCATGGTCAAAGGCATGGTCGTAACCACCGCCACGGAGGTGATGGTGACCACCAACGGTCACGAACAAGTTGGCTGGAAACCTTTGCCAACTATATGAACGAATTCGCTAATTTAGCTGGCGATGTTAATGTTGAAACAAATAAAGAAGCTAAAAATCAAGAGGCCAATGCAGAAAAAGCAACTACAAGTGAAGAGCAATCCAGTGAATGCAGTGGTAGGCAGGATATTCGAGCGTTGATCCGTGCTTGTATAAAAGCGAATGGTGATAATATACATAACGTAGTAAAGCCTACTACCTCACAAGAACCAGTCAATAATGAGAATGATGAGGAAATGCGTCCAGAGGAACCTAATCAAAATAATAGTGACGCTAAATCTGAAGCGTCGTCGTCTTCTTCAGAGGATTCCAGGAGGGAAGCTACTCCTGAAGTGGAGAAGGACAAGGCTGATGGTTGGACGGTTATTAATAAAGATAAAGGTATTACAACTATCTGTTAAAGATGTTATGTGTGCACTGACAATGTTAATAAGAAAACATGTAGTTTAGTTGTTAGTGCGCTTGGACAGTTTCCAAGAAGCAGAGGTCCAAATCCTTCTACATACTTTTTTTTGTTTTCTAAAAGAGTATTTTTATAATACATTCAAACAGGTACTAGGTATAGTATTATTAATATTATACGTTTTCTACTCTAGGAAAATAGAAACTATAGATAGAGAGAGAGAGAGAGAGAGAGAGATATTTTATATTTTTTAGTATATAATAATTTAAACGTACAAATATAAAAATATTTTTTTATATTTGTATGTTTTATGTATATATATTTTTTATACCACTGCGCCACGACGGCCTCAAAATAAACAATAATAATAAAAAGATTTTGCGGCTGTCATGGCGCAGTGGTACAAGGGTGCCGCCTGCAAACGTGACGGTTGTGGGTTCGATTCCCACTCGAGGAAGTTAAATATTTCTTTACGTTTATATTTGTATTTTCGCTCTGGTGTCGAGGCAAAGCGCGGCGTTGAGTTCTGCCACTCAACACGCAATGCCTCCAGAATTCGGCAGAAAGTGGGAAATGGAGTGTCTTAACACTGAACTTCCCTCTGCCTACCCTGCTGTGTGCGTGAAGCTAAAAAAAAATTTTAGATTTTCCTGAAAATTGTTCCGCACCGGAGTCCTCTCAAGCACCAGATATTGGTTTCAATCTTCCAAACGAGTTTCAAGAGCGTTTACAAATAAGGAGTAAAGTACAAATCAACGAAATACGAAACAACTATGAGGACTGCTATACACCAGCTGGAGGGTCATTTGGAAGTAAACAAAATTATTATTTTCACTATCTTTTATATCGTTGTGATAAAATGGCTTTATTATCGCTTATATTCAATGTTAATTTGCATGTGGAACTCTTGATAGTGATTAAATTTATAAAATTGTAACGAAAAATAAGTATCATAAAGTAATGTTATCTTACATGTGAGTCATTATTAAACAGTATTAGGGGCAAAGGTGGAGCACTCTGTGAGTTCGATTCTCACTCTAGGAAATAAAATATTTATTTTTATATATATTAGTTATCTATATCATGTTTTTATTTATAATTTATTAATCAAGAAATTCATCTTATAAAAATATTGATGCTACAAAATACATGATCCACAGAAATATTTTGTCATTGATATTAAGTTCCTAATTTCTTTAGCGTCGGTGCAGTCACAGTTGTGAAAATAAACGCGACGGTTATGGGTTCGACTCCCACCCGGGGAACAAATTGTATTAATTTTTCCATTTTGAAAACAGTACTAAACACTGCGTTAAGTTCCGCCATTCAACATGCAAGGTTTTCAAAACGGGGCGATGCTAAAAGCATTCTGCCTATCCTACAACAGGATTCATCGTCAAAGCAAACAAATAAATGTTACTATTATAGCTTTCGTGTCCACAAGATATCATATATTAGTTTACATTTAGGGTTGAATCCTGCAAAAATGGATCCATCTCAATGCAGAGGACGAGAACCAATATTTCAACCATATAACGTCCCGATGGCCATTACTACACCTGTTGAGATACAACAACGTGCGCCACAACCACACCCGGGTAAATATCATTAACGTTACAATTTATATATAATTTGTGGGATTGTTTTTATTTCATTGATATTCTTGTAAAGAACAAAAAACCAGAATATAATTGACGCCATAGGGACACAGCGGCACAGGGTCTGCCTGTAAATGCGGCGGTTGTGGGTTCGATTCCCATTCAGAACCCAAGGGTAAATTGAGACTGTGTTAGCCAACTGTCTGTCTGTCACCAGGATGTATCTCATGTATCCTCATAGTTAGACAATTTTAATTTTCACTGATTATGTATTTTTGTTACCGGTACGACAACAAATAATTTAAAATATATTTAAGGAAAAAATAATGTTTTTTGTATTAGAACGCCAAGGATGTATATAATAGCTTTACTTAACCTGTCGAAACGATCAGATAGAGCTTAAATTTGCATATATTTTTATTATTAATAATTAATAGTGTAATATATGTCAATTACTATTAATATATATATTGTAAGTAAATTATGTATACATGATTCACTTAGAATAACAAATACCTAAGTGGTATGTATATACATGGTGGTATATATATGGTGGTAATATGAGTGAGTATATTTGTTTTCAATATTCCTTAAAGAGATTAATATTAAAATTGAATGCTGTTTCTTTTAAACTTTAAATTGCATTTAGTAATTGTGGGCTAAATTGAATTTTAGATTAATTAGATAGAATATGATACCAAACTTCATGTTTATTTAAATTCATAAAACAAAAAGGTTAACATTGCATCTATGAATTAATATTTTCATATCTGCCACTGGATGTACCATTACTCGCCTAGTATAGCGCGTCACTTTTTACGAAATACTTCGAGGATTTGACGGTAAATATCCCTATTTAGAGATACAGAGTGTCTTAACACTAGGTTTCGTCTGCCTAACTGTGACACACCCTACTGCGTGATGCTAAAAAAAACGACAATAGTTTCCGAGATAATAGCATAAAAGTATAAAAATCATTTGAAATTTTGTATTTTTCTTTTTTCAGTGCCACACATTGAAGCAGCAATCAATCAAATGATAGCAATGGGTTTCACAAACGACGGCGGTTGGCTCACACATCTGTTAGAGAGCAATAATGGCAACATTGCCGCAGTGCTCGACCTTCTTACACCTGTCAACCCAAAGAAATAAATTATAATCTATATTTGTGAAACATAGATTATCTATTTTATATTTTTTCTTATCTATATTTCACATATTATTGTATTGTAATATTATGATTATTGTTTATTTAGAGAATAGTTTTTTGTCTTACCATTACCATCCTTTGATGTGCTATAGATATATTTTTTGGTAATATCCTTATGCATATATCTTTGTCATATTTATTAATTTGTACTCTTTGATTTGAAAAATGACCATTTCAATGTATTTAGTGGTCTAAAATAAATTGGTTTAGGGCCTAACTTGCCTTCTGTTTTCTTATATAATATTATTTTGCATGTTGATACTATATAGTTTTTATGGTGGTGGTAAATATTTCAATTTTAATATATCAAAATGTTATTAATTATACTTGGTTCCATGTTTCAAAAGTAAAATAAAAACATTCCATGTCATTTGGCTTTATTATTTCAATAAAAAGTTCCATATTATATAGTAAAGTTTTATTTCATTTTCTATACAGGTGGAAATTCGAATTTTTCATTTCACGATTTTTATCCATACCTGTATTTCGTGTGACATACACATAATACTAAGTGAGTGTGCGTCTTTGTCATACTTTACAAATGGCGTTTTATTTTGAAACGATAACTTTATTTTTACTTGAAAAAATCACTTTTTTGTGTATGGGAATTTTTAAAATTCTTAATTATATGGCTTTTACAGAGTAGTTAAGTGTGATTTCATTTAAAGTGTTGCTTACACTTCCACCTGTTACTGTACCACATCCATAAAATAAATCACATTTACTTTTTTTTTTTATGGGAGAGGACAAGGCAAACGAGCGTTCGGGTCACCTGATGGTAAGTGATCACCGCCGCCCACAACCCCATGCAACACCAGAGGATCCACAGGTGCGTTGCCAGCCTTAAAGGTGGAGATGAAGGGCACCGGGGCCCGGCATTACCTAATGCGAAACGCAGTGGCAAGGGCCACTACTTCACGCCGGTTTAAAATGCCGGGGGTGGTATTAAATCTGGTCGAGTCTGCCCATGCGTGTTGCCATTACTGGCGACGTGACTCTACCACAAAATCTATATTAATCTATACTAATCTATATTAATAGCTTAATGGTTCCTTATAGTAGGGTAGGTGGGATATAGTACCTAATGTTTGTTTTACTATGGCGAAAATAAAATTAAATCTCCCGATTTAGTATTGACCCTATTGCGTTTAGTCTAACAAGGGGCGTAGGAAAAGGGGGGCCGGGAGGTAGCTCAACCAAGCATGGTCTGATTTAAAAAAATCTTTACACAAAATTGGTTCAGAACCAATATGGGGGTGCCCATTTTATCTTCAAAAAGCTGTAGGTTTATAATTAATTAAACAAATATAATAATAACTTTCATTTTCAATCACATGACTTATCATGTGATTTAAGAAAGAAGTGAAACAAACGGTTGTTTTGTAAATTAAAATTTTATTTAAGAAATCCATATGAGTTCTTCTTGAAAGTATCATATTCTCTTTCTCGAAGAAGTGTTTTACCTAAGGCTTCATCTAAGCATTTAGCCGCGATCCTGAAAAAAAATTATGATTAATAAATATATTATTTACTTTTTGAATGTTATTTTTTGTTTTACTGTAAAAAAATATAAAAATTTTCAATACAAAAGGTAGTACGACTTAAGAGTGACGTGGAGTTCCGCCATTCAATATAAGTGAAAAAAAAATTGTACATTAATAAATATTTTTTTGTGTGGAAAATATTTCAAAACAAAAGTTTTTCATACTCGTAACTTTACTTACATTCCTTGATTAATGGCTTTCCTAAAAGTCTCTGGAGCAACACTCCCCGGACCATTCAAGCCGATAGTACTACATCTACATTTTACATTAGTTAATTCTGCATTGCCATAGCATGCAGGATTGCCCGCAATGCCCACTATAAGGGATACAACACTACAGCTTTCTTCTTCTGCTGAGGGATCTACTACACATTTGTCACCTATTTTGCATAGTGTTACCTAAAATAGAAATAGTTGTTAACTTTTTTATTTGTATAAGTATCAGAAGTATTTCAACATATTGTCATCAATCATTTACTACATACACTTAAGAGCAAATTGACCTGATACATTAGTTTCTTTAACAATTTTTATATTCCAATTAACAACAATAACAAAAATTTTAACATAAAACATTCAAAATCTAAGTAAGTAATTTAAGAATACCAAAAGTGGAGCAGATCCAACTTCTAACAGTTTACTATCATATGGATCGTCAGATAGCTGCAGGTCCACATTCCCTCCATCCATGAGAGCAGCTTTAACAAATGGTATCCTTGTGTTGAACAGTGCAGCCTTCACTGCCAGTGAAACTGCATCACATAGATTGCCTCCGCATTCTAAAATCTGTTAAATATGTTATTCAGAAGTATTGAAGTAGACTGCTGATACCATAATTCAAATCATCTAACTCTCTTCTGCTTGAATTTTAATGAAATCAACAACCATTACATTAAAAGTCAAATTATGTCCAACTACACCATGTCCAATGATCTCCTATGTAAGTTATTGCTTACCAAAATATCTACATACAGCTTCCAGCACTGTTTCCCTTCAAAAATGCACAACTGTCTTAAATTAAACGCATCTGACGATTGGTAGGCTCGTTGCATCATGTTTGATATACTATTTGCAAGCTGTTCTCCTCCTCGGCCTTCAAATTCCGGTGTGGCATTTGCTGAACTGAAAGTTATAAAAAAATGTAAAATCTCATGCAGAGTAAAAGATTTTAAAATAATAAGTGAACTGATTTAATTTCTTTTTAAAAACACCGTTCAAAGGTTCCGAAATTTTAATACATTTTAAGCATCAGTGAAAACAAGAATGCCTAAAATCTGGAGAATTTATATAGGAATAAATACCAGTCCACGAAAAACTCGATTTTTCCCATGTTTGGCTTGTCAGGTGTAGTTGCATCTATTTCTGTTTTCACGCCCACCAGAATATCTGTGTTCGCAAGGCGAAGTCTTGCCGAACCACTGGTATGACTGACAACATCAGTCTCCAGTTCCATTGGCCTATAATCAATATTTGATCTCCCATCTGATCGATAATCAACCTACGAAAGCAGAGAAATATTTTTTATTTTAAAGAGTAAATAAGAGGTAAGACGTAATTTAGATTTAAAAATTGTTTTTTACCTGAACACCATGTAAAATATATGCTTTTTCTGTAGAACTCAATAAAATGCCTGCCATTGTTCAATATATATTATTTTATTTTACTATTTCATATATAAACACTACATACAGTACTTATTTAAGTTTTAATACATCTAATATTTGTATTTATAACCTTCAAGACATACAAGCTCAGATAATCAAGACTCAAACGTCAAAGTCAAACTGAGTAGTGCTGTTTAGCTATTCATGGTTTTAATCGATAATTGTGCCGCATTTATTTAGTGAATCGAAAAAAACATGATAACGATATTATTGTACCAATATGCTGATTGTTGTCCAGTTACAGAGCTTTATATTGGAACTTTATCATAGTTAACACATGATATATTTGTAGAATGTACATTTTTTGATCTATAACCGTAAGGAAATTTTGCTTTTCCAAATTGATTTTGGTTAGGCTATAATTTGCACTTATTAATTTTATTGATAAACGTGGGAAAAACGTTTTTTTACAATCGATTAAGGAGGTATGGATTAAAAAGATAACTTAGTCTAATGGTATTAGTCTTAGTCAATCAAGAGACTTTAAAAAAGCCAATACCAATTCGATGCCTTTACTGTCTGGTTCGTTGTAAGCTTGAATATTGTTACCAAGTATGATCTCCTGCTTACAGGAAGTATATTAATAGACTGGAAAACGTTCAAAAAAGATTAAATATTTAGTTTATAGGTTTAAGTCATAAAGAACGATATGAATACATAATTAGCAGTTTGAATTTGCAATCGCTTTTAAACCGTAGATCTCTTGCGGACATGATGTTTTACATAATTTATTCAATGGAAAGATCGACGATACTGAACTGTTGTGTAGATTTAATATTAAAATACCTCAGAGACCCCCTCGCAACCCATGTTGGTTTTTCAAGACGGATAGAACTAGAATGAATCTTGGACAAAACAGTCAAATTAACCGCATCTCTCGTTCTTGAGTTTAGTTAGAGTTATTAAAAGAAGATGCAACTCTAGACTTTACTGTAGAGGTTGCGACGGGCACTCAGTCTTCTTGAGAAAATGCAACCATATATTAAATAAAATTAATTGTGACTAATTCTAATTTGTAATTAATTTTAATGAAATTTAATTGACCTGTAGTTGTGTATTTTTAGATATTATTTTGTTTTAATAAATGATGTGTTCTCGTGTAATTAGTTGTACATAAATTATAAGTATTTCTAAGAATTTGTTGATGTAAACCAATATGTACGACGGTTGGAGAACCGAATAAATAAATAAATAAATAAATAAATAAAAACTAAGTTTATAAATAATTATATCGGTGAATAACTATCTATGTTAGGAAAAAATTAAAACATAAGTAAAATACTCGAACAATATGTAAGAGGCCAGTCGTGACGCAGGGGCAGTGTCTTTACACTAGATTCCCTCTGCCTACTGTGTTATACACGAGATACAAGGTGTAACTGAAAAAAATAGGTTACTTTGCCAGAAACAGAAACGAAATTGTGCTCTCCTTTCTAAGAATTTATGCGTGGTCATACTAATTATCACATAATATAACTTAATTAATAAAGATATTCTATTGTTACGTCTGTCGCTATTTAAGTGGTGTGAAGATCTACGCGAACTGGCTGACAGCTTTAGGAACAGCAGAGGACGCAGCCAGCCTGATGATGATAATGACGATTAATAACTTTTTTTTACAATTTAATTTATTTTACATTTCTCTTTATGCTTACAATAAAATATTTATTGATTTTCTAGTTTAGCTAAGTTATTAAAGTAGATTTCCTACATATTGTGTTAATCTCAAATAACCACCACGTAAGGTTCCAACCTTGATGTTTACAATATGTAGGTATTAGTCAGTTCCCGATTCGGTCCTGGTAACTATTGGAGGGGCTCTCGCAACATCCTCTTTTAAATTGCGAGTTATCGTAATTGTTTCATTGTAACAGACTGAGTTTGTATCTGAAGTTCACGTGCCACTCTAGTAGCGACGACACTAAACTCTTCACAAAGTAGAGTTCTCAGTATGAGTGAGTTGGATAGTGATGTTACTGATATAATATATCAAATGCAAAAGTTTTCATGGATAGATTACGTAGTATTTGTGTTAATGTTGGCCGTGAGTGCATTTGTTGGTGTTTATTGGGGATTCTTCAAGAAACAGACAACGCAAAATGATTATCTTCTTGGAGGTAGAAATATGAAAGTCGTTCCAGTTTCTATGTCATTGGTAGCCAGGCAAGTATCTCGTAGTATATATTTTTTAAAAAAGTTTCTTGACAAAAAAGTAAATTCAAAAAGAATTTGCAATTTTTCTTTTAGTTTTGTATCGGGGATAACCTTACTTGGATCTCCAACCGAGGTATACATGCATGGAACGCAGTATGCCTATATAATGGGGGGAATATTCCTCATGTCCATAGTCATGACGCAGGTCTATTTACCTGTTTTTCATGAGCTGAAAATAACTTCTAATTATGAGGTAAATAAATATAAATAATGTATTGAATTTCATAAATAATGATAATAAATAATGATAAATTGACATTTAATTATAATCGAGTAAAAATAGATTATGATTAAGATAGAGTCGTAAATGATTAGTTTTTTTTTATGGGAGAGGACAAGGCAAACGAGCGTTCGGGTCACCTGATGGTAAGTGATCACCGCCGCCCACGCCCCCATGCAACACCAGTGGAGCCACAGGTGCGTTGCCAGCCTTTAAGGTGGAGATGAAGGGCACCGGGGCCCGGCATTACCTAATGCGAAACGCAGTGGCAAGGGCCACTACTAAATGCCGGGGGTGGTATTAATCCGGTCGAGTCTGCCCATGCGTGTTGCCATTACTGGCGACGTGACTCTACCACACGTACTTTAGTCGCCTCTTACGACACCGACAGTACCAGGGTGATCCTATTCTAAGCCGGGGTCTTACGGCATAATATTTAGTTGATTATGGAGACTGGAAATTTTGATTCGCTACTATCTTATTCTATCGTATTAAGCTTTAACAAATTTTTATAAATGGAAAACCAAAATTTATAAATATATGGATTGTGTTTTCATAAAACGAAATGAAAATGATTTATAATTATATATTAACAATTGCATAACTAAAAAACTGTTTATAATTTTTAGTATTTATCCATGAGATTTGACAACAGAGTGCGGTTATTTGGCTCGATACTTTTCGCATTCACTTTGGTGAGTATTTGAGAAATAAAAATAAAATATTAATTTAGCGCAATCGGAGAGACGTACGTAGAGTACTTAAAACTTTTCACAGCTTACTTGGGATTAATGTAAAAATAGTGTGGACATAGACAGAGACAATATGTTTTTTTTTTTTTTTTTTTTTTTTTTTTTTTTTTTTTTTTTTTTTTTTATGGGAGAGGACAAGGCAAACGAGCGTTCGGGTCACCTGATGGTAAGTGATCACCGCCGCCCACGACCCCATGCAACACCAGAGGAGCCACAGGTGCGTTGCCAGCCTTTAAGGTGGAGATGAAGGGCACCGGGGCCCGGCATTACCTAATGCGAAACGCAGTGGCAAGGGCCACTACTTCACGCCGGTTTAAGATGCCGGGGGTGGTATTAAATCCGGTCGAGTCTGCCCATGCGTGTTGCCATTACTGGCGACGTGACTCTTCCACACGTACTTTAGTCGCCTCTTACGACACCGACAGTACCAGGGTGATCCTATTCTAAGCCGGGACCACACGGCTAAATGTAATGTATGTTAAACTTCACACTTTTTCGCACATATGCTATGGCTGAGGGAATCTAGTGTTAAGACAATTCATTAAAACGGGGAACCTTTTAATGGATACCTTACGCCCATTTCTGTAGCCATTACAGATTGAGTGGCGGAATACAATACTCGTTACTAGAGCGAGAAAATATTAAGTATTTTATTTCCTCGAGTGGGAACCGAACCCACAATCCTAAACCCACACCTGGCCTGTAATCATTGTATTTTCTTTTCAGATAGGTTGGTTACCGATCGTCATTTATGTGCCAGCTTTAGCTTTCAACCAAGGTAAACAAATCTTAGTAAATATTAATAAATTTTTCTCAAATCGATATTTGAGTAAATAATTCACGAAATGATTATTTTTCAGTGACTGGAGTTGATATACATATAATAACGCCAATTGTTTGTTTAGTGTGCATATTTTATACAAGTGCGGTAAGTGTCTCTTTGTTACGATTTTCTAATATACCTAATTACTGACACTGTATCCCGCGCACATAGTAGGGGGTTGGCAGAGAGAATTTGAAAACCTCTCGACTCTCCGATATTTTATTTCTTAGAATTATTATGAAAAACGAATGACATATCAATCGTTATTTGCTTATCGGCGGATGTAGCGTACACGTGAAGATAACGTTTTGATATGTATTTCATTAAAACGTTATTGTCTATAACGAATTCAATTTTTTATGCAAACAATTATGATTTCTATATGATTCGTTAAGTAAGAATCTTTATTTTAAAGGGCGGTCTCCAAGCTGTAGTATGGACAGATGTTATACAAATAACATCGATGGTGGGTGCCATGGCCCTTGTAGCTATAAAAGGGACCATGGATGTCGGTGGAGTGGGTGTTGTGTGGCAGAGAAATATGGAGAGTGGACGGATCGAAGCACCCAAGTAAATTTTTGATTTCATTTATATTACAAAAATTGAAGATAAATGACCGCTATCCGCGATTTATAATATTATATTTAATATTTAAAATAATGAAACTGGAAGCAAATTGATATAGCAACTGCTTTCTAATTTAATTTTGAGTGTTTTGGTTTTTCCTCTCCCTTTTCGATCTTGGGCAGTTGATATCCAAATTGGTTGATGGTCAGTCCTTCGTGGTGGATGAGGGTTTATTTACATCGCCCATGGACTTCAATCTAGCAATCTCAGAGGGCATCGTACAGTTACAATCCGAGTAACGTGTTCCTATCTCCACTTTCTTTTTTAACGAAGGCATAGAAATCGTTGAATATTATTTTTCCGTTTTAGTTGGGACCCGTTGCCAACAGCTCGTCATACAATATGGAACTTAGTTATAGGGGGTCTCATATACTGGTTACAAGCTAACGCGGTTAACCAGACAATGGTCCAACGATATTTGGCTCTACCTACATTGCGAGGCGCTAAATGGTGAGTTAAGAAATAATTTGAAAAAAAAATAATTAAATCTATGAATAATGATGAAATAATACTAGGGACAAATATTTTAAAAGTTCGTTATAGACTCTGAAACGGCCGAATCGATTGGCACGAAATTTCGAGGAGTTGTTCCCTGGCTTCCCAGGATTATAGGCTAGATAGATCCGGAAACGAATTTTCTTTTATTTCACGTTTTTGTCCGACGCGACGTGTTTTTCCCGCGTGAGCAAAGCGAGCGGGCGCAGCTAGTGCAACATAATATTTAAAGTTTTATTCACAGGGCCGTTGTCTTATTCTGCATTGGAATATCTATATTGTACTGCTTTTGTCTATATTGTGGGCTGCTTATCTATGCGCGTTTCCACGATTGCGATCCATTACAAACTAAGGTATGTAAATAATATGCATAAGTGTTACTTGCGAAGTTAACAATTTCAAAGTTAAATAATTCTGTTATAATTTTTGGAAAATTAGCCCAATCGTTATACGTACTATATTTTGGTATCTAATTGATTTTATATTTAGGTATTTCAATTTTTAAATTCACAGCTGCTTATAAAAATGTGTCTTCTACTCATTTAATATCAAATTATTATAAAATTATGTTTCCAAGTCGTGATTATAACATTATGTGAAAATATATTTTTTTGTAGTTAGCTAAGGCCAAAGATCAGTTACTGCCATTATTAGTCATGGACGTTTTAGGGGATTTCCCGGGTCTACCAGGGGTGTTTATTGCAGGCATCTTTAGTGCAGCGTTGAGGTATGTTCTACTAATAACAGTGACATATGTATTCTGTTATAATTACTCTATTTAAAGAAAATATTATGAACATTTCCATTTAAAGAAAATACTATAAAATAAATGATATTGTATATAATATTTTACAGCTTCGTCAAATTAATTTAGATTTCTCTATAGTATTTAATATGTGCTCAGTAGATTACTTTATACGATGTTGTGAATGAAAAAATTAATAGATATATAAATATATACACTTATTTATTTATTTACTTTTTTTTTGCTTTCAAATAATTTTAATTTGAAACCATAAATAATAGTCGAAGTTTCTTTAATCTCTTAGATCGCTATTATTACAGTTCTATTAGTACAGTTACCAGAACCTATCGGATGTGTATATCAGTATTTTTATTTGTTTCTTATTATATATATTTATGATATTTGAAATTTTTTTCTAGTTCCTTATCAACAAGCTTAAATTCAATGTCAGCAGTAGTTTTAGAAGACTTTTACAAACCATTTTTTAAGCGACGACTGTCTGATCGACAGACCAATTTTCTGTTAAAAGCCGTTGTTATACTTCTAGGGACTATCTGTGTGGGTGAGTCGTATAAAATACATTCCTAATTAGATATAAATATTAGAGATAAAGTAAGAAAGTTTCTGACTCTATATCCGAGGATTGAGGGTTTATTCATGGGGAGGGTGCTTGATCTTAACTTTGAACTGATCTTTTTGTGTAAAGTCGTTTTTTTAGACTAAAGCGGTGTAAAAATTTTGTAAGTGAAAAATCTGGAATGGGTAAAAGATTATTCTGGGTTGGTCACAGACCACCCAGCCCTCCTTATTCATATATATGTCCATAGTTATGTTAGATGTATAAGAAATATTATTTCACGCGATATTTTGTTCATTCCTAGTGGCACACGTATCCGTTTTTTAATAATTATAGGTATTTCTACATATGCAAGGAAGAAAATTGGAAATTTTGAAATTGAAAATTCAGTGAACTTTGAATATCTTCATTTATGCCGTATCCATAGAACTCTGAAGTTCCAAAAATGCTATTAACCACCTTTGTCCACACATGTTTTCAGTCAATTTTCATTAGTTTCTAACTGCCTGTTTTATAAAATAAAACTTATAGAAAATATGTAAAGATAATTTTTTGCTATTAACTAAAATATGGATTTTTACGATTTTATAATCATTATATAATTTCCAGGTTTAGTATTTGTAGTTGAGAAAATGGGAACTATTTTACAACTAACAATGACGTTAGAGGCAATGACGATGGGTCCCCAACTTGGTGTATTTTCTATGGGAATTCTAATGCCCTGGATTGATGCTACGGTAATATTAACAAACTTTTAAATTATTTTTTATTTTTAATACGTAAATTTAGTAAGTTTACTTAACAATATTAAAAGAGTAACATGTAATAATAATACCTAACGGTAAAAGGTGTTGATGTAATATTATAAAATTTGGCCTTTCAAAAATATATTTATATATTTTTTCTCCTTATAACGATTCTCGTTTCTAAAGAGATTCTTATTAATATTCTTTTTTATCGAGAATTTTTTTTTTAAATTTCTTTTAATAACATTAAGCCTTTAATAGCATTAATAGCATTAACATTAAGATGTTTAGGTGAAATTTTTTAAATTAAATATTCCAAATATATAGGCAGCGCTAACTGGCGGCGCAGTGGGTCTCGCATGTATGGCGTGGTGGTGTCTCTCAGCACAGCTGGCGGTGGCGCGCGGCCTCGTGCCCGTGTCCCACAAGCCTCTCACTGTAGATGGATGTGCTTATAATTATACTGTTGTGGAAACAAGTGTTGTTAGTGAAACGTAAGTATACCTATTTTATATTTGTGTACTTACTATTTTATATTAGATGTTGCATATATGTAGTTTATTTATTTATTTAATAAAATTTGCTGTCGCTTATCTTGGTATTTATAAAAACTAAAAGGATATGTATTTATTACAGTGTAGAAGTGAACCCAATCCTCCACGTATCGTACATGTGGTACACGCTGGCGGGCGCTCTCATAACGGTGGTGGTGGGCGTGGTGGTGAGCAGGGCGCGAGCGGCGGCGGGCTCAGCGCACGTGCCGCCCGCGCCCAGACTGCTCGCGCCGTGTGTTAGAAGAATGTGCAGGGAACCCTCGCATCCTACTGATGAACCTTTTATACGGGCTTACGGAAACAAGGTGAGTTAATGGTTGTTTCAGCTTCACGCTGTATCCCGCATAAACGGAGAAGACAGAGGGACTCCAGTGATAAGACATTCCGTTCCCCAATTTCTAAAATATTGCGAGTTGAGTGTCAGAACTCTAAGTGAGTCTTGTTACCATAACGATGAATGAAAATACTTCAATTCCGGGGGTTAAGACCCCGAGTGAGAATGCCATAATTGTCGTTTCCAGTCACGCCACGCCACGTCACGCTATGCCACGACGGCCACATTAACACATTCATATCAATCTTTATTTAAGCTAGGTATGCTCAGATTCGCAAAATGATGAGATTTTACCATAAAAGTACACTTATATATGTGAAAAGGAAAGAAAAATCTATTTTATTTCTATTCCAGAACCACCATCTAAATTCTACCTCAATTAATATGAAACCGATCACTGATACAGAATGCGAACAACGAAGCTGAAAACATAGATGTAAAAATATTTGTAATTTATTTATTATAAATAGTATCTATTAAATCAAAAGTTTTTAAATTTTATTTTAATTTAACTTTAGCTACATTAAAGTTAAAAAAATTACTGCTTAAAAATAAGAAAGTAAACTAAATGTCAGGAGTACTGATAAAAAATACAGATAGAAAAATTAGAATAGAAAATCAGACCCACCTTCTCGAGTTCCAATATACTCGATTGCACTTTTCAATATTAAAGTGTAAATAAAGATAGATAAAGTGTCCTCTTGTGTGTTGAATATTAGGTGTTAGGTCTATCTATAGTTTATACTAGATTTTTGATATAGAATTTAAAATAGTAAAATAAGATTTTACGAAGAACTTTTAATCTCACTAAGAATTTATATAATATAAAATAATTCATTACATATAAATATATATTATTTTATTTTTAAATTGAACAATTTAAAAATAATGCAGATCGAAACCAAAGCAAACTTAACTGGCAGAAGCTATTTTTACAATACAGGATATGCTTAATAAACTAAAATAGCATAAGAGGAAAATCGTAGGCGGTAATTGAAAAATTGGTGTCTTCGTTGGAACACTTTTAATTCAGAGATTATTGAGTGCGTACTGTAGACACTAGACACTAGACACTACTAGATAGTATATTATTTGGAATATAAATATGGATAGAGACGTTATAGAGGTCAGGAAGGCATTTCAGCATTTTTCGTGGATCGATTATTCAATATTTGTGTTCATGTTAACGGCGTGTGGTGTCATAGGAATTTATTATGGTTTTGTTAAGAAGCAGAACTCGACCGAAGATTATTTAATGGGGGGAAGAAATATGAAGCTAGTGCCAGTTTGTTTTTCTTTAGTTGCCAGGTATGTATTGAATATTTGTATTAGTATAAAAAAATTGAGAAATTTTACAGCATAAGCACTAAATACTAAATATATAGTGATATTCAAGAGTGAGAAATGAGGTAGACTGAAATGTGGAAGCCTGTATTATGCTTTCAAAGTCTCTTACTAGTACTTCGGGATGGAAAACAATTTTCTGTCTTGGTGCAGGTGGAATGCGTAATAAATAATATCTGTATTTATTGTATGCTAAATATAAAAATTTAATAGATTCGCTTAAGAGAGAAAATAGTCTATAATAGTCAAATCGTGTGCAGCTTTTTTTCAGGCATATCGCTATTAGGTATACCCACAGAGCTTTACGTACATGGGACTTCCTACGTTTTTACCACGATCGGAGCTTTACTGATGTCTCTTATAATCACATACACTTTCATTCCAGTGTTGCATGAATTACAACTGACGTCTGTTTACGAGGTATGTATATATATACATTCTGTTTAAATGTTAGTAAGCTATCCTTGTAAATTTCATATTTTTTAATTTATTTTTATTTGTATTCTTTTTAGTATCTGGAATTACGTTACGATAAAAGGACGAGGATTTTTGGATCAGTTATATTCAGCGTTTACTTGGTAATATGTCAAATTGTGTAAAAAATTCTAAATCAATAATCAGTGTTAGATATTAAGAAATGTGGAAATGGTGAAATTAAAATGTGTGCTTTTTTTTTTCAGATGGCTTGGCTTCCTATAGTCATTTATGTTCCTGCCTTGGCATTCAATCAGGGTATATTTTTTCACATTTCAGATATTTAATTTACATTTCTACATTTTTATGTGTGTTTTTAGTGTTATTCCACATTTAGAACTTGTGCTTCTGGGAAACCGTCCAAGAGACGCGGGACAATTTCCACTACAATCAATTTTTTATACGTTTCTTAAATAAATTCTTCTTAAATAAATATTCTCTATTTAATTTAATTTTAATTTATTATTATTATATATATATTTTTTAAATTCAAGTAACAATTTTTTTACAGTGACTGGTGTGAATATTCACATTGTATCACCCTTAGTGTGCCTTGTTTGTATATTTTATACGTGTGTGGTGAGTAAAAAAATAGCATTTATTTGTAAGAGTCTATTATCATATAATACAATATACCATTACATTAATATTTGAAAAATCTGCATAAATAAATTGTTCACATTGAATAACGTCGCAGAATAAAACGAGAATTGGATAATTTAAATTTTTCTAAAATCAATATTTATATGTTTTTTTCTTTCAAAATGATTAATCTTAATCTAAAACTGTGTATTTCTGTGACTTTGACTTGTTTTATACGAGGAAATAAATTATTAAAATTTATTTTAGGGAGGTATTAAAGCTGTAGTATGGACAGACGTAATACAAACTATTGTTATGATCGGAGCTATGTTGATAGTTATAGTGAAGGGCACGCTGATAGTTGGTGGACTTGATGAAGTCGTCGCCAGGAACTGGGAAACCAATCGATTGGAACTGCCGAGGTAATATATTTATTATATCTTAATATTTAAAGAAAAAAAAAAGATTTGGCTCCCTTCTAGGTCCTTGGAATTTCTCCGCTATTCTCCGCCGGCCGTTCGTATAAAAATAATTTTTATGCAACTAAAAAATATTATTTGTTTATTATTAACATTTTTAATGTGTTATTTATTCCACACTTAGGAAAGAAATGATACTTATGTAGAAAACGTATGAAAATTTGAACGTAGTGGGGATTCGAACCCGCGCCTCCTGGAATCCTCCTATATTTTTTGTTTACTTTATTTAATTTTTAAACATCAAAAAAATATTTTTTTCCAGTTTCACTTTAGATATGACTGTACGTCATTCAATATGGTCAGTTTCAATAGGGTCCATGTTTTATTGGACTGGAAATATAGCAGTCAATCAGTCGATGATGCAAAGGTTTCTTGCGTTGTCAGATCTGAAGATGTCGAAAAGGTGATATTTTTAATAGACATATTTTTTTGCTTCACGTTGTATCACGCACATATCATGGTAGGCAGGGGACACCTAGGAACCTAATATCAAGACACTCCGTTTCAAATAAGATTGTGTGTTGAATAGCGGTACTCAACGCCGCTGTTCATCTCATTACCATAACCATACCATGAATTAAATAAACACGCTAGTTTTAGTGATTTATAAGATTTTTATTAGATTAAATATAATATTAATTAACTATATAACGATTTATAATTTGTATTTACAGAGCCGTATGGGGATTTCTAGGTGGTGTAATATTTATAGTAACTATGTGTAGTTATTGCGGACTCTTAGCATACGCTCGTTATTATGAATGCGATCCTTTAAATTCAAAATTAGCTCTAGCTAAGGATCAATTGCTTCCCTTACTTGTTATGGACGTGTTGGAGGAATGGAAGGGCATGCCTGGGATATTTGTTGCCGGAGTCTTTAGTGCAGCCTTAAGGTGAATATGTTTTTAATGGAATCAGCTTTATATTGTATCCCTCACACAGCAGGGAAAGCAGAGGAAGTAGTATTAAACACTCCGTTTTCCACTTTTACCGTCACACCCCTCACCCAGAACAGATGGCACATCTTTTTTGAGTGTTTTTTGGTAACCCATACAACTTAGCAGGTCTTAACAGATAGGTAGGCACGAGAATGAAATAATTTTATTTTTCGAAGTATAATATAATTGTCCTCACACGTTTATAGTTCTCTATCAACTGGGTTAAATTCAATGGCAGCCGTCGTATTAGAAGATTTTTGGAAACCTTTCTTGCCCAAATTGAGTCATAGACAAACTCAAGTGCTTGTGAGATCTGTTGTCGTCATACTCGGCTGTATTTGTGTGGGTAAGATGTGAAATTATAAATTATCAGATCTATACAGGAATTGCAATTATATTTTTTTGTTTTTATGCGGAATCTAACAGTCAATATTGTTGTAATTTAATGTTGTGATATTTCAAAAAATTTATATTTTTATTTAATCGAAATATTTAGGTCGTTATAATTTTGATACTAGTAATTTTTTAGGGCTAGTGTTTGTAGTAGAAAGACTGGGTTCCGTACTACAGTTAGCGATGAGTCTTTCCTCAGCGTCGATGGGACCACTCACAGCAATATTTATTATGGGATTATTTTTACCAATGATTGATGGTGTTGTAAGTATAATAAATATTAAGAGTATATAGTATGAGATACAAGTGGAAGCGCTCAGCGTCAGCGCAATATAATAAAGTAAACAATTATTTTTTACAATGAAATTGAATATTTTTTCTGAAAAATGTATTATATTTTTATATAGAGTGCACTAAGTGGTGGAGTGGTGGGGTTGATAAGCGCTTGGTGGATTGCCGCACATTCACAGTTAGCGCAATCACAGGGTCTTCTGACATTTGAAGAGAAACAACGGTACACGTTTAATTGTTCCTATTCTTTTAATGATGACGAGATTCGAGAAAGTACCGGGTAGGTATACTTTTTATATATTTTTGCCTAGCGTGATGTTTCTAAATTGACGAAAATCGGGCAAAAAAATCCTAGAATTAAGAATATACATCTAATTTTCCCGTCCCCGTCGGAATTTGGAGAAGTTTCCTTTCCCATTCTTCCCATTTACTCTGTGATAAATTTATATGTGAAATTTACCATCTTACAAACTACTGTTTCGACTGTACGTTGTCTGTCAAATAATCAATAACAGAGTAAGGTCTTTGATTTTCACAATTATTCCTTTTTAAATGAAATTATTTAACCGGATTACTCGCGTATATTTAGTATTAAACATACAATATTGGATTCCTGCAGAATAAGCTGACGGTATCTTGCAGAGAGGACAGTAGAGTGAATGGCTGCAAGTTTTGTACCACTTGGGGCCTATCATTAAAATCATTGAAGTCTCAATCCCACCATACCAGAGGGCAACATACTCGAATGCCACCTCAGTTCCCTTGACCACTACTCTTTGGCACGCTCGAAGCGCCATAAATTAAGAACTGAACTGACTAGTGCAAATTGTTCGCAACGTCTACTATTCAAAAATGTATAATACCATATATGCGATTGACCTGGTTAAATAGTTTCATATAAAGTCAAATACATAGGAATACCCTGGTGACGATCACCCTAACAAACAGAATGTTGAAACGTCTTTCTATCATTCCTTATAATATATAAATAATAAATAACTACAAGTCAAACGCTCAATTACATAAATACCTAATTTTCATTTTTAGGGACGTGCCATTTCTATATAGAATATCGTATCTCTGGTTCACCGCATTTGGTTGTATTATCACAGTGGCAATGGCGTGTCTAGTGAGTTTAAGAACTTCATCAAAGCCCCGAAATGACTGTCGACTGTATGCGCCATTTTTCCGATCAAGACTACTCGAGAGAAATGAGGTATTTAGATACATTCTAAGAATATTTGTAGTAAATGAGCTAAGCGAAGCGAACCTCTTGCTGGTGAAAAGTGTGTTTCAAACGTTGACAACACCCTCCTGCTAACCCGCCGCGCACAGCGAAATCGGTGGCCCTAGTATTTATTATAGTAAAACTTTAAAATAGTTTTGGTTAAGTATCGCTTACTTTTAATTTTAATTTAAGACATGATTTAAGTGTTTGTATGTATAATGTTTTTATTATTTTGCAGATTCTACAATCGCACCTGGATTTGAGGACTTTAGCAAAATAAAATAAACTCGATATTTGATGATAAAATGAAACAATTGTAATTTTATAATAATTTAACTTAATTTTGTAATATATAAGGACTTTTTTAGAATAATAACATTGATTATATATTGAAATAATTGAGTAAATGTTTTTTATAGATGTTACAGTTTAGCTTAATTTATTTAATCTATTTTTAAATTGTTTTGTGCGTAAATTTCCTGTTATGACGTCTTTTAAATTTTTAAATTTGATAAATTATAGAATTTAAATACAAATCTTATATCGATCTGATAAGATATTGGTATTTACGAAAGATATACCAAATATAAATGCGGATATAAATATTATATTAACTACTATCGTCTTAATGACATTTAATAATAATTATTATAGAGGTGTGGTCGATAGTTCTATTTTATATGAAAAAGTATAATTATCAATAACGGAATTTTTCATTACGTAGGGAAAAGGTATACGATAGATACCGAGCAAGATTCGGGGTAAAATGATCCTTTACTATTGTAGAGCAAATGCTTTCTACACTGTAGATTTTTTTTGCCAATATATTAAATTAAAAACCCGCGTCCCGTTAAGTCAAACCATTAACGCGGAGTAAGGAGTCACTCATTTTTTATGGAAGACAATATTTAGTGATTGCGAACTAAAGCAATGTTGACTATAAGTGATTCATTTTCTGCGTGGTATATTAGTGGGTGTTCATGCTGTATTTTCTGCTTTGCATGTCACATATTTATGTAAAAATTTTATAGTTTATATAATCCTTGTGTAAAAAAAAACTATTTTTTTGATCGAAGATGAGAAGGAATAAAATGAGATTTCATTTATGTACAAAAACATATATATGTAAACTTTATTTTTTATTATTAATTATTAAAAATAAATAAGATCATTCGTTTTAGTAAGGCCATGCGCTTTCTGTTCTTAGTCCATAAAGTCCATCTCTGAAAAAAATAAAAAAATAATATAAATTAGGTAGAGTGTTAGGTAGATTGTTTATTTAAATCAATAATTTAATTGAGAGCAATATTTCAAAATATATGAAAATTGTCTCTGGTGGAGATTGATAGCAAAATCGCCACGGCTTCACATTCCAAATGCTTACTTTTATGTGTCATGTTTGTCATCTAAATTAAAAATATTATGATCGTACTATTTCAATCAAATGTTATGATTTTTTACTAAAACACAAATCAAAACAATTTTAATGTAAAATTATATAAATATGAATCATATTGATTACTTACCCGCGTTTGCTCAAATTCGCGTTACCAAGAGGCAGAGAAGCACCAGAACACTGGTTATTTTCCGCTTCCCTAAGATTATCACAACGTCTACCAACTAAATGATTACTTCTAACACTGGACGCAAAAAGCTGTGGCGCTCGTCCATGAGAGCATATACTGGTTATACATCCAGGCTGACGGTTTCTACCACCATTGGGGTAGAAGTTGGCTCCGCAAATAGGGTCCATGATACCAAGAAAACCACCATCAGTGTGAATGCACTCAACATAAACTCCAGAGTTCATATTTAAAGCATTTGAATTTCCTCCCCACTGTGGACCCGCAGGATCCATACCTACATTTTATATAAAAAAAATATTATTTGTGTAACAATAAGTGTCACGATAAGTGTTATTATAATCCAAAAAAACAAACACCGACCAGTGACGCGTTGGGGACGGGTAGGGGCCGCGCGACCTGCGTTACCCACAACATGAGCACCCAAGCTGTGGCCAATTAGGTGCACATTATCCCAATTTCCACCGGCAATATTGAATAAGAAATTAAGGAAATTGGTAAGATGCACACCCACACCAGGCACAGCATGAACAGAGGTTGTGTACAGTCCACTAGACGTTCTTCTCCAGTCAACAATGATAACATTGACATCTGAGACTGCTAAGAATGCAGATGTGATGAGTGGATTCATGTCGGAGTTACCGTCGCTGTTCCATCCGTGCACAATAACTTTAGTTGGACGGTTTCCTCTATAGTTAGAGTTATGGATAGAGTCGAAGTCTCCGCTTACTAATAATTGATGGTGTGTTGGGTTTTGTCTGGTTATAAAAAAAATATAAATATTAAAAATTTTAAGAAACTCCTTTTGTGTATTTTTAAAAATATTTCTTAATATACCTGGTGAAAAGCCAGTATTCGTTACGAGCTCCGTTCCTAGCGTTCAACGAAATTTCATCGACAGGGGCTTGAAGATCTACAAGATGAGGTTTTCCTTCACCATCAGGCATCCAGATGTATCGGCTTTCACCCTCCACATAATGACTATTATCCCCTGGTACCAGAGGAATTGCAGTGCCGGAGCATACTAAAATAACATTGGGAATTATTAATAAAAAAAAAAAGGATTGATTAAAAATATATCTTTAAACAAATTGTTAATTAAACTAACAAGCTAGTGTGGCGGACAAGATGAGTAAACTCTTCATGATTGTTTATTACCGACATTCAGTAAAGGGGATGTTGTATTTATTGAAGAAATAATCTATTTAGATAGTTTATCATTGATACTAATCAGAAATTAATATTATACTTTATAGATTAACTAGAAGACCACATACGTCATGTGTTACGATTTTCGTTAGTTTGTAATTTATCATAGTGAGAGACAAATGTAATACAATAATATCGATAGATTAAGACAAGTCATGCTTCCTGTTTTGCATTCGATTATATTTAGTAGATTTCTATTATAAAAGAAAATAATCATAATGATAGACTTCTTGCCTTTTTACGTCGTAATTGTTCGTGTAATTACAACAGTAATGGCCGATTGGGATATGATGATCATATTTTAAATTTATTTGAAACATCCTAATATTTTCTAGGCGGCGGAAAGTGGTGGATGAAGTATCTTAGAAGAAAAGTTCCCTCTGTCTACCCTACTTACTGTGTGCGGGATGCAGCGTGAAGCTGATGATACGGAGTTGACGCTTTCAGGTACTAAATAAGGTGTTACACTGATCGGTCATTGCACTATTAGGATTAAACGTTATAACTAAACTTGTTGTCTTGAAAATACTGTTGTATTTTGAAGAGCTGCCGATGAACATTGTAAAATACTAAAAAGATAATTAATGTAATAAATTATAATGTATTAATTTCATAATACTCTAAATAATATTTTGTCTTATGTTCAGTGTGTAAAATTTAATAATTTATATTAAATATTAATGTGAATAATATACGCATTATATTTATTAACAAACAGATTCATCGAGATTTCGTTTGTTATTTACATGTGGTTTTTGGGGGTATTTTTTTTTACATTGAACAAAATATAAAGAGATAAAAGAAAAACAAAGTAAGAAAGTTCGCATTGGTTTATTTCGATTTTCAAGTTTTGATGGTGTAAATAATTCTTAATCAATCTGTATTTACTCGGAATATTCCCGACCTGAAAAAATATATTTAAATACAATAAAAAAAATCTCTCTTTCTCTCTACATCTCTTTATTCATTTCAGCTAAAATGACCACGCATGTCTTTCAAAGAGACGCGAAGAAATGTCTGTAGATACTACAATTTGTGTTACTGGGAGCAATACGCCTTTTCATACGCATTATGTATCGTCCGCTTTTACTAAGTATAATTCCCATATTATATACTAAATTTGTATGAGATTGCAATAATTTGATAGATAATTGTCCAGTAACAACATAAGAAAATCAAAATTTTCTTAATATTTTTAACCGGTTTCAAAACTAGTCATGAAACCTTTTATAATACTGTAGCATTCATAAATATTATTACCTTGACTTATTCAAGTCACTGTTTCCCATTGGATAAAGATTTCCCTCGCATGCATTCTTTTTTGCGTCTTTCAAATTATCGCATTCATTTGCGTACAAATGATTGTATTTTACTGAGGCAGCCATGTACTCGTAACCTCTGCTGTGAGAGCATACACTAATCCAACATCCCGGCATATTGGAGCCGCCGTTTGGATAGAAATCAGCATGACCACAAGGTTCCTGATAGCCGTAAAGGTTGCTTGTATGTATAACTTCAACATATTCTGCATCTGTTTCAATTAATCGATTTTTATCTTTTGTCCACAGTGGTCCAGCAGGATCTAAAGCTGTAATATAAATGTATAAGCACATTAAATTTATATTTATGCATACGTGGCACTTAACGTAGAATTTCCTTTCATATATATATATACCTGTTATTCTTCTAATATGCGATCTTGTATGCCGTCCTGCATTACCGGCAATATGCGCTCCAAGGCTAAATCCGACAAAGTGCACGCTACTGTACGATGCTCCTAAAGAGATAAGCCATTCGATAAATTCACCGAGTCCCTCCCCCAAAGTGGCCACTCCATATTTGGCTGTTAAATAATTACGATTGGCTAGTTCGTTCCACTCGAAAACAATGACATTTACATCATCATCTTGCAGAAATGCTGAAAGCGAGCTGAAATTTTTATATTTTTAATTTGAACCTACCATACATATATTTTTATTTACTGTATCGATTTTGATTGTTTTAATTCTATCGTGATCATCAATATTTACTTTTTAACAAACGAAACATAAAAAAAATGTCTTTAAAATTTTTATATGATATTTAATTTGTTACCTTCCTTCAGTAATTGGTTCATCTCGTTATTACCACTTCCGAGCCACCCGTGAATTAAAAATACCATAGTTTTATTAAAGTCTAAATGAGAATTCAATATACTGTCTACGTCTTTATAAACGAGGGACTCATATTGGTTTGGATTGTTTCTGTCAAATTAAAAAAATAGTTATTTTACAAATACTGAAAACAATTTTCCAAAATATTTTAAATATATTTTTTTTACCAAAATTGAATGTCTTTACATCTCACCTAATTTATTAAATATAAATATGTTATATACGTATTATAAATTCCAAGTTCCAAATACTATAAAGCCTTAAGGCAAGTTTCTAAAATATGTACCACCAAGTATATAATATAAAATAGCTAATAAAACTATAAATTAAATAAACATAATTTAACACTCTTCATTTATGTTAAATTAATAAATTTATCATAAAATACTTAACCGTGTGTAAAGCCAGTAGTTATAATTTCTTGGCTGTCTAGCATATATTGCTATAATATCTTCATCTACTGGTTCATCAGTATTAACAAGGTGAAGCAAGCCATCACCGTCCCCAGGAAATAAAAATAATCTTCCATCTTCATTATATCGTTCTCTTAATATATTTGCAAAACAAACTATATAGACAAAAATATTAATACTTACTGAAAATGCTTACTTAAAATTTCAAAATAAATTAAATATTTTTACGCGTTACCTGTTATAAATACAATTAAAATAAATAACTGATACATTTTATCAGACTACTGGCTCACTGTTGTTGGACTTGTTAAAATTATTCCGTTTAAAACAATGTGTACTTCTCGAAAATATCTTTATCTTTTGATTAGTTTGATAACGTGTAACTGTTATATTTGAACTCTAAATATTTAATAATAGTTTTAGTTTAATGTTGTACGTATGTTCTAAATTGTTAAGAGTTTTTGTAAACTATCAAAACAAATGAGATCTGACGCTGGCGATATGTTCAGATAAGATATCGAGGTGAATTTATCTTTTTTTATATGTATATTGGGTTTTTTGTCCTAACGTGTTGAAAGATGAAAATCTTAACCGAATTACTGATGTTTGTCGCTATTTACTATGAAAATTATTATTTCCAGTTAATTAATCTAAATAATTAATTATTTTTTTATTTAATTCATTTAAAAAAATAAATGCAGTGCACAGTGTTCAATTGCCTCCCCTTCCTAAAAGTGAAGTATAATTAAATTACGGATATTCGACTGATTATTTAAAACTACCGGAAGTACATAAGGCTTGACGTCACATGACGTATCTAATTGATAAAAAAATACAAAATACCTTCGAAATTGACGGTAAATTATTATTTATTTACTTATAAAATATAATAAAATAGTAAATACAGACGACGCATAATGCAAATTGTTAGTTTTAACCAATATTAATCCTCTTGGCATAGTTACTTAACTACTTTAATGGAGGTCAATTAATGTATAGCTTAAGATTAACTAACAATTGATTATTAGAATATAGATAAAGGTAAATGACTACAACGTGGTTCAGTTGCTAAGTGCACTAAACGATGGCTGAAAGTTCGATCTCCGTTCGGAAATATGTATATTATGGTCAGATTAAACAGTAGTTATATATCTCTCGACGTGGTCAAAATATGTAGTAAAAATTGGTGTACAAAAACAAAAGATATAATAAAAAACTCAATATTTATGTAATAGGTCAACAGATTTTAGACGTTAACCTACTATACATAAGTATTGAGGAGATTTTTAAAAACAATTTCCTAATTGATCTAGAATTTCAATGAAGAAACTTATCTATAATAAAAGATTACGCAGGTAATTAATAGATTAAGTTGTTTATTTTTCAAGCATACAAGTCTTGAAGAATTACATTAGTATAGTACATACAGGAGAAATAATAAAATATCACAGATTAAAATTTATTTTTAATATTTTATTACTTTGATAATAGTTTTTAAAGTTTTCTTATATATAATTTAATTAAGTAACATATTAAGAAATTAGTGTTGAAGTTTAAAAGGGCCAACTGCTACTAGTAGATAATGCAAAGATGCCAAAACTGAAAGGAACAGAAAATATAATTAAAAATAAGACAAATATGATAATTGTTAGTAGTATTGTAATATTTTACATTCATAATAATTAATAGATATATAAAGCGTCTCTGAAGCCTGTTAGGCAGTGGAAATGGAACCGCAAGGTGTACAGAGTACATATATTGGATGCGTGTTATAATTGTTCTTGGTAAAAAATAAGGCTTACATCATAGATTTTTCTACACACTACCATGTTAAAAATATGGTAGAGAACAGAGAGATAAGTCACTAAAATGTCTCTGTCCACCTACAAAATGAAGGATATGCCAAAAAAGAAATACATAAAGTGATTATTTATTAAATCATAGCATTTACCCAGACTTTGTTAAGTTTCCATTTCCCATTTCTAGAATTTCACCAGTGCATTGGTTGAGAACGGCTTGTAATAAATTTGAGCAACGTCTGGCATTAAAATGGTTCGTCCTTACGCTTGAAGCGAAAAATTCATAAGATCGAGAGTGAGCACACTGATTTGTATCGCAGCCTGGTTGTGCGTGTCCGCCGTTTGGATAAAAATCCGCATGTGCTATAGGTTCTGTAATTCCTCGAGCTAAAATGTTTGAATGAATAGCTTCAACATATCGACCAGATTTTTCGTTCAATGCAAAAGAATTGCTCCAGAAAGGACCAGCTGCATCCAACCCTATAATGAAAATATAATTTTATATTGATATTTTCCCAAAAAACAGAAAAATAATAATAGATATTTTATTACGAATCCCACAAGAGGAAATGATTTATTATAAAAATATTTAAAAATTGATGTAATATATATAAAAATAAAATAACAAGAAGAAAACTACTAATAATTAACACATAATATGTTTGCAGACCGGTGATTCTTCTTGGTCGGCCACCCACATATCTTCCAGCGTTACCGACCAAATGCGCTCCCAGACTGTATCCAATAAGATGTACATTATCCCAGCTGCCACCTTCAATGTTAATTAGCCATTCTAAGAAGTTTCCCAAAAATCGCCCAGCAGCTGGCACCCTAACAGATGCACTGACATAGTTTCCATTCGCACTCACTGTCCAATCTAGGACTATCACGTTTACATCATAATTATCTAAATATGCAGATGTGATCATAGTGTTAACTGGAGAGTGACCATCGCGGTTCCATCCATGAGCTATTACTTTCAACGGTTTGTTACTGTCATAATTTGAAAATCGTACGGAATTAATATCACCATTAACTATAATTTGAGGAGACCTCGGATTTTTTCTGTAATGTAAATGATTTCTATTAATTAGATATACAGGTTTAAATATTGACATAATATCAGTATTACAAAAATACCTTGTAAAAAGCCAATATTCATTGTTATCTGTTGCTTCCAGAAGATTTGTAATGATGGCGCTTTTGAAATCATCATCATCATAATTCGATAATTCTTCTATATTTAAGTTTTCTTCATCTGAATGTACATATTTTTCTTCTGAAGCTATATTAATAGCTGTACCCGCACAAACTAGATTGAACGGTTGAAATATTATTTATGAATTAGTTATACTATATGGATCGTGTTTGTTTGAAAATATTGATTAAAAGGTTTTAGAAAGATATAATTAGAAGATTACTCACATGCTAAATACGCAGTCAGAAGAAATATATTTTTCATATTTTGTATGCTATTACAACTGGTGAATATAAAAATATTGGCACTGATGTTAATTAATTATTTTATATAAGTTCATAATTTATGTGATATCTAATCGGCATAATCTAATAAGCAGTTAGCAAGGTGCTAGACCTTTGTTCTATATAATTTGTGCGTGATTGATATAACAGTATGCGTGAAAGATTGTGACCATATAGTTATGTTTTGTTTTCTATAAGTAAGTTTGTAGCACGTTTTTGAGTTTTATTATCAGACTTAAAGTCAAACCAAGCTGTATCATTTAATTAGTAATTTAATATATTATTAGAAAGGTAGTTTAAGATATAAATCGTAGCGCTTGTCTATTGTCGCATGAGTATATTGGTTATTGATAACTATCATCGCACATATTTCGCAATAATCGGAATAGATAGAGAACAACGGGGAAGTGATAAGCTATTAAAAAATCAGCTTCATGCTGTTTCCCGCACTCAGCAGGGTAGGCAGAGGGAACCTAATGTTAAGATACTCCGTTTGTCACTTTCTGCCGACTTCTAGAGGCATTGCGTTTTGACTGGCAAAATTCAACGCCGCGCTTTGCCTCAAAATATATCTATTATATTTTTCATATTATTCATTTAATTAAAGATATTGCCTTCGCATTAATTTAGGCGCACAACAGTTAGTGAAATTAGTACTCTTACACTTTTATTTATAATTCTACTCTACGCCACTCTTTACCTCATTACCAGAGCAAAGATATAATTTATAAAATACTGGAAAAGTCCAGTAAGAGTCGAACCCAAAAACTGTCGCGGTTTTTGTTTGAATATTGATACCAATTAGATTAGAAAATAATCATTTACAGTGCTGTTCTATTTATTTAAATTAATTTAATTATTTAAAATATTTATTTTTAAAATGTGATATTGTATAATTTGTAAACAAATTATAGAAATAAAGGTACTAATTTGACGCTACTAATATAATAATATTATTTTAGACAGTAATCTAGAGTCAAAACATTTCTTTCTCATTCTCTTCTCCACCTCGCTCCAGAATTCGTAAGTAATTATTATTCTAGAATCTAGATGGTGCGATATTTGTCGCCTGAGTCTTATTGATTAACCATTACGGCGTCACACGTTTGTTTACTTGATTTCCTTTTGGTTGATTGATTGTCAGATAGTTGGATTAATGTAATTTTTTATCATATTATAAAGTAAACATGTACATGGGGGCCTTGTATGTATACACCAGCGTTGCCAGATGTTATATCAGTGATAATTGGGATCTTTAAAAATATTAAATTAACCCCCTTTATATTAAATTTAAATATAAAGGGGGTCTATGCCTGTACCGATTAGAACTATTTTAAGCCTTCATTTTAATTTTTGGCATAAAAAAATGGGACGTCCCGCCAAAATCGGAGCATCTGGCAGCGCTGGTGTGCACTGGTCAATTAAAAAAAACCGCATGGTCGTGATTTTTCCTTTAAAAGAAAAAAAAAGATAAAAGAAATCCAAATCCGGCCAAAAATTGTATTAAACTCTGATTTATGGTAATATTAGTATATTTAAACTAAGCGACATTTTTTTATTTAACCGTTCATTGTCTCATAACTTGTAAAGGCTTTATAGAGTTCCGTAAAATACTATAAATAAATGTATCATGTGATCATTTTCAAGGCTTATTTTAATAAGAATCCAGAGTTTTAACTCTGGATTAAATGTCGACAGTAAAGTTAATTAAATCATTCAAGAAATTATGAAGTATAAATATTTTTAAAATATATACCCGAAGTAAGTAAGAAGAATTTATTTTTTAAATAAATATACAGAAATAGTTTTATGTCGTTGAGGTTTTCTTCTTGTTCATTTTTCCACATCTTTAGTATGGCCAACTGCTACCTGTGCGTAAAGAGTAAAGCCCCCATCTGTAAGAGAATAATTTTATTTTTATAAATATAACGCACGTAGTAGAATATGCAGAGGAGGAATCTGAGTGGTAAGATCTCACTTTGGCTGAACTGAAGGACGCGCTTTGCCTTGTTGCCATACCGAAGAAATGAAAATATTAATAAATAATAATTTTATTTATATATTTATTATTTATATATATATTATATGAAAATATTAATAAATAATAATAATAATTAATTTTAATTATCTGTGTTTATATATATCACTGTTCACGTAATTTTTTTCTAAGCAGAGAGTTTTGGTTTCTACATAAGCATCTTTGGATTCATCCGTTTTAGTTGTTATTTTAGATTCATCCGAGGAAACTTCCACAGAAAACTTCCTGTTTAATTATGATGTAGATCTGGTATACATGTTTTGCACTAAATTTTACTAATGCAATGCCAAATATTTTAATGCAAACTACGTCCGATTTAAAGCGTTGAGTTTCTGAAAATATAAAAAGCCAATATATTTTACGTACCCTCTTTTGCTTAGATCACTATTGCCCATGCGTAGTTGGCCGCCATTACACGAAACTAGCTGTGCTTCATTGATATTATTGCATTGTCTTCCAATAAAATGATTTGTTCTTACACTGGAAGCGAAATATTCGTTGGAGCGGCCGTGAGAGCAGATACTAGTAATACAGCCTGGCTGGAAGTTCCTGCCACCATTAGGATAAAAATCAGCGTGCGATATTGGGTCCATTATACCGAGCATGCCTCCGTCTGTGTGAATGGATTCCACATACTGTCCGGAGTTACGGTTTAAGGCTAATGAATTTCCTCCCCACTGAGGTCCTGCAGGATCTAAGCCTAAAATTAAAAACATATATAATATTATTTATCTATTTATAGTATATTGAACATATCCACATAGATACTTATGTCACAAATTTTCACATTAAACTACAATATTATATATACCTGTAACACGTGCTGCACGTCCTCCAACAGTACGTCCAGCGTTTCCTACAACATGCGCTCCCAGACTAAATCCGACCAAATGAAGTTGATTCCAGTTTCCACCGGCGTTATTGAAGAGCCAAGTGAGAAACCATCCAAGATGATTACCAACATCGGGGACTCCACGCACGGCGACGTTGTAAAGTGAACTGGCAAGACGATTCCAATCAACTACAATGACGTTTACGTCTCCTGTCGCTAAAAATGCAGCTGTTATGAGGGGATTCATGTCGGAGTTTCCGTTGTTGTTCCATCCGTGGACGATTACTTTTGTGGGGCGGTTGGCACGATAGTTGGAGTTCCTGACCGAATTAATATTACCGTTCACCAATACCTGACGACTAGTGGGATTTTGCCTGTAATAAAAATATTCAATCATAAATTCATAGAGTCCTTCCATAGAGTGGCTTCGTCCTAGGTTTACCTATGAGAAAACAGTATCGATATCGGCATTGGTATTGGTATTCTGGAGGAAGACCACGTACAAGGATGAGAAAGCTAAGGGCGTGGATGAAGCTCTAGGTATTCAGAGAAGTAAATTCATATTGTAGTTCGCCATAGTTGTTTCATTTACATTTGAATCTTAATAGAAGAAATATTTAGAAAGAAAGCTATCTATCTATAGGGGCTTGCTCGGACGAGTTAGTCTTCTATAACGCCACAAAATATATTTTGATTTCTTAACTAATTCCTGTTTGTCTGTTCTGTTTTTAATCTAGTTTTAATGCCGGAGAATAAAAAATTAAATGAAAAATATATACATTTAATTGAAACATTATGAACTTATGATCGTATTATTATTGATTGGTTAAATAAAATTTTAATGAAATTAAATTTTTATGTAACTACTATTACTACCTAGTGAATAGCCAATATTGGTTTTCTGCACCATTACGGGCACTTAAGAGCACCTGGTCGTCGACTTTAGCCTGTAGATCTACAAGCACAGGTTTTCCGTCCTTGCCTCCCATCCAAATATAGCGGCTCTGCCCTTCTACATAGTGGCTATTATCCCCTGGCACCGAAGGAATTGTATTGCAGGAACTGACTAAAATAAAATATAGCTTAGAATTAAAATATACAAATCGATTTAATATTATGTAAATTATGAATGTATTTAATGATTTTTATTTTTTTACTAACCCGCTACTGAAGCGAGAATAATCGCTAAAACCTTCATGATTATTATTTTCTCTATTCGATTTTCTGCTGTATATATTTTATATTTTATCTGTAATTAAGATCGTAATCTGTCATTGAAATTTATACAATAATTAATTAAAAAATCATCAGCGAAAACAACAATGATAGCTACGTGCAACTTGCATCTAGTTTATTCCTACGGCTTTACTTAAAAATATTTAAATTAAAAATAAAATCAGCGTCACGCTGTATCCCGTAGGCCAGGTCATATTGAATAAACGATATCTCCTTAAGTATTTATTAGAATGTTATATAGTACACTATAATTTCAATCTAGGTGAAATGCCAAAGGTGATTCTTATATTTGTTTTGATAAGGATGAATATGAATAAATTTAAATTAAATTTATTAAAACTTTAGTTACTGTGGCTCAAATTTCAGAGATAAACATAATAAAACCAAAGCGGATTTCTTAATGGCTTTTTTAAAGGACTATATTTTTGTAAAACATTATTTTTATAAGCACGGTTGTGTCAGCCCACGTCATATGCTTATATGACGCTTGTTCAGGACATGGCAACATGGCAGAATAAAGTGTATGTCAAATTGAAAGGTGTTTTAATATATATTGAGAATATAACAAATATGAAAAACAAGTAACCTATGACCATCCCAAGACTCTGCCTACACAGACAGACAGACAGACAGAGTGACTTTTGAATTTATATATATATATATATATATGAACTTCTATATTATATTATTTATTTACACCAGTTGTGGCGTAGCTATAGGTTGTGGGTTCGACTCCCACTCGAGGAGTAGAAATATTTAATATTTTAATTTTTCGCTCTGGTAACAAGGTAAAAAGCGATGTAGAGTTATGCCATTCAACACTCACAATTCCTTCAACATGTGTCAATGTCTCAATAAGAATATGTTTTGATATTCATTTCCCCTTTCCCTCACCCTGCTATGTGCAGGGTACGTGAAGATAATAAAAGTATTAATTATTATGTTATTTATGTTAAAATACAAAAAACATGTTCAAAAATATAATCAATCAGGATAATTAATTAAGAGACAATAGCGATCAAGATTAAAATGTGGATAATTTTGTTTGAAAATTCAATAGATTTCGGAATCCGTCACCTTCTCTCCTTGTTTTTTGAGTAAATGTTCCAATTTGCGTATATATGTATATATATATTTATTAGATTTCTAATCCAACACTATTAATTGGTTTGATTTGTTTGAATAATTTTGAAGGAGAAATATATTTTTTAAACAATATGTAAGTTGTAATTAAATCTCAAAATTTTTCGCACACGCAGATATTTATATAGATGTGAGTGTGTGAGTGGGTCAGTGTGTGAGTGTGTGTGTGTCACATAAACACCTAGTATAATAATACACAGAATTAAACTGAAATAACATGATAAGCATAAGTATTTTACCGAGAATTTCACAGTATCAATATTACTGTAC